>RJVU01028973.1:4783054-4818620 GCA_003731715.1 Anabarilius grahami
CTCATGTTTAATTCAGCAGCCTTGGCGGAATCCTGGGAAGGTTCCATTCGATGGTCCCTCAAGCGCGTCCAATTTCAGACAAGATGACTACTGCAGCACTGAGGGGACCTGGGGAGATGTTTGGTTGGCTAGTGATTTTGGAAATCCAGTAAGCTCAGGAGTACAGGGATCAGATCTCAGTGAATTTATAATAGGGGTTTGTGGGGGATTCAAATGAGGTTATTGAGTTACTGGAAAACATAGAGCAGGTCATAATTGCTGAATGACAACGACCTTGAAATGAGGGGTCTGGAGAAAGATGATATTTCATGCTGATTTGACATGAGTTTGATATTCACTTTTTTGAGGGTTCAGTGTTGAAAGGCCTCAATTCAAAGATTGGAGTAAATCTGTTTTTTTCTCTCCAAGTAAACCCAGATGAGTTCAGTGCTTATAGAACAGTAAGGTGGAGCAGGTTAGCAAGTTGTTTAATACAGTTAGTCCTTCTGAGAGAGCAGTCCTGCAGATACATAGGAAACTATTGGTAACTTCTTGGAAAATCACAGATGATAATTTCGTACACATTTAAAATGTACTATGACAGTACATTTTAAATGTGTATACTTGCTAAAAGAATTTGGTAACACTTCAGCATGGGGAACACATTTTCAATATTAACTACAACTTTTTCCTCAATAAACTCCTAATTTATTGCTTATTAAAAGTTAGTAAGGTAGTCTTTGTAGCATTTAAGTTTAAGTATGGGGTAGGATTAAGGGATGTAGAATAAGGTCATGCAGAATAATATGTGCTTTAGAAGTACTAATACAGAGCAAACATCCTAGTAATATGCATAGTTAAAAGTAGTTAAAAAAGTTAGAAACTAGTAGTTAAAAACTAGTTAAAAGTGAGAATTGAACCCTAAAATAAAGTGTTACCAAGAATTTTGTACGCTTAAGGTCCTGACACACCAAGCAATGGTCACTTGTCAGACAATATCTGACTTTACTTTTGTGGTGTGTTTCGCACCGTTGGCACATGTCGGACCTCCACTGGCGGTTTGTCAGCCAATTGTATATATCAAATCGACGGCGAAACCCGTCAGTGAGAGAGATCACTCAGCTTAGCAAATTAGTGCACAATAAGAAAAACAGAAGTAATGAAGCAAGAGGACACAGTAGGCTCTTCTCTTATCTTTCTTCATCTCATCTGAACATTCCAATACACAAATATTTTCATGACAGCTTTACCGTCTGGAATGAAGAAAGTGAAGCTGCTTAATATTTTTATCGAAACCATATAAGTGTCCTTACTTGATCAATTTAACGCATCGTTGATTAATAAAAACATTCCGGTTTCCCTTTTTTTGAATGAAGCACACAGACTACTGCCACCTGCTGGTATGGAGAGTTATTTTTCTCTAATGCAGGTGCAGAATGTACATTCAGGCTGGCCATTGGCTAAAGTTTTTGCGGCGTGTTCAAGTGCAACTTTTTGGCACTGATGCAGGCAACACCACAGGCGGCTTTCGTCACCACTAGTTTTTTGATGTTGGTTTGGTGTGTTATGGCCTTTATAAGTACACTACCAGATGACCTCAAAGCAAACACACATGAACTAAAAACAAAACACTTATTTTGACCTCACGTCTTAATTTTTCCAAATGATTTTTATGGTGTGTCGTTATGTGATTGTTGTCCTGCTAAAGGTTCAATCTTTGTGAGACTCTTCTGCTGCGAGGATATTACTCTTTAATCTTCAATTGAAAAGCTAGGACAGTGAAATATAGCCATATGAGTGTATCCTTTTTAAAAGTCCTTGCCTAATGTCCCTCAGGTGGAAATAAATAAATAAATAAATAAATAAATAAAAGACCCACAAAGAACTGCATAGTGCATGCTGTTGTTGATTGGAAAAGAGAAGGTCAATGTCCCTGACAATAATTTAATGAACAATTACTTTCTGTACCTCATAAATTAATTACCCCAAACCCAGGGTGACAAAAACATAAGCGGCAACCGAGGTGCCTCAGGGTCTTTGATCTCATTCCCAGCATGCATGCCGCCAATAAAGCAGGATGCTGTGATGAATGCTGACAAATCTAACAGACATTCATCCTGACACAGACTTCCATAACAATCTGCAGGTACTTTGCTTGAAAGGGGCCGAGAGTGTGCAATCTCAAAGGACTTCACAAGGGGATAATTGGATTGCAAAGTCTGTGGCCTAATTAAATTAAAGCATAAAAACAAGCTGTTGCCCCTCTCTTGTGTGGGAATGAATACTTAATACGGACGTCGCAGTTAGCTGGTGATGATGTCACCATCATTTGTCTTCCGTGTTCACTTAAAAAACTCTGTGATGGAGTGAAACAAGAGTTGAAGAGCGACGGTGAAGGTCAAGTGGAAGGAGACTGACTTTGTTCTGTCAGAGGAAAGGAGCCTTTTTCCCCTCATTTCTTTTCATCTGTCTCTCTTATCGTTTGTTGCAACTGCTTAAGTGTTGCCAAGTGAAGTGTGATATTAGTATCATCTGCCTCTTCAACTGGAAAGGCAATTTTACTTCAACATGTCCCTTCTAGGTGAGGGACGTTCTTGATGAAGACCGTGCATCAGTGACTGTGCACCTGACTTCTTTTGCATGCCGCTATAGCATGAAGCTCTCGGGGAGTGGTGAACAACTGGCAGTAGATAAATCGCATGCTGTCTTCTTATGCACGTCGGTTTTGTAACTGGGATGTTGTTCTTTTCATGTATAACAGGGTCAAGTTTAATGCCTAGGGATTAACGTATGCTAAACATATTGTGGTATATTGAAACAAGACAGTAAAGCATTTGCTTATCTCCAAAAGGCAGGCTCATATTCCGAGTTGGTTCTTGTGGCTTGTTGTTGGTACAGAATATGACCAGCACGGGGACATGCGATACCTACAGCGTTAAACGCTGTGTCACCCATTAAACGCACCAACAAGCACAGTCAGAACAATATGAGAAGCACTACAGCAAGTGTACTGTCAATCACAACCATGGCCCAGTACAAAAACAGCATTGCCCAGGGAATGTAAAAGGAAAATTCTGTCCTTATTTACTCACCTTCATGTCATTCTAAACCAGTTTTATGTTGATTTTCCAATGGAATACAAAAGCATCTTAACCTTTTTCATTCAACAGAAGACCTCTGTCAAGCTCTAAAATGAATATATATACCACTTATGTGCTTTGTTTCAAAATTTAGGAACTTATTCACTGTTATACTGCACCTTTCATTCATTTCTGTTACATTTTATGATGTGTTTATGGTGTTCACAGATGTGGTAGCTGATTGTTTGTTGTATTGTAAAGAGCAGTGCAAATTCTTCTTAATTTCTCTTTTTGTATAAAATTATTCTGGGTATTTTAGTCCAGCTTATTTGTTTTTGCAAGTTTTTCATAATAACTGTTATTTTAATCTCTCACTCTTACTTTTGATTGCAGACGTTGGCGTCTTTTATATATTGCCACTATGTTGGGAGTAGACATGTGCCAGTATACAGTAATACGACATATCATGATAATGAACATGCAGAATTTTGTTATCGTGGGCACTTCAAAATACCGTCAATAATTATTTATGAATTATTCAGATTTTAAGAATGCAATTTAAGAATGCTTTACCCATCAACCATTTAAAATGCACATGAGCAGCGCATGGCGGAACGAGTGAAGGTGACGTGCTGAATGAAAATGCATATTCACTCTCTGACAGAAGATGACACTGACGGAACAGCAGAAACGCAGCGGTTACCCCAGTAACACCCATAAACAAAGCAGCTGCACTACCTTTTAGTTTCAAACAGCCAGTCAGATTTTTGTTTTTGCAATGATGTTCATCACAGCACCAAATACTTAAAGACTTAATGCTATTTATTTTCAAATTTAAACATTTTCATGATTTTAATCTGGACTACAACATGCATAGGTTTTGTTTGCATATGTTCTGATTCTGTTCATTCACACTTTACAATAAGGCTTCATTAGTTAACATTAGTTAATTCATTAGTTAACATAAACTGACAATGAATAATTTCAGCATTTAATAACACATTATTAAAGTCAAAGGTTGTAACTGTATTATTTAATGGAGCTAACTTGAACAAACAGTTATTTAACCTTATATAATATGACAGCACTTTTTTTGCAAATTATTTCAATATCGTGATAATACCGTATACCGTGATAAAAGCTTCAGCAATTATCGCAACAAGAAAATTTGATACTGTCACATGCCTAGTTGGGAGTTTGTGGCAGTTTCAGTTTCACTTTAAATAAGTTAATTTAGGCTTGCCGTTCATAATATGTTGTTTATAATGAATAACACTATAATATGCTTGTTTTATACTTAAAGAAATATCTGTGATTTTCCCACCCTGTGGGAAGCCTCTCCCACAGAAGAAAAAAGAAACCAATGGATTTGACTCTGAATGCATATACATGACATAAAAGCGAGAGAAATGGGATTAAACAGCTGAGTCATACTGGTAGCTGTTCAACTTGCTGGATGGAAAGAAAGTATTAGTGAAGGAGGGCAGGCAAGCAGAGGGATGAGTGAGCCTCTAATTGCAGCAGCCCCAGTGGATTGAGTTTCGGACTGGAGCAGTGCTGGCTATCAATTCTGCTATAGAAATCAATGATGGACTCAAGCTCAGAAAGGCTGGGCCTGGCATAATAGAGCTTTTCCCAGTCCTGGGGTAACAGAGCTATGAGAGACATTCATGTAATACCACACACTCAAGAGACCACAGAAGAAGAAGAAGAAAAGATATTTCAAATCCTAAGAAATAACTATAGAACTTAATTCGTAGTAATTGTTTGTAAAATAAATTGGGCCACTTTTGTGTGTGGCATTTCAGCATACAACTCTCTGTCTTATTCACTAAGCACCTGCAATCTGCAATTGTGGAGAGTCCCAGTAAAGTACGCCAGTTTGTTTTAGTCTGTTTTTTTAGATATTACCTTTCATGTAGTGAGTAATATAGCTGTTTGTAAAAGTAAAAGGTCAGCAAAATTTCAGAGATCAATGTCCACGATAAATGGAGTTATTGTCTCCCCCCCCAAAAAATAAAAAAATAAAAAAAAGATCCGATTCTGAACTGCCTGAAACGAGTCGATATCCCAATCTTACTTCCTGCACGAACCTTCGTAGGTTTGTAACAAATTTACATAAGTCCAGCCTATGGTCTTTATTGGCTGTCTGTGAACAACATATACTTTGACACTCAAACACTATGAACTAACAAATAAGGGTGGGAGAAAATATCGATAGGGCAATATATTGCTGTCCTTCTCCGTGCGATACGATAATCGATACGCTGACTCCAAATATTGATATTTTAATAAAATAAGGTGCTCTAAATAGATTTCCCTGCTCCCAGTGTCACTACTTCATTACTCATCGAGGTGGTGCTCAACATATGAGGGAAGCATGAACATAAGTTAACTAGCCTAAGAAAAAGAGGTTTTTAAAGGGATGGCGGACAGCAGTGTGCATAGGCGCCAATTTATGTTTCTGACGGTGGAATTGCTGTATTATCGGTACCGTGAGTATTATCGGTATCGTGAGCCATGTATCGTGTATCGTGAGGTACCCTGTGATTCCCACCTCTGCTAACAACACCAAATTGTAGCTGAGACCTGGAAGAGTTTGGTTCCTGTTTTGTACGTTTTCTGCACTGCAAATCAAATCCAGTTTGCATGCAATTCCAAAGGATGAGGACTCAAGCTTGAATTGATACGGTAAAACCGACGCCATCGTTACTGTTTGCATCACTGTGTATTAAGTGCTGAAGAAGCCTCTGGAGCTGAAAGTTATGGTAATGGGAGATTTGTTTCCAACACACGCTGTAAGCATTAGACCTTTATTGAACCATTTCTGACACTGTGAGAAAAGAAGTCATGCAATGTATATTATGAGAAAATGAAAGTGTTTTTTGAATTACCTCCAAACCAAAATTAGGGATCTTTAAAATAGCATAAATGCACTAGAATGCATAAAGTCCAGGTTCTGTACTTCTGCAAACGCTGGTCTTTGATTAGAATTTAATTAGAACAAAACTAAGTAGCAAATGTCACACAAGCCGGTCAGTCAATACAACCCCATTAACTCAGCATGCAGAGGATTACCGTGCTGCACTTGTTCCGCCACCTACATCAGTCAAATGAGTCCTCTTAAATCTGCTAGAGACCAGCGTAGAGAAAAAGCACCTCAATCACTGTGGAAACACACACAACTAGCATTTATTTACACTTCTCAGGCTTCCCATACTGTGGGTTGTGTACCGCTGAAAGAATATTAAGCTTATCAAGTGGTTAACAGATTTATTCAAACCACTGCAGATTAAAGTCTACAGTAATTAAACTTAAACGGGGAGAAAGGAGACAAATAAAAATATATGAAGCTGGAATGACTTGACTGTGATAAGAAATTGCACAATAGTTCATTTGATTGAGGTTTTCATACTTTTTTAATGACCTTGTAGTCACAAACCCATGCTTTACCAGTCGAGCTACAGGAAGTCACACGCCACTAAACACCCCAACCTTCCCCTTAGCTTTCAGTGACCCCTTAAAATCTGATATTTGTGCAGATTACCGTTACTAATGAAGCAATCAGGGAACATGCTGATCCAAATTCTATTCAGGATTTTTGACTGTTGATCATGATCAAATTTAGTCTCTTTTTAATCAACTCCTTCGAATACCAAACACCCATTTCTTATCTATTTAATTTCCTGCCTAAAATTGTTTGGCACAAAACCAACAGGCAGATACAGATTTGCCACTTCTGCTTTTATAGAATATGGAAAACAAATAGTGTCCTGATTTAATAAATATTAGCTACTGTAATAAGGCAACTAAGATGTTCTCCTAATATCAAATTAGACATGTATTCATTTGACAGACACTTTAAAGGGGACATATCATGAAAATCTGACTTTTTCCATGTTTAAGTGCTATAATCGGGTCCCCGGTGCATCTACCAACCCAGAAAACATGAAAAAGGACAACCCAGTAACTTTGTTTTGGTTATTATAATATTACAGCCCCTTAGTCTACACATTTACACCCATGGCGCCGCCATTTTGTTTTCGCAAGCGAGGCAAAGCTGCAGATGTAAAAACGTGAGTATTGTTAAAGGTGCCCTAGAACCTAATTTCACAAGATGTAATATAAGTCTAAGGTGTCCCAGAATGTGTCTGTGAAGTTTCAGCTCAAAATACTCCATAGATTTTTTATTATACCATGTTTTAACTGCCTATTTTGGGGAGGGATTAAAAATGTGCCGATTAAGTGCGTGTACACCTATAAATGCTTGTGCTCCCCGCCCCTAAAGCTCGCGACTCCCAATAAACGTTGCATAAACAATACTGAAGTTCACAATATAACTCTCAAAATGGATTTTTACAAACTGTTCGTGATGTAGCAAATCAGATCACGCAATTAAGGCATGTATTTTGTGGTTCTTTGCTAACATTTGATTCTGAATGAATTTGATAGTGCTGCACAACAGGGGCTAAAGCTACACACTGTTGGAGAGACTCGATAAGAATGCAGATGCATTTATGAATTATACAGACTACAAGCGTTTTCGGTCTAAAAATGAAAATAACGACATGGCTCTGGTCTTCATGAATACAGTAAGAAACAATGTTAACTTTAACCACATTTAACAGTACATTAGCAACATGCTAACAAAACATTTAGAAAGACAATTTACAAATATCACTAAATAACTCATGATATCATGGATCCATCAGCCATTTTCGCTATTGTCATTGCTTGCATGCTTCACAATACCTGCATAACTTCTGATGATTCGGCTGTGCAGCTCCACGACGTTAATACTGGCTTGCCTTGAACATAGGCTGGCATATGCAAAAGTTGGGTGTTATGTTGAGATTCGCCTGTTTTTCCGTGGTGTTTTTCACGCACGAGATTTACATATGAAGGAGGAAAAAATGGTGTGTGAGGCTCACAATATGTCATTTCCATGAACAGAACTTTTATTACTCAACTATGCCAAGGTAAATTCAATTTTAAATTCTAGGGCACCTTTAAGTAATGCAATGTGCTTCTTCGGTTCAGGCAGCTCCACTTTCCGTGTGCTTTCCCTTAGTCTCCATTCGCTCTATTACTTCATGCTAGCACAAACAGAAGCTGTGTTTGACAGAAATGTATCAGTGTTGCTTAAGACTCGCCCACAAAACAGCTTAGACAAGTAATGTGATGTCATTTTACACCAGACTGCTTCACAAACGAGGGTCAATTCAACGCTGGATTTGCAAAAAAGATTAACATAATGGCACATGCTAGTCGATGAGTTGAATCAACTCCACAGCAACTACATAAATGTATCCACTAACCGTTCAGAAACCTCCAGTTTCATTCTAAAAGTTGTAACTTCTTCTTGAGTCTCTCCATCAGTGTCCGACTCCGGCTTGAACAATGTAAGGCTGAACACCGTTACTGACAATCATCATTTTGGATTAGTGAGATTCTCCAGCTTTGTTGTTGTTGAGCAGTCGAAGCGTGAGCTGTTAAAGCTCCGCCCTCTTTTGGATAGCGGGCCGGGAGCAGCAGCTCATTTGCATTTAAAGGGGCACACACAAAAACAGCGTGTTTTTGCTCACACCCAAATGGGGGCAAATTTGACAAACTATAATAAATGATCTGTGGGGTATTTTGAGCTGAAACTTCACAGACACATTCTGGGGACACCAGAGACTTATATTACATCTTGTGAAATGGGGCATAATAGGTCCCCTTTAAAAAGTACTTGGAATGCATTCAAAACATACTTCTTTTTTAGCATGTTTGTTCTCTCAGTATCAACCCCATGATCTTTACAAATCAGTCTATAGCACATTATACTCCAGTGTCCATCACAACGTCCCCCTTAGCTTAAAACTCCTTGAAATACAATATTTGTGCAGTTTACTGTTACTTATACAGGAACACTCAGATTCAAAATCGATTTAGGTTTTTTGACTTGATTGATCGTGATTAAACATAGCCTCTGTCTAATCAATTCCTTCAATTACCAAACACACATTTCTTATCTATTTAATTGCCTCTCTAAAATTGGTTGACATGTAACCAATGAGAGAACACAGATCTGCCACTTTTGTTTTTATTGAATATGGAAAATAAACAAGATGCACACAACAAATTATGTTTTGATGAGTCTGAAGTGACTTCCGTGCTGTTTTTCCAGTATCTGGACTCTTATTTCGCATGACATGATTTTAGCTTTTAAAATTGTGTCTGTGCACAGAATCTGTGCTCTAACAATTTGAATACTATGAAGTGATTGCCAAACATGAAAATGCTGTTATACAGAGCAGGACGTGTAAATAATTTACTCGCAGCAGTGCATTGCGCAATTTGGAGAACAAGTTATATTTATTTTTCCCCTCCCTTAAACAAATCATTTACAATTTTTCTGTAGACGACCCATTTTTGAGGCCATTTCCTTTCTTCTTTTTTTTTTAACCTTACAAAGATGCAAAGCTTATACAATTAACTAGTCACATGACAGGCAGCTGCCATGTTGATAAATGCCAATCCCAGCACACAAGTCTGTGCAAATTAAATAGACAGCACTCCCTTGACAAATAACATCTTTCTGAATTTACGCTCGCCTTATAGCTGTCATTCTGAGCTTACAGGCCTCGGGTCATGATCTACGACTCAATCTTCGGACAGCCTGACTTCGTGACAGTGAACTGTCTGGCAGAGAGGAAATTCATTTGTTTTGCTAATTCAGTTTCACTCCGAGGCTTTTTCCACCCAAGCTGTCATTTGGAGTCCATCATGGATGAAGCGTAAGTAGCATCTGGGCCAGTATCCCCTTCATAAAGAAGTTACATCAATGCCATTGACGGATGGAGCCTCTTAATGGCACAACTGTGTTTTAGGGCAAATTATATTTGCTTTCTATGTGATTCTTGAAGCTAAAAGGTCATGTGAAATTTCCTCCCTTCTGTGAAACAAACTAAAATGGATGTTAAAAACATTGTGTTTGTCTATGCTTGTAATTACAATGGAGAAAGACTCTGAGACTGGCAATGCAAGTAAATTATTCAGAAGGCGGTGAACGGACTTCTTTTATCATCACTTCGCAGACTTCAACATATAAATGTTATTGGCCTCAAGTTTGCCGGTTCAATATTCTGCGTTTATGGCATCCCACACCTCCAACATGATTTAACTTCATCTTCCTCTCATAAATCAAAAACGTGGTTATATAGCAAGTGGTTTGCCATCCTCAGCATATTCTGCTTGAAGAACAGCAGAGTGAAAAATGTCATAGCTTATCTTAACCAAGCCACAGCTGCTTTTTACATGAGTCATGACACATACACTCAAGTGTACATGTGTTATGAACACATGGCCTGACCTCCTTGATTTTGGGGTATGTCGGGGGTGTGAATATGTAAAAGTTGAAAAAGTTAGAACACCCTATTGAATTCCATGGTTTTCTGGTGGGCCAAAATTCCTCCAGAATGATGTGAGAGACTGGTAAAGTCATAAAGAAAATGATTACTTCAAGTTATTGGGATCTACAAGTAATTGAATCATAGGGTTTCCTTCCTTTGCTTTATATTTGCTAAATAAATAATGACATGGTGTCATATGTCATGTGTTCATCTGAGGTTTTATTTTCCAAATTTTAAGACCTGCCAAGCACTAGATGATTTTTTTTTATGTCCTGATATGGAAAACCATGGAATTCAATAGGATGTCTTAAGTTTTTCACATGACTGTGTGTATATATATAAATTTTTGCAATTGTGCCAACATAATTTTTGGCCAGGCTGTTAATCAAAAAAAAAAATTTAACACATGCAAAAACAAGAGAACCAATGAAATATTAATAACTGATTATGTTATAATCAATGTATGCTTTTTCCTTTGAGGTTTTTGTTTTTCTATGAATTTTTTATTTTTTTTTGCATAGAAAAATAAAACCTGTCATTGTAGTTTGCCTTTTTTGGCAAATAATTTTGTCAGTTAAATCGCTTATTTATGTATATGTATACGTATGTATGTGTTATTTCAACTGTTTTATTTTATTTCAACTTTATTTTGATTTAATAATTTATTAACATAAAATTCTCATCTATGTGACAAATAATATGTCTAGAGAATCAATTTTGCAGTTCAAACCATACATCAAAATCCTTGTTTGGCAGCACTGTTATATTTTTGTGGGGCTGGTTGAGGTTGATTTGAAATATGATGCCTGCGTCACAGTCATAATGAACTATGGTTGTCCCCTCAGTCTTAGTGTCAAAGCATGATAAATGTCCAGTATTATCAACTGAGGGGAAAGCAAGGTCTCTCTGTACCACCAACAGCTCCTCAGCAGAACAGTGTGACTGGGGTCGCTGAATGAGAAAAAAAATCCTTGTTCTGTTTCAATATGAAATTACTGCAAGGCATTCCCTTTTTTAGTTATAATATAACCATGATATTGGCACAAAAAAGCCAGTTGTCTTAAGATAAGATCCTGCAAACTATACGATGTATGACCGTGATAAATATTTCTCTACGAGAGCATTTTTAACAGCCCACAGTAAGAGTAAACAAAATGATACAGGATCTAAAGAGGCAAATATGTAAATTATAATATCCTATAAGCAAATTCCACGCTGATTAATCTCTCATTTTCAAGACATTATTTTCCAGGATGTCTCCAGGCATTACTAATGTTACTAATGCAAAACATGATATACATTCATTTTGCAAGCAGATTTCAATTCAACCACTGTCTCCTTCAAAAGCTTTCAAGGAAATAAGAGGCACACATACAACAGCGGCATGTTGAAGAGAGCCAATGCTGGCATGCAGCCTGTTTTTAACACATAGGCTTAGTAACTAAAGAATAAATGTTGTAATAAAGAGAATGAACCTGGAATCTTATCCTAACAAGGCCTAATATCCTGTTTCATAGCTGCAATGTGTCATTCAGAAGATTCAAGACAATGGACTGATATGTCCTTTTCTTCAGATAGAAGAGGTTTGTGTCAATAACTGAAACAGATCTGGACTGAGAGTTGGATTTGACTAGGGGAAGACAGAGACAGATGCACTATGCATACTAATCAGGATAATCACCATGGACAATCTCATGCTTAAATTCTCTTTTTTCCAGGTAAGATTATCCAATGGGTGCTTATGAACTATCCTACTCTGTGATACCCTGATTGTGTAAAGGCAAAAAAAATGACAGATGCACGGGTCATACGTTCCGGTCACATACTGCAATTTTATCATAACAGACGTAATCATTTTAGCCTTTTAAAAGACTTCATTTGCATATGATGTAATTTATGACTGTTATTAATGGATATATAGGAAATGGAACACGGATATTAGGCTACATCCCCCCATACTAATGCTTTAAAATATTTATTTTTAAAGTATTATTACACAACTGTCCGAGAAACTTTCACATCACTCTGTAGACAAATATTTTATATATATATATATATATATATACACTCTAAAAAATGCTGGGTTAAAAACAACCCAAGTTGGGTTGAAAATGGACAAACCCAGCGATTGGGTTGTTTTAACCCAGCGGCTGGNCAAGGCTACATTTATTTAATTAAAAATACAGTAAAAAACAGTAATATTGTGAAATATTATTACAATTTAAAATAACTGTGTACTATTTAAATATATTGTACTATTTAAATATATTTGACAAAGTAATTTATTCCTGTGATGCAAAACTGAATTTTCAGCATCGTTACTCCAGTCTTCAGTGTCACATGATCCTTCAGAAATCATTCTAATATGCTGATTTGCTGCTCAATAAACATTTATGATTATTTTCAATGTTGAAAACAGTTGTGTACTTTTTTTTTAGGATTCCTTGATGAATAGAAAGTTCAAAAGAACAGCATTTATCTGAAATACAAAGCTTCTGTAACATTATACACTACCGTTCAAAAGTTTGGGGTCAGTAAGAATTTTTATTTTTATTTTTTTGAAAAGAAATGAAAGAAATGAATACTTTTATTCAGCAAGGATGCATTAAATCAATCAAAAGTGGCAGTAAAGACATTTATAATGTTACAAAAGATTAGATTTCAGATAAACACTGTTCTTTTGAACTTTCTATTCATCAAATAATCCTAAAAAAAAATATTGTACACAAATATTTTGTTCAATTGTACACATTAAATGTTTCTTGAGCAGCAGATCAGCATATTAGAATGATTTCTGAAGGATCATGTGACACTGAAGACTGGAGTGATGATGCTGAAAATTCAGCTTTGCATCACAGGAATAAATTACTTTGTCAAATATATTCAAATAGAAAACAGTTATTTTAAATTGTAATAATATTTCACAATATTACTGTTTTTACTGTATTTTTAATTAAATAAATGTAGCCTTGGTGAGCAGATGAAACTTCTTTTAAAAACATTAAAAATCTTAGTGGTTCCAAACTTTTGGACTGTACTGTATATATACACATACACAGTGTATATTTTTTTATGTTTCACCAAGGCTGAATTTATTTGATAAAAATACAGTAAAAGCAGTAATATCGTGAAATTTCTTTGTTCTGCAAAACACAAAGGAAGATATTTGGAAGAATGTTTGTAACTGAGCAGATCAGGGACAAACAATCTTACAAATATCTTCCTTTACAGAACAAAGAATTTTATACAGGTTTGGAACAACTTGAGGGGGAGTAAATGATGACAGAATTTTCATTTTTGGGTGAACTATCCCTTTAAAGGTGCAATATGTAACATTTTCTGTCCCCTAGAGGGCGCTAGACGCCTATTAAAAACAAAGGTGTAGCTTGATGACTCCAAGTTTGAGAGCGGAATTTTGGGACATGTGGTCTTCACCTCACAGCCGGTGGAAATAATCAGGGCAGAAATCATGTTCATGGATGCGATTATTAACGTTACTGTAGTATGAAGCAGAGCAGGACCGAGTGTTGTGGGAGCTGAACGAGGCCGCTGGAGCGATTGCGCAACACACGCCTCACGAGCAGCGGAACTTTTATTATGCCGCAGTCGCCGGCGTTGCTTCCGTTTTTCCGGTCATGAGTATGAGGTAACACAGCTCTGTTTATCATATTAGATACATTTGAGAGTGTTGGAAATGATGTTATAACGTTACTCTGTGCGTTCGCTCGGTGGCTGCTGTGAGACACTTGTTGCAAACTGCAGTAAGATAGATCGATTTTAGAATATCATATGAAATGCTGGATGGCTTGTGTTGATAAATGGCATGCAATTCATTTTAAAATGTATTGTATGATGGAGAAAATGCTGTATTACTGTTACTAAAAATAAAGCTGCATCTGAGTATGCTATGTTAGCTACTTCACCAAATAGTATTTTTCTCTGAGGCATGGTAAAGCATGGTACTCGCAAAAAAAAAAAATCAAGAAAATTTGATTTAAACAATAAGACTAAGCGTGTTGAGTTATATAACAATAATTAGTTTTCTCAAGATTTACAAATAGTTGGAAACATTTGGGATATTGTAAGTACTCAAGTGAACAAAATATATAACACTGGCCTAGTGATTTTTGGATATTTTTCTGCAAAATTCTTACATATTTCACCTTTAACATCTGACATTTCTTACAAAATTAACAACTGAAGAACCAGCAACCAGTAAGAGAGGATAAAACAAAGCAATAAAAATGAAGGAAAGAAACGCCCACTTACTCATTATATGCTATTGATCATGGTCACCCGTGTCTGAAACAATCACAATCACATCTGAGCATCCTTTTGTCTTCACATAATGTGTTTAAATGGAAATTAAATTAAACAACTTCTAAGAGAAAAAAAAGAAAAGAAAAAAAAAATACTTTTATTAAACACTTTTAGGCAGACCATGAAATAATATTTTCTCCAGTAAAAATGAAGGCAACCTTGGGCGTTTGGGCGCACTGAGTTGGTGAATGAAAAAAGTAATTTACCAAGAATTTTGGAGGTCACACATTGTGAAAATGAAAAGCTATATTAATTCCAGGCTACATTCTCCCTAAAACAAAACCACCCAGAAGCACATAGTAAATGTTTCTCAAGGTGACATCTGCAAAAAAAAAACATCTGAATGGCTCCTCTATTCATGCATTCAGATAGAAGTTAATTCACAAATGGACAAGGCACTTGTGTTTTTAATAATGTAGGTAACAAAACATACACAAGCAGCTAAATATGGTTGTTACTTTTCTTTTAAGTGCTCAATCCTGTTCTGTACAAGCAAGAGCTCAGCTATAGTTGTACGATTGGAATGGATTTCACGACAGTTTGCAAAAATACATGTTCCATTACTGATGTTACTTCGATCAAAAATAGCAAAAACCAAACGTGTTAAAATATTGATTTCCATGTTTCTTGTTTACGAGACACCAAATCATTACTAACCATCACATGTTCAGAAGTGACTCGTGTGTAGTCCATACACAATAATTTAGGGCATGGTTTGTCAAATTGGGGGCCACAAAGNNNNTTTTTTTTTTTTTTTTTTACAAAATGTGTTTTTAGGGCCATCAATGTTAACATGTTTTTCACATTCACTGAATTTAATATTTTTACATTTTCATTCTGTTTTCTGAAGACTGACATCAATATTTTAATAATACGTTTTTAACAGTGCTAAATAAATAGTTTTGTGGAAAATATATTTATATCAAAGTGGTCATCTCTCCTTCCAACAGTATCAAAAGGTTAGTAATTCCAAGTTTTCCATTCTTATTGTCTTTTTTATTATATTTTTTAGTGGCATTGCTGTAATTTTCGCTGCTAGGTCGCTTATTCAAAACAAAGGAATAGCTTGATGATGCCGGGAATGAGCATGTAGCCATTGGAGTTGTCGTCTTCACCTCCACAGCCAATGGAAAGCAACTCGGGCTGAAATCAAGTTCATGGATGAGCTAATGTATTAAAGTTTTATTAACATTATGAAGCAGCTGCGGGAGTCCAGCGGAGCTTTTATTATGCTTATGCTGCAGTCGGCTGATTCCGCTCTTTCCGTTGCGTATGTGGGGTAACACAGGTTAAAACAATCACACTAAATACATTTGAGTGTGTTGAAACTTATGTTATAATGTAACTCTGTGCGTTCACTCAGTGGCTGGTATAAGAGACTTGTTGCAGTAATCTAGATCGATATTAGAATATTAATAAAAACTGGATGACTTGTGTTGCTAAATGACATGAAATTCATTTCAAATATATATATTGTATGATGGAAAAAGCTCTCTCTGATTATGCTATGTTAGCCATTTGACAAAATAGTATTGTCTCTGAAGCAATAAGCAATTCAAACAATACGTCTAACCATGTTGAGCATTTAT
This sequence comes from Anabarilius grahami, assembly GCA_003731715.1. NCBI lineage: Eukaryota > Metazoa > Chordata > Actinopteri > Cypriniformes > Xenocyprididae > Anabarilius > Anabarilius grahami. The sequence goes on from RJVU01028973.1 coordinate 4,799,417, forward strand.
TAACAATTATTCGTTTTCTGTTGATAAATGTATCCAAACAGTTGCTTACCTGTCTAATAATACACATAATATATTAAAGCGTCTTTGGTGTTTTCATGGTTTCTACGAAAGTAAAACTGAAAATCGAGGGTAACGTGAATATGACGTAATTGACAGGCGATGAAATGACACGGTCCGTGTCCTGGTTAAAATTGCTGATTTCTTTGGATTTAAACATTGTTGGAAATGTTTGGGATAATGTACACAAAATATATAACATTGTTCTAGTGGTTTTGGGATATTTTAATCTAAAAATCTTACATAATGTGCCTTTAAAGATGCAAAAGTTCTGATAAGATTTTTTTTTTTTTTTTTTTTTTTACCTNATATTTCCAGATCCTTCAAACTCCCAGGTCCATGTTGATACACTCTCCTCTTCAGTTTTCTATAGGGTTCAGGTCAAGGGATTGCATGTTCATGGCAGAACCTTCATTTTGTGCTCAGTGACCCATTTTTTGTTGTTTTTGATGTTTGTTTTGGATCCTGATGGAAGATCCAACCACAACCACATAAGATTTCTAGCAGAGGCAGTCAGGTTTTGATTTTTTATCTATTGGTATTTTATAGAATCCAAGGTGATCTGAACAAGATATCCAGCAGAAAAATAGGCCCACAACATTAAAGATTCAGCAGTATATTTAATCATACACATGGGGTACTTTTTTACTCCTGTTTGCACAAAACCCATCTTGAATGTGAGTTTGAAAAAAGAAAAAACTTTTTTTTTAGTTTAATCTGACTACTCGGAATTTGTGCTCTGCATTTAACCCATCCAAGTGCACACACACAGAAGTGAACACACACACCGTGAACACACACCCGGAGCAGTGGGCAGCCATTGCTGCGGCGCCCGGGGAGCAGTTGGGGGTACGGTGCCTTGCTCAAGGGTCTCACCTCAGTCGTGGTATTGAAGGTGGGGCGAGCGCTGGACATTCACTCCCCTCACAGACAATCCCTGCCGGACCTGAGATTCGAACCCATGACCTTTGGGTTACAAGTCCGACTCTCTATCCATTAGGCCACGACTGCCCATATATATGCATGAATATGCTGGTGTTTGTTTTTGGATGAGCAGAGGATTTTTGTTACTCACAAAACTACATTGCCATAGTTCATTTCAGTTCACAAGCATCTTTTGTGCTAAACGCGACTCTACAGCACCTAGATTTTCAAAATGAATTTCGAACATTTTCTTTTCATAACCCAATTTGTGACTAACACCTGTAAATGTAAAACAATTACTGTCTGAATAGGGCGAATGTCTGAATATGTTATTTTTTTCTTCTCCTTTCAGTTTTTCTAAGAATCACATACATGCACCTGGACTAATCCCCACCTGCTCCCTCTGCTCTGTACTGCATGAATAAGCATGTGCTGGAACCCAACCAAGAGCACATGCACCGTTTCAAACTGCAATACCGTCCTCCAGAGATGTCTGGATGGCCCATTTCTACCTCAAAGTTAGCCAAGGGGAGTGCACTAGCAGCTGGTAATTACTGTGCATATGGCTCACCCCCTTAATTAGCACCGGCACTCCAAGTTTCTAATGAGTTTCGATTTTATTTCATTCTGTTTAAGAGACAACTTAAAAAAAAAAGAAAAAAGAAAAAAAAAACAGCAGCTCACAATAGGCCTGGCATGAGCACGGATGCTTTCACAGATATTATATGTGATGTTGTGACAAATAAAATCCTGATTTGGCAGGCTGATGCAAGGCACAAGCAACCTTTTCTTTTATATCACTGATATAATTGTATCACTTGGTTCCTGTATATGCTGTAGTATAGCAGACTGGACAAAAATAATTTTGAGTTAAGAAAGTATCATTGCATGTAGAGTGTCTAATCTGATTCGTGATCATGCTAATGAATGATAAATGAAAGAACTGGCATTATTTGAATCAGCATTTCTCTTGATATATTCAACCCGAATTCCGGAAATGTTGGGACTTTTTTTTAAATTTGAATAAAATGAAAACTAAACGACTTTCAAATCACATGAGCCAATATTTTATTCACAATAGAACATAGATAACATAACACGTTTAAACTGAGAAAATTTTAAATTTTATGCACAAAATTAGCTCATTTCAAATTTGATGCCTGCTACAGGTCTCAAAAAAGTTGGGATGGGGGCATGTTTTCCATGTTTTCAATTCTTTTCAAATTTTTTTTTTTTCAAGTTCTTTTCAATTTGGTCTCATTCTTGCCTGATATAGGTTTCCATCTGCTGAAGAGTTTGTGGTCGTCTTTGACATATTTTTCTCTATAGGTGAAAGATCTGGTCTGCAGGCAGGCCAATTCAGCACCTGGACTCTTCTACGACGAAGCCATGCTGTTGTAGTAGCAAAATAGATGTCGTCTGGAGGGGAGCATATGTTGCTCTAAAACCTTTATATACCTTTCAGCATTAGTGTCTTCCAAAACATGCAAGCTGTCCATACCGTATGCACTTTTGCACTCTGCTAGAAATCTTATAATGGGCCATGTTTGGATCTTCCATCAGGGCAGTGATCCAAAAACAAACATCAAAATAAACACAAAAATTGGTCACTGAGCACAAAACCAAGCTTTTGCCATGACCATCCCAGTCGCCTGACCTGAACCCTATAGAAAATGAGTGGAGTGAACTGAAGAGAAGTACCACCAACATGGAGCTGGGAATCTGAAGGATCCGGAGAGATTCTGTATGGAGGAATGGTCTCTGATCTCTTCTCAGGTATTCTCCAATCCCACCAGGCATTGTAGAAGAAGACTCAGAGCTGTTATCTTGGCAAAAGGAGGTTGCAAAATGTATTGATTAAAAGGGTACGATTAATTGTGAGCAATGTGTATTAGAGAAAAACATTTCATAATGAGATTTTCCCCCCATTTAAAATTCTTACTCTCCAATGAACGGTTGGATTTTTGTAAATTTTTAAAATAAAAGATCAAAAGGATTAACAATGCAGATTTATTTTCACAGCCTTCTTTAGTCATATTTACAAAGGGTATGAATAATTTTGAGCACAACTGTATACATGTCAAAGTCAGACATGCCCCTTTGCCAGCTGTGATGCCTGGTTACTGGATTAAACTTGGCCCAGGTTTGTAAAAGATTTTTGGGTCAGCACACCTTAATAGCTTCAACAACTGATTGCCAATTTAGTTTAGAATACAATGAACCAATTAGAACCCAGTTTAGGTCAGATAGCTGCTAATGGTGGATATTTTGATGAATTGAAAATTTTAGTTTTTTCTATGTATAAACTTATGTAATATAATATGTTTTCGTAGTTTGTGTTGTCCCTTATCAGTGCAAAATTATCACAACTTAAAAAGGATTCATGCCAATATTGTCCAAAATCCCACTTTTCTAGGGCGTTTCCAAACTTTTGGAGGGAAGTGTATAATTATATTATATATAAGTAATCTCATAAAATCTTGCCTGTTATTTTGATTGATTGGCTGACTGACTGATTTATTGCATCACTATTCATACAAAATTTTAATGACGAATATTGTTTTATATTCTAAAAACGGATATAACATGTTGTTGCCGGTATATGAAAAGCTATTCACAAAACTACACAGAACAATATTTACATTAATAAACTTCTTATTCAGTTACCCAGACAATAATTACATTTCTAATAAACTCACCAACCCTGATTTTTTTGTGCATTATAAGGCATTTCCCCTCAGGATATTCCCACTAACACTCGATAGACACAATCTCTCAGCAATTATATAGCAATCTCTTTTCAGCATGAGACAGATATTATGACTATGTTGCATGTGAGAGGAAAAGAAAATATGGAAAAAAAGAATGATCGCTCTCCTCTGGGAAAGAAGGAGAAAGTAAAAAGAGCCATTAACACAAGATAGAAAATTGTTGTCTGTTGGTATGTTTCACATTTTGCAACATTACTGTGTTATTTCTCTTATAAAAGGTTATTATAAGTATTTGTGTTACATATGAATGTGTTATTTACAACATCAAATTGTATACACTAATGTACATTTATGTTTACTATTTAAAAAATGTCTTATGTGATTATGGACTAATGCATTTTAATGTTTTGGAAGATGTCAAAAGTCAAATAACTAAAAGTCTGGCTTGTGGATTGTGTTAAAGGGGTCATGACAGATTTTTTAAAATTATTTTAATATATTCCTCGAGGTTCACTTATAATGTTAAAAAATATTATTTTCAACCTTCATTCTGACACTTTCTCTGAAATGTTCTGATCTTAAGGGGCGGCTCCTTTAAAGGGTTAGTTCACCCAAAAATTTTAATTCTATCATTAATTTCTCACCCTCATGTCGTTCCAAAGCCGTAAGACCTTCGTTCATCTTCGGAACACAAATTAATATTGTGGCGACCAGGGCGGGCGAGAGCCGTGAGAGAACGGCGCGAGGCCGGTGGCGCGAGAGATAATGAGCTCCACCTGGGAGGCGCGCCGGCCTCGAGTCTCTCACGGAGGAGCTCCGGGAGCATAAAAGGAGGAGCGACGACAGTGAAGGACGAGAGAGGACCAGGCCTGGACTTTATTTTATGTTTTATTATGTTTGTGTGGCCGGCAGACGTCCGCGAGGGTCTGCCGGCATTACTTTTGTTTTGTATTTGTTAATTTGATATTCAAGTTTTGTTGAATGTTCGCCGGTTCCCGCCTCCTTCTTCCCGTATTTACGAACTGTGTTACAAATATATTCATAAAATTAAGGTTGAGCCACATTTTAACAATGTCTTTAGTACCTTTCTGGGCCTTGACAGTGGTAATTAAATTGCTATCTTTGGAGGAGTCAGAGAGCTCTCGGATTTCATCAAAAAATATCTTAATTTGTGTTCCGAAGATGAACGAAGGTCTTATGGGTTTGCGATGTAGCTGCTGTCAGATCCAATACAGTTGTCTGCTTCATCTTTCAACAAGTTTCTTAAAACTGTCCTCCAAAAAAAAAAAGACCCTAGAGGCCGTTTTTCAACCACCTTATTACGACCTATATTTACGTTTAAAAGTCATGCGCCCTCTAGCTGGCGTAAAAATAATGACAGTGTCGTAATGTGTGGACTTTTTTATACCATTTGTCCTATTTCCATTTAGCAAAAATCATTTATTTTTTTAACGACTACACCCACCTCTAAACCTACCCTTAGTGATTTATAGTGCATATACTCTTTATGAGCACGTGTTCCCTGGGATCGAACCCACGATCGCATGATCACATGATTGCATATTGATATATATTGCAATGCTCTGCCAATTGAGCTACGTGAAACCCGAAATAAGACACAGATAAAAGGGAACAATACATTAAAATGAAAGTGTCCTGTTGCGATAGGGGTGCAACTTACTAAAAACTCCTATGGGTCATATTTCAGGGAAGTGACAAATGACCTATATAGGCGTATTGGTTGGAGAACATGTTGAGTTTCTTTGCGAACTCTCCATTGCACTGTGCCTCGTTTACAAAGCAATCTGCAGTCAAATGCTCCGAACAAACATATCATCCTCTGACGCGACCCATAGCAATGTTTCCCTCCACCTTTTTTTGGGATATCACATAAAAACCACTGGATGGAAACGCCAAGATGTGCATAAATTCTAAAAATGTGCATAAAAACTTTTTGAGTCAGATAAATGTTTTATTTGATAAGAAAACATGCACATAAACTACAATGGAAAGACATTTACTGAATAAATTCCTCGATGCGCATTAAAAGAGTAATGTGACTTTGCGGGATGGGACAGCATAACTAGACTAACCAGCAGACCAATTTCATTGCACAGCATCTGAAATGTTGTTTTGGTCATTCTGAAATGCCTGAGCAAAGTCTGTCATCAAAGTGGTTTGGTATAATTACCTATCAGAACTGTCTTACACGACTGCGTTTCCAAACAGCAGGCCTCCGCCTCGGAACGCAAGAGAACATGACTTTGTTTATTGTTTTTCGTCCGCATACTCTGAGGCACAAGTAATTTATTATATACGATAATTATTATATACAGTGGCTACTCCTACTTTTCTTTTGATATTTAGCGCCAGGAAGTGACGACTTCGACTCACTGGATGGAAACAGTGCTTTATTCACAAATGTTTTATGCAATATTCCAATTTTGCGCCAAAGTTAAATTCGCAACTTTGGATGGAAACATGACACCATTAAAATACACCATCCATAGTTCTAAAGTCTCGACAGAAATGAGTAAATGAGCTGTTTAAAGAGGACGCATCAAACCAAACATTCCTTTACGCTTCCATTTACACTTCCATTTGTCCTGTTGTCTGCAGACTCGAGCGCGTGGTGTACGTCAGAAAGTTAACAGGCATACTGTATCAAGTGTAGACAGTGTCAGTGATTATAGTGGGTTTTATTTGCTTTTGACGCGACGCGTGCATCCGGTGTAAGCCAGCATCAGCCTTTAAGCAAATGAACGGCAGTGGTGTTATGATGCAAAACTATTCATCTTGCTCTGGAGGCCGACATATGCAAATGTATTTGTCCCAAAATCTCCAAACAAGCCATTTTTGAAGCTTGATTAAATGAATGATTTGTTTATAATGAGGAGGATATTTTAAGCTCTGAAACTTGCAGGATGTTTTAATGGAACAAAGACCTCTCATATGTCAAATGGATCAAGGCAAATTTGATTTCTCATGTCATGACCCCTTTAAGCCAAAATGTTTATTCATATGTATACTATAGTGCAAAAGGTTGGGGTCTGTCAGGATGGATGGATGGTTGGATGGATGGATTTATTTTGTTTGTTGAAAGAAAAAAATGTTATTTTGCATGAATGCATTAAATTGATCAAAATGAATGTAATGACATTTATTATGTTGCAAAAAAAAAAAATTGATTGAAATAAATACTGTTTTTTAAACTTTATATTCATCAAAGAAACCTGAAAAAAAAAAAAAAATCAAGAAAAATAAGTTTTTTTTATATATATAGAATAGATTACCATCACTCCATATAACAGTTTAAAGGTTTCCCTTTTCTAGAATGAAATGCATGTATTAATCATAAGACAGCTGCTATGTGCACAGTTATGAATTACAGGAAGCATGTTTCTATTTATACAGTAACAGTAAAGTGCTCATGGACTCTGTCTGTCTGGACAACAAAGGAAATTGAGTGATCAATAAAATGAAGGCTGCTATGAAGTGAGGTCATTAAGAAAAATGTATCTGACAGAACGTCCCCTTAGCCTTTAGCCTGTGTCCAGTTTAAGCTGGTTTTGCTCTTACTGGACCATTAGAGCAGTAATCTGAAGCTAAATATAATGCACAAGTTCAGAGAGGTTCATTTTGCTGTGACTGTGGCTAGGGGCTGTGATAGTTTGTTTATGATTGACTATAACTTGTGGCTGTAAAAAAATCACATCATACACTTCTATAAACCTGTGGCCAACAGGTTTATGATATTCAACCGACATGACAGTAAAACAGACACCCATTAAGCAACACTCCAGTCTGTGCTGGTTTTTGTGTGTATCTTTGTGATTTTTTCCCCCTAGTCATTTCTTTCAGGGCATAATCAATTGAAGTTTGTCCCAAGACTCAAACTATGTACTGGCGCCACAAGCACCATTAGCCAAATGCCAACTTCACAATTATAAATACATTTTAGACTGTAATATTGTGAAATACGTGTGATATGTAACTCTTTATAACATTAATAATTAATTATATAATAAAAGTGAAATATAATAACAGTACCCATACTGATCCTAATGCAAATCGCTTGAGCAGCCTACTGTTGCTATGGTTACCTCCTCAGGTGAACGTGACTGCTATTTGTGTGTGTTTATTTGGTGTCAGATGAATATATGTCGCTTGAAATATAACTTTGGTAGTGACTGAAATGCTGTTTAAAATAGTTTAAAACCCTAACAAAGCTTTTGTTCTGACTTTGACTTCTTTTACAGAACGGTTTGTTTGGTGTTTCAATGAATGAAATGTGACTGGAGAGCAAAAACACACTCGCAGTAGGTTTCATTTAGTAGAATTTGTGCGTTTTAAAAGAAGTTCAAATTCTAAATTAGGATCAAATTTACATCACCGTGTCCTGGTGGCATTAGAAACATGGATTGTGTTAAGCCAAAATGTTTTTTTGTTTGTTTGTTTGTTTGTTTGTTTTTTATGCTTTTTTATACTTTTATTCATATTTATGCATTAAATTGATCGAAAGTGACAGCAAAGACATTTATAATGTTACAAACTATTTATATTTAAAATAAATGTTGTTTATCTATTTATCAAAGAATCCTGAAAAAAAATACATCATGGTTTTCACAAAAATATCAAGCAGAACAACTTTTTTCACCATTGATAATAATAAGAAATGTTTCTTGAGCAGCAAATCAGCATATTAGAATGATTTCTGAAGGATCATGTGACTTTTGATCAAATAAATGCAGTCTGGACGAGCAATAGAGAAATCTTGAAAACTTCTGAACAGCATGGTATAGCACTTGCTGAATGAGTACGGCAATATAAAACATTTAACATACTTGCTCTCAAACCAAGCCACATGCACCACTTGTCACCATGTTGGTAACTCTCCTTAAACCCACATTAGCATAAACTCTTCTAAATTAGAAAATAAAAACATTAATAACTACTAACTCTCTCACTTAACATTAATCTAGCACAAAAAAAATTAATAAAAAAATTAAAATATATCACACTTAATTTAAGCATTTACTCTCCCATGCTAGTAAATAGAAATCCCAGCCCACTTTCAGTTAAACTTAAGTTCATCTAAATTAAAAGAAATAAGTTTATAAAACTCAAAACAATGAAACAGTTCAGTTTACTTAAAATATATCAGTTCTGTTCTCTGTTCTCTGTTCTCCTATCCGAGTGTTCAAGTTGTGATTATAATAATTTTATAGTAAAAGTTTCGGATGACACAGCGATACTTAGTCTTCTGTATGAGAATACTGATTTGTCCGTTTACTTTGCAGAGGTATCAAGGTTTGTAGAGTGGTGTGATTTAAATCATCTAATACTAAATACAAAAAAGACTGAGGAGATGATTTTGGACCCGAGATCAATAGGTGATCACTCACCAGTGTTTATCCATGAAACATCAATTAAGCAAGTGTGTTCTTACAAGTATCTTGGTATCTACAATGCCCTCCAAAAGTTTGGAAACACCCCTGGCAAAGTGTGGTTTTGGACGATATCAGCATAAATCCTTTTTTTTTTTTTTTTTTGGTGCAAATACATTAAAGTAACTTTACATTATAATTGAAGACCAGCAATAATAATTTCATTTTGATTACATAATAATGGCAATATATACATGTCAAAGTCAGACATGCCCCTTTGCCAGCTGTGATGCCTGGTTACTGGATTAAACTTGGCCCAGGTTTGTAAAAGATTTTTGAGTCAGCATACCTTAATAGCTTCAACAATTGATTGCCAATTAAGTTTTGATGAATCGAAAATTTTAGTTTTCTCTATGTATAAACTGTTTATGTAATAAAATGTTTTCGTAGTTTGTGTTGTCCCTTATCAGTGCAAAATTATCACAAATTAAAAAGGATTCATGCCAATATTGTCCAAAACCGCACTTTTCTAGGGCGTTTCCAAACTTTTGGAGGGCAGTGTATATGGATAATACACTTAGTTGGGGGATTCATGTGGATACAATTTGTTCTCGTGTGCAGCAAAGATTGTATTTTTTGCGTAGACTAAGGCTTTATGGAGTGGATCAGAAAATCATGTGGTTGTTTTATCAGGCAGTTATACAGAGCATAATCAGATATGGCATTACGGTATGGTTTGGTAACCTTACAATTCAATTCAAATCTAAGCTCGTATACGCTTGGTAAAAATAGCGATGAAGACCACTGGGAGAAAGGACCATTTGTCCCTTGAGTCAATGTATGAACAGTCTGTTCTCAGAGAAGCACATAAAATCTTAGCAGATCCATTGCATGTACTGCATACTGAGTATGAAATGTTACTCTTCCGGAAGAAGGTACAGAGTTCCAATGTGTAGGTATAATCGGTTTAAGAAGTCTTTTATATCTATTTCAATTAAAATGTTAAATGATAAATGAATGTAATTTAATTTACTATCCTTTAATTAACTATACATATTTGATTTTAATGATTTTCTCAATGTAAACACCTTAAGTCCAACACAAATTTCCCCTTTGGGGACAATAAAGTGTATTTCATTTAATTTCACTGAAAGAAAAAGAAAGTTCTAAATACTCAAAGTTGATTTGACTGAACTAATTTGTTTAATTTAAGTTTGTCCTACTCAAACTAATGAATTATTTTGAGCGTTAGGGTTTACAGTGTAGTGTATTATATAATATTATTTGAAACTAAATAAGTTGGTGACCTTAAAACAAGTCTAGAGTAACAACAATGGTGGGCTTTACTTTTTGAAGGTCGAGCAGGCTGAAGTAGCCTGAAGTCTGACAAAATACAGTGGAAATTCAATGTATGGACCTTTACTTCAGACATAAGAACACTTGCACACAATTATTAGTAAATGAGAGCAAAGTCTGATCATTATTACATTGACAGATTGGGCACACAAAGACATATTTCCAGAAAGTAAAAACAATGACCTCTCAGTCTATACTTTTAGAAAATAATAAATTTAAACTAGATTGAACTCCATGTCTGACTTATGAAAAGAACATCTATGCTTCATAATAGATGTGAGGTTTTGATGACCTTCAAGCTCATTCCGAGAAAATGATGTCCATCACAAAAGCAGCACTTTTAATCTCTAATTCCCAGTGATGTTTAGGCCTTTCTCTAAAATGACCATCCATTTTCATTTCCATTTCACACCTTCAAACTTCAACTAAGACCTTGCACTGCCCTCATATATTTAGGTGGCAGAAATAATGACAATCTAGATGATCCAACAATACCTAATGGCAGCCCTGTGGCCTAGACATATGGTCAATGCATGACTTTTGACCCCTTTTTCATTGCTTCAAAAGTTTCTTAATCAAATCTGTCCCTTTAAATGCATTTTATGTTATTAAATTCAGTGCAGGAAAACAACATGTTCTAATACCATCATTGATTGTGATTTCACCCTCGGTTGCTTATTGCCTGTGCATGAGCGATAGCTGCAGAACTCCCTTCATGTGAAGGTTGAACTAGTTTTATCTAAAAGACAATTATTATGATGTAGCCAAAAAGAAAAGAAAAAAAAAGCCTGTTTTCCATGTAAAAAAAACAAACAAAAAAAAATAAACCTGAATACAACTTACCTGCATTGTAGCATCAGGAATGGAGGAAGCATAGAAAAGAGAGAAGAAAAAAAAACCCAGTTAGAATAACTTGGACATCTGATAAAAAAGAAGTTTTGTGAAGAAGACACACTTGTTTGCCTTACATCAGTGCATTGACAGACACTGTGAAAGACACCTTGAAAATCAAATAATACAGTAATGCTGTTAAAATAACCACACACACTCTATCCCTCAAATTTACATCCTCACTTATCTTCACCCCAAACACACAAAAGGCTCATCAAATGAAAGTTCAACACAGGAATGCATTAACACATAAACCAAACACTAAGATAAAAATGAGGATGCCCTGAAAACAGAAGGGATGCTGTATTGATAAAGCTGAGCTGTCAACATTGTTAAAGGTTAACATCGCTTCTTCCAGTCAGCGAGTGTAATGGAGTGCTTTCACCACAGGTAGAGTGATTCACTGCTTTGCAGAAGAGGAAAGACTCCATGCTGAGAGTGACAAATGCTAAATCCATGCGCTTCTTAGACTCTTTGTCACACCTGGAGTAAACCTAAAAGCCCCAATTTACACACGGCAAAGTTCTTTTTCGTTCTTTTCTTAGGGGTAAAAAGAAGTTTGAAATGCTTTCGCAGGACAATACTGCTAGCTAAGACCCCGAAGCTTCCCACACTGCTGCGATAGGCATTTAGATGAATATGTAAATGTTATGCATGCTTCCTTCATAATTACAAAATAAACAACATAAATGACAGTGGTTAGAAAACAGCAGTTAAGAAATCTGATCATCTGATCATAGCAATGTGAATATTTTTGCACCAACTTAAAAAAAAAGAAAAAAAAGGGGGAGGGGATCAGCTCTGAAATTTAGAAACTCATTTAAAAACTCATTTAGAAAAGTTAGAAACTCACAATTGTGCATTATAAACTCACAATTGCGAGATCAGAATCGCAAGAAATAAACTCAATTGTGAGAAATATTCAGAATTGCGTGTTATAAACACATAATTGCGAGATATTCTGACTTCTTTTCTCAGAATTGCGAGTTTATATCTCACAATTCTGACTTTATATCTCACAATATAATGTATTGCTTTAAAATAAGCAGTTTTACAGTATTGAAAACAAAAAATACAGAGTCAGTGTCTCTTTCAATTAGAATTACAACTTAATTTTCAACTATGAAGCAGCTCTCCAGTCTTTTTACTCACATCTGACCTCATCGGACTGTACAGAAGAAATGAACTAGAGAATATTTCTACGTTAAAGAAGGGAGGCACCAGAGCCACACCTTCATATTACATAATCACCACGGATCAGTGGTAGTTCGAAGGTGTTTACCAACCGGAACAAACGTTTCCAGAAAGTTCTCTTGGCAAGCTTCGTCTTGGCCTGATTTTGTTTGAAATATTCACCAGTTTGTTCTTCGATTTTGCTTGAAGTATATTAGGGCCTTAAGATGGCCAGACTTAGTACATGCATATTGGAATTAGTTAACATAATGACCTTATTAAATAATATATACAGTTGGGTCCAAAAGTCTGAAACTACTAGTGAAAATGTTTTTTGCTTTTTTCTCATTTATTTTCGTTATAAATCATATTATCAGCATAACAATTTGAGAGAAAAGTTTAACTGAAATATGTATGAATATCTTAGTATTTAGAACTTGCTTTTGTTTCAATGAAAACAGTACTCGACTCCACAAGAAAAAAAAATCCATGATCCGTGTTATACATGTTTTCAAAATACTTCAAATAGCATCTTTTGCTTCAGTGGAAAAAAGATCGTCTGACCTTTTGAGGAGTTTGCATGTCACAGATTTGTTTACATTTGATTTGTGACCTAAAAATAGTGTAGCATCTTAAATATTTCGACTGCATTTCACATCATAGCCTCCAACTTTTTGGTCCTTACTGTACATGCACTACCATTAAATGTATTTATTTTTTTGTTAAAAATAATTTTATTCAGCACGTACACATTAAATTGATCGAAAGTGACAGTAAAGACAATGTCAAATCAATGCTGTTCTTTTGAACTTGACATTCATTAAAGAATCCTGGAAAAAAAAAAAAATGAAAAAAAAAATAATAATTGGCAGAGGACGTGTGTATGCAGCGATTCTGTTTATGCACATGTATTTTTTTTTATTATTATTTTTGTATTTCAACACATTACCCATGAGGCAAATCATGCATATCACTAGCATCAAAGGTATAGAGCCGATAGAATGGGTGGGCAAGGACAAACTACCGAAACTGTTCTTTTAGATGTTCCCAGTGCAAAGCAAATGGAGCACACACCATTTTGTACCTTTGCTGTAGAGTTTTAACAAATAATGACATTGCCTTGAGGGAGAAGCCAGCGTGTAGTGATTTACATTGAGTTACTGTGCTCTGCCAGCCAGGAATGTGAACACATTCATGATAATGTGATGCCTGCAAAGTGAAAATGTTTGCTTTGTTTTGTCACACATCTATTCTCTTTGTTCACAATAAAGTAATGAGACATAGTGGTCCAGATCTAGCTTTGCTCAATCGCGCAATGTAGAAACAGCGAGAAAAGGAAATAATTATTTCTCAGGATACCTTTCTGCAGAACAAGGATGTTTGCTAATACCTCTAGCAGTGTTGATCTTGTCAATGAAAATTATCATTGATGAAGTGTTAACAAAGACAAGACGAAAAGACGTAATGAGGATAATTTTAGGATTTTTATTTAAAACCTGCTATTGGTGAAATTACGATAAGGAAAAAATGACACTTAAATGTAATATTACAACTTATATGTAAAACAGAAAATGAATTGAATGCACGATGTAAAAATAAGTTACGCACTATATTTTGCTTCAATAATATTTATTCTTTAATGTTGTATTTTGGGGTGATTTTAGAGTACTTGACAATATTTACCTCTAAATTGTTCACCATACAGGGCTATGCAATCCCTAGTTGCTTATAAGAGTATTTTCCGACATGATTACTTTCTTTTATTTGCATTTGGATATATATTTAGACTTTATCAAAGAATCATTGCTGATTTGCAGATTTGTAGAATTTCACAGAAAATCGGCTAGTGTATAATGGGCATATTTTACAATTTTGTAGCTATGACCCCAGCTATACAATGATTCCATCCAGTCATAGGATATCAAAGTAAGATATCGTGAGAAAATTTTAGAACAAATGACGTGCCAAACTGATTTACCGCCACTCGCCTCCAACTCCAAAGTACAACACTACAGTAATAAAGCCCTTCGAAGTGGAAGATGCTATTGCCGTACTTGAAACTTAAACATTACTGACTCGGCTAATACTAGGGAAGTTGGGAACACAAACAAAAAGGCGATTCAATTATACAGCACTCAGTACTTGGGTGAATGGAATAAGAAGCTCCCTTTCAAAGGCCTCTCACCCACACACAATCAAAATGCTGCTTACCCAGACTCTCGTGCTATTACAAGAACAACATCGACCGGTCGCCCACCCAGGACAAGTGTCATGACAATAGTCATCAAGACCTAGCACATTTGCATTCCTGCATTTGAAGTCATGTATAATCTCTCATGTCAAGCGGTTCCCCTCGCTGCTGCCTGAGATGTATCCGCCATGTCTGTTTTTAATTACATCTCACTCAGGATTTGAACGAACAATAAAGAACAATTATTTTTCTAGGCTTCTTCTATTGAATCGTGCTGCAGGCTTTTGCAAAATAAGCAGGATTCTGGTCAAACTGCACTGCTGGGCTTTTTTGAGGGGTTTTGTGAAAGCATGTAGGTAGTGACCTCACAAGATGGATAAAGTTCACACCATGAATCATTTTAGGAGTCCAGATGTTACGCTTGTTCAGTATTCTGCATACACGTCTTTGGACATGCACACGCTGCATATCAATTATATGAATGACTTAATGCTCACTAGAACAGTTTAAGATGGTGGAAACTACACTAAGCACTCCCAAGGCCAATGGCCAAGGTAAAATTCATGAAAAATTATGTGCTTTAATATGGCAATTTTGCTCTACTCAAGTGGTTCACCTAGATTTAAACCCTCCGAAAGAGTGGATAAGCTCTCTGAGAGATGGATGGATGGTTAGTTTAGATGTTTTTATAGTAAAAATCATTTTAAATAGTACAAGATATGGTTACTTGTTAAAAATAAATAAATTGTAAGATAAAACCTGTTTTGAGAAAATGCATCTTGAATTAAGATTAATTTTCTTATCTCATTAGCATTTTTTTAAAGCATAAACTTATTTTAAGCACAAAGCGTTGCATTTATGTTATCATGCTTTAAAGGGGTGGTTGATTGTGATTTCACTTTTTTTTTTAACTTAAGTTAGTGTGTAATGTTGCTGTTAGAGCATAAACAACATCTGCAAAGTTACGACGCTCAAAGTTCAATGCAAAGGGAGATATTTTCTTTTAAAGAATTCGCTGTTTAAGGACTACAACAAGCTTCTTCCCTGGTTAGTGACATCACTAACTCTAAAATTTACATAAACCCTGCCCCCCGAGAACATGCAACAAAGGCGTGAGGCCATGTTGGGCTGTTTTAGAGAAGATGAAAAGTTGTTGTAGAAGAGTGTTGTTACCATGCCGTCATTTTACGCCGGACAGCTTCACAAATGAGGGTCAATTCAACGCTGGATTTGCACAAAAGATTGATATGACGGCACATGCTAGTCGATGAGCTGAATCAACTCCACAGCAACTACATACATTTATCCACTAACTGTTCAGAAACATCCCTTTTCATTCTAAAAGTTGTCTTAAAAAGTTTAAAAGTCTCTCCATCAGTGTCCGACTCCAAACAATGTAAGGCTGAACACCGTTACTGACAATCATCATTTTGGCTGTGTGAGATTCTCCAGATTTGTTGTTGAGCAACTGAAGTGCGAGCTGTTAAAGCTCCGCCCTCTTCTGGAAAGCAGGCCAGGAGCAGCAACTCATTTGCATTTAAAGGGACACACAAAAACTCTGTGTTTTTGCTCACATCCAAATAGGGCCAAATTTGACAAGCTATAATAAATTATATGTGGGGTGTTTTGAGCTGAAACTTCACAGACACATTCTGGGGACACCAGAGACTTATATTGCATCATGTAAAAGGGACATAATAGGTCCCCTTTAAACAAGAAAGAAAAATTAACTAACATATTGAAAACTTTTCATCTTACAATTTTGCTTCTCAAGTAAATTTCTCTTGTTTTAAGTACATTTCAATAATCTAACGGACAATAAGACAGAAATTGTGATCAATAAATAATTCTTGCAGTGTATCAAACATAAGTGTTACTTTCAAACCAATTTCTCTGTCATTAACTGAGGCTTCTATAGGGAAATTAGCATCAGAAACAGCAGATGTAACATGTCCTTTCTGAACTTCTTTCAGACATTTACCCCCTCTCACTTCATTCAATACATATTGCCAAATGTTTCTAAATTATCCAGTTGAGCAGGACATTTGTATTTTTCAAATGCTTTGAAATTTACTGCTGTCACAAAAAAATAAAACAAATACTTGCAATCGGGACTTTTCAATTCTGTTTAGAATTGAATGACACTTCTAACTAACAATTAAGACCAACCATTTTAAACCAAAGGCTTCAGGCTGTCCACATTCTCTTTGTTTTTCTGTTCATAATAACAGCTCAAAATTAAATATTTAAATAAAATATTTCAGCTCCTGCATTATTTGTAGGTCACTAAACAAAATGTAAGCAAATTTTAGACATAGACCATGTGAACATTAAACATGTCATTAAAGCAAAAGAGGAACAGATTCTAAGACAAATTCAATCTAGGAACCTGTAGCAGCATTTTATCCCTATCCATTTATCCATTCAATTCTCCCTTTACTTTTATGTTCTCCTTTCTTTTCTCTTTTAATTTGATTGGATAGTTCAGTTCAAAAAGAATATCATGCTGAGACCAAGCTTGACTCATTCTGTAAAGATTAAACCCATCTCAGAATAAAATCGTAATTGCATAAACGGCGTCTCTTGTTTGCTAAAGTTGCATATGGCATCGCTAGGTAGGCTAACCCACTCCGTTCAAAATATTCAACACATGATAAGGCGATCATGTTAATCCTTTTAAAGAGATCTAAGTAGCTAAGCCTCCTAAAGCTGAAATCACCAGGAGAAAGATAATAAGAAAATCTAAATAATAAAATTGTAGGGAAAGAAAAGATTAACGGTAAAGGAAATTATATACGAGGCCATTTTCTTAGACAGAATCAAAGGGCTCAGAGGTTTCAGAGTTTCTATTTTAACTTTTTGTTTTATGTCTTTGCTTCAAGGCTTAAAGAAACTAGTCCAAAACGTTAACAACCCAACCTTGGCAGGACTTGTCACTTGAAAAGTCATTTTTACCCTCTGAGATGTCTTAAAAAGACAGTGTACAGGAACACGTCAGCTCACAATCTCGTTCCCTGGCCTTGTGGGTAAAGGTCTCCATGAGAGAGTGGATATATCAGGCTCACCTCTCTGAGGTGTCAGCTGAAAGGCAAGTCTATGACTCAGGCCTCGTTATATTTTATGTGTACAGGGTATGTGACTTTTTCTCATCAGCTTACTGTCAGAAAGCTTTAGAAGGAGCCTAATTTATCTGACATAGATCAAACCGTTCTTAATGCATCTGACATCCATTTTGATGAGGTCTCTGCAATGTGAGACCAATAGGTTCTTGTACAACAGGGCTGTTTAATTGACCCTCTCGCTCCATGTTTTATTCTGAGCTAATAGAGCAGCACTTATCACCGATGTGATTTTTGAGGAAGACAAAGTTACAAGATCAGGCTTGGAGGTCAATTGAGGGACTTTGGGATGTTAACTGCCTTACACCTGCTAAATTATCATATGACACATGATAGAAGAAATCCCTTTTTCTGGCTCTGTGAGTGAGATAATATATTTAATCTCAATGTTTCTTATGTCAATATAGTTAAGGAGTTAAGGAAGAAACTGTACTACTAGTACAGTAGAAAAGACAGAATATTTTGACATCAGACTAACCATTGCGTCTTTAAAAAAATGTCTTCTTTCATGGAACACAAAAAGAGAAATTGTAAGAATTTTCACACTGCTTATTGGTAAAATGTGCCTCTGTCTACATTTGTGCAAAATTCCAAAAACATACCAATACATAAAATCCACAGCAGTTTCCAGCTGAAATGAACACTAGGGGCAGTAAAAAAACAACAATTTCTATTCCTTTTCACTCAAATAATGATTACAGGGGCATATTATCGATTAAGACTAATTTTTGCATGGTTCCTTGCACAATACTTTGTTATAACCTCAAAACACTTTTATCTTATGAATGATTTGCAAACTATTAAAGTTTGGCAATAAAGTATAATAAAGTTTTGACATTCAGATTTGTTCGCAGGATACCAAAGAACGGCAAACAAATTCGTGCGCCCTGGAAGAGCTCGGCTAGTAACAAACTTACTGTGTATAAGTTCATCATTTGTGCATTAGATTGGGGTACGTGAATAATTACAGTAAAAATAACCACAATTCCTAGTCAATAATCAGAATAATGAAAATTGCAGGTAAACAGGACTGAAGAGGTTTGCTTGTGAACATGTAAACATCTTACTGTGATTAAGTCCTCATTCTGTTTATTGGAAATAATCACATTATTGGTGCACATGTAAACGTATAGTCATTCACATATTGTGTCAAATGAGATCACAGCAGGGTCTTCTAATATGAGACGATTTAAGATCCATTATAATACAGAAGAAATGAACTCATGAGCAAATGATGAAAGAATGTAAATTTTTCAATGAATTATCCTTTTTAAGAATCTCAGATGCTTAACACAGAGAATAGAGATTTTATCTTGGTATATTATTCATCTGTAATTTAATAGATTTAAATTTGAATATTTTCCTCTAATATAAATGTAAAAAAAAAAAAAAAAA
>RJVU01028973.1:4823906-4841951 GCA_003731715.1 Anabarilius grahami
CTGACTTCAAGAAACTTTTCAACTACATGTCAACAAGCAGTCATTAGAATATTAGTAGACTGTCTGTTTAATATCTGCTAACACTTTATTTTGATGGTCCCCAACAGACATTCTACTGACTATAATAACTTTGCAAGTACATGTCAACTTATTCTACTAACCCTAACCTAACATTCAACAAATTATCTGAGAGTTAGTTGACATGTAGTTGTAAAGATACTTATAGTTAGTAGAAAGTCTAAAGTGGACCAGCAAAAAAAAGTATAACAAAATATATTTGTGTGCATATGTGTCTGTGCAGGAAGTACTCAGAAAGGCACACTAGGATTTTTTAACAGAGCCACATTTGTCCAAGGCGAGGGGAGTATAACACAAAAACACAAAAACCTTTGACTCTTTCAACTAATGATCATCTTGTTGGACAAAAATTATACAATAAACTCTGACCTGCATTGCTTCATGCATATGCAGCAGGAAAAGCAGTCAGATATCTGACCTTATATTTATGACAGAATTAGATAATGTACAGTCAACCATTCATTATTGTAGAATAACCCAGAGAGGGTGAAAAGGACCCCAACACAAAGCGGAAGAGTCTTGAATCACCCAGAAAGAGTTTATTTTGCAGTAATGACCAGCCAATTGTACATTATCGCATGTATTAGATGCCTAACAAATAAACAAATAAATGGACATTAAATATTGATTTGAGTTGAAATTGCATTATGTGACCAGAAATAGACAACATGGTGATACAAGAGACTAGAATAGCTGGGTCATTCCGTGTCAACTCAACCAGAGTTATTTAAAAAGTATATTTACTGATTAATCCACTATTTTGTAGAGGGGGGTCAAAATGACAATTTTCATCTAAGATTTGAGAAAATGACATTTTACAAAGACAAGATACATTTCTAGTTTAAACATCATTTATTCTTCAGACATTCGTCTTTAATTCGAATAAGCATCAGCTGTGTGCAAAGTGAACCACATTTGGTTTTCAATCACTGAAAATGGGTAAAATTCAACAATTTGAACATGGAACTGCTTTGAGGTCCCCATATCTATGGGACTGGACTATATAGGGCCTTGAAAATGAAGATGTCAAAATAATTTTTTATTAAGAATTAGAATCTAGAAGGATATTAAGATATCTTTAACACTTTTGGAGTTACAGGCAAAGGAATATTTATGGCACTCAGACAGACAATTGTGTTGATAGATACATTTCTAGTTTCAACATTATTTGTTCTTCAGATATTCCTCTTTAAAATAATTAAAAAAATATATATCAGCTGTATGCAAAGTGACCCACATTTGGTTTTTGACCACTGAAAAATGTGTACAATTTACAAATTAATTCATGGAGCCGCATTAAGATTTCCATATCTCTGGGACTGAACCAAAGGGCCTTTAAAATGAAGATATCAAAAGGAATGTTGGTTAAGAACCAGAATCTAAAAGGATATTAAACATATTTAATACTTTTTGAGGTACAGGCATGCAAACTTGAGGCAAAAAAAACAAAACAAAAAAAAACAAGAAGTGCTTTTTGCCATTTTTCAGCTGTCACTGTTGGCATATAATGAAACAAAGATCAACATATTTTGCTAATAGACCTACCAGTCTGTGTACAAAAAAATAATGATGCTGTCATCTTTCTAAAGCCATTTTTACACCCCAGTAAATTGGCTCCAAATCTCAGGTGAAAATTACATTGCACATTTCATGATACTTTCAAAGTGGAATGTCCAGTGTATAGCGTTAAACACATTCAGTTTTATTAGAAACAGATGCAAGGAACCGTGCACGCCTTTATTTATCGTTAATCTGCCCTGTAATCATAATTTGTGAAAAGGAATAATCATTTTTTTTTTTTTTTTTTTACTGCCACTAGTGTTCATTTCAGCTGGAAACTGCAGTGATTTGTAGTATAGGTACATTTTTGGAGATATTCAAAAATGTGGGTAAAGAGGCATGTTTTACCAATGAGCTTAGGTTGGCTTTTAAAAAAATGTCCAATTGTATATTTTAGTGGTCATTTCACAAAAATATTTGACATTAGAATTCTGCAACTTACCAATCAGAATCAAGTATTTCAGAGATCTCTGTAATTAATACGTGTTAGCTTGACCCATTAGCACACACAAATACATGCTATGACTACAACTATAAAACCTACGCAGCTCTAGACATAATGGCACAGAAGGGTATATTTGCATGTAATAATTTTTAATTAGCTATCCAAAAGGACGATGACCTACATGCATAAAGCCCAGGAACCAACTGCCGTCATTTACTGTAATTTACCGCACTGCTTAGCTGAGTTACTGTGCTCATCCGTGATTAAAAATGTTAACATTACAATTATGCACATGCCATTTTGAACACAGTTGCTATGAATTACATGCATGACTTCAGGTAGCTTGCAAGCAGAGAAAACAAAAGCCACGCAAACAATCAACTGCCAAAAAATAAACAAACAAACCCTCCTATACAAATCCCAAAATGCACCTGATGCACCTCCCTGCTGAGTTAGAGTGCCGGTGTCTGCCAGCACCGGTTTGGGCAGTGGCGCGTACACAAAGACAAAAAGTCGAACAGCCGAACCCACCCCTCTTTGTCAGCTGTCGACCCCATTAGCAGTTTGGGGTCTGCGTAAATTATGCAGGAGCTTAAATTCATTTTTAAATTTTAATTGTGGGCTGTCTGGAGACATGCATTAAGGGAATCCTCCTAAGTGATTTTCAGCATCCTAGGCTACATTTAACTGCTCATTACGGCGGTTCGGAAAGTGGATGTGAGAGAGGGAGAGATGGATAGGAGGGGCTGTCGCTTCCTCCCTTGAGAGCCTTTGCGTGGAGCTCTCTGACAACCACTGGCCCCTCAGCGGATGGCGTAAGGAGACCCACTTTAGCCTCCACGTCTGCAGCTCTAGGGGGTAAAATTATCTAGGCGAACAGTAAGAGCCCCACGTTGCAATCATCAGCAATTAACCCACATTTAGCTACCATGAAATCATCCGGTGTCAAAGTGATGTTTGTCAGTTAGTTGGGTTTCATGAGGATATTTTCTAAAAAAAAACATGAAAAGGAGTACCGATGCTAACTCATGTCTGCAATGCTAAATTAAATGTAATGCTACACTTCAAAATATGGGTTTTCTTGCTTAGTATTTTTATCTTGTTTTCTATTCAAAATATCTAAACATTCTTAAATTGATATACATATATTTGAGAAGCGAAATTCCTTAAAGTGTTAGTTCACCCAAAAATGAAAATTCTGTCATTAACTACTCACCCTCATGTTGTTCCAAACCTGTAAGACTTTCATTCATCTTCGGAACACAAATTAAGATATTTTAACTTGTAAGAGGTTTCTGTCCCTCCATTGACAGCTACACAACTACCACTTTGACACTTAAAAAAGTTCATAAAGAGATCATAAAACTAATCCATATTAATTGAGCGGTTAAGTGCAAATTTTCTGAAGAGACACAATTGCTTTATATGATGAACAGATTGAATTTAGGCTTTTATTCATATAAACATTCATCTCACAGATCAGTTGGTAAACAGAAGCTCAAGTATGTTTGATTGACACATCCGAGAGCCAATGAGGTTCATTCTCATGTTACGCAGCACGTTTGAGCTTCTGCAAGAGGTTTGTTTTTGGGTGAACTACCCCTTAAAAATTGTCTCCTATTTTTCTGGGGGAAAAATCATCAAAATGAATTGAATTTGTGCTTAAAAATAAGCTTAATTCAAAGGGAAAACATAATTATTTTTCTTACCCCACCAACATATTTTTTCTTGTTTTAAGCATAAACACTTAATTTTGATCAATATTTCAGTAAACAAGACTTAAGCAATTTTGCTTCTCAAGTAAATGTATATTAAGGTAGTTGTAGTGGAAAACAAGACAAAAACCATTTTAAATCAATCACGATAATGAGTTTTTTTTTTATGTTATGTATTGACTTTGAGGTAAAATATGACTTGGATATTGTTTTTGAAGTTTTTGTGTGTCTCAAAAATATTGCTAAAATAATGCCTGGGTATAGGCACAAGGCTGAATTTTAAAACAAATATGAGAAGGAAAATTATCCATTGTTTCCCAAGCCTGCCAAATGAAAAGCTTTGTGCCCTTTTTGACCAGTGTTCCCTTTTGTCACTTTAATCAGCTTTGGCTGTATGCGTGTTTACATTCAACACACTGATTTCTGCCAAGACTGTTATTCTGCATTATCTTATCATTTCATAAATATACATGTAAATGACCTCTAATCTACTGATGTATAAACAGAGCAGACCAATAACTAGAACTAAGATGTCCAAGGAATTATGCAAATTCAAGGGGCCGGACCAGGGGGCTTGTTTGCCCTCAAAGCAACCCACATTAAACAGCTCATCTGGCAGAATTAGGCGTTCCGAGCCAAAGTAGGTTTAATCCTTCATTAGTTTAGCTATGCATGAATAGGTACGCTGTCGCTGGTGCCAACAGCACTGACTGTACCACAGATACTGAGTGACACTGAAAACTTTATTGGTTGATTTACATTTTGACGATAACGTCTGTTATTACACAAGAAAACGTTCATATCATCAAATGTGTCTCACCACGGGCAGAGCTAATTTCCACTACCCAAGGTCAAGATTAAATATTATTGGGCTAAAGATGAATAAAAGCTTGGCCATTCTTCTTATAATAAAGGGCCATGTCAGAGCAAATTCAACTCTTTCATTTGAAAGGAGACATTTTGAGATGAGCTAATCGTAAAAGTAATGAGAAAAGTAAAAGTCTATAAAGGTCTAAGGGTCATTGGAGTCATTAGAAAGAGCTGTAGCTTTATACTGCATGGTATTGAGTTCACAAGCAGCTCTTTACAAATATCTCAAGTGTGACGTTGGCCGTGTCCGAAATCGCCCCCTACACTATTAGGACACTATTTGAGGGAACAGCCATTTGCAGGGGTATCCGAAACCATAGCGGACAAAGTCAAGTGCACTTGTTCAATCCCACAATGCACCGCAATAACGAGTATACAACTGATGTATGCTTAGCGGCTAGAGAATACCCATAATGCACTGTGAGAGTCGAGTGCAAAATAAATTCTCGAGTCTTGCCAGAAGCTGAATCATCCATCCATTTTCCAAACCGCGATAGTCCAATGTGGGTACAGTGTAATATCATACAGGTATAAATGAATTTTTAAGTGATTATGGAATTGTTTAATTAAGGTTTATACATAGTTTCCATGACAGAGTTCAAGATAATTATTTTCATTACTACTGGAGCTGTCAGTTTGCTGTTCATTAATAATCATTTGCAGTTTCAAATGATTATTAAAGAGCAAGCACAAAATATGCAAAAGCGGCAGCCCTTCCGGCGCTCTCAGTGTCTGAATTCACTCAATCATTTTCATTCACTACTTTAAGTGGACTATATTAGTGGACTAATGTAGAAAATAGTGAATGAGGGTATAGGGGGCAATTTCGGACACAGCAATAGTGTGCACATTTGTGCACTTGAAAATACAGGTTCCAATTAGGGCCAAAATTTGTTCTTACAGCTGGATGCATCAGAACCCAGAAATTTGGGGGCGAATAAGATTATTATTATTTTTTTTTTTTTCTGGTATGGAATTACTTTTATTTAGCAAGGATGGAGCACACATTACATTAAAGACATTTATAATATTATAAAATATTTCTATTACAAATAAATGCTGTTCTTTTGAACTTTCTGTTCATCAAAGAATGCTGAAAAAAATGTATCACGTTTTCCACAGAAAGCGTCAAAAAAAATTATTTCCAGCATTGATAATAAGAATTGTTTCTTGAGCACCAAATCAGCATATAAGAATGATTTCTGAGGGATCTTGTGACACTGAAGATAGGAGTAATGATGCTGAAAATTCAGGTTTGACATCACAGGAATAAATTAAAGGGGACCTATAATGCCCCTTTTACAAGATTAGTCTCTGGTGTCCCCAGAATGTGTCTGTGAAGTTTCAGCTCAAAATACCCCACAGATCATTAATTATAGCTTGTCAAATTTGCCCCTATTTGGATGTGAGCAAAAACACGCTGTTTTTGTGTGTGTCCCTTTAAATGCAAATGAGCTGCTGCTCCCGGCCCCCTTTCCAGAAGAGGGGGGAGCTTTAACAGCTCACGCTTCGGTCGCTCAACAACAACAAAGCTGGAGAATCTCACACAGCCAAAATGACGATTGTCAGTAACGGTGTTCAGCCTTACATTGTTCAAACCGGATTTGACACTGATGGAGAGACTCATGAAGAAGTTACCACTTTTAGAATGAAACCGGACGTTTCTGAACGGTTAGTGGATAAATGTATGTAGTTGCTGTGGAGTTGATTCAACTCATCGACTAGCATGTGTTGACATGTTAATCTTTTGTGCAAAACCAAATCTTTTGTGCAAATCTTTAAATTCCGTTGCCATTACTCACCTTTATGTCATACAAAAAATGTATGACTTTATAAAATGTAAATTTTAAAGATCAACGGTGCTATTTGCCATGCATTTTCTCCCCTCTGCTCTTTTATCAATGTTTTTTTCAAGGATGGAAGTACAACAAGTAGCTTGCCCGTGTTAACAGATGAACAGGCAAAATACGGAAAAAGGTTGATTGGACACAACCATTAGCATTACCATCAAAATAAATGGGTATAATTTCCTCATTTTAAAAGCCTATTTGTGTTGCTGTTCTAACAATTACATGATTAGTTACATTTTATTATTTGCATTAGCAAAGTATTAGTCTTTTAGAAAACCCAAAAAACTTGACCTGAAGAACCTATAATGTAACACTAAGAACATTTTTCTCCAATCTCCAAAAACTACAGTCAACTACACATAGTTCACTATATAGTGAAAATGGTTCTTGATAAGAACAAGTGCTGCAAAGAACCTGTATTTATTAGAGTGTAGGTGCAAAATGTATAAAATATATCAATGAACATCAATTAAACACACTAAAAAGCTATTAAAGCCATTCATCCATGAGGACAGACAATGTTATTTGCTAGACTAGACCTTTCCAAGAAAAAAAAAGCATCCTTTTTCTTTTGTTCGGTTTTTGTTTTTAAAACACTAATCTGGCTGCAGAAAGAAAGAGAGAACAAAACAGGCAATCTAATGGAGTAGAAAACAAAATGTGTGGCAGACAGACAGAGGAAAGGTCAGACAGAGATGTCCAACTGAATGCAGAATACATGTTACACAGAAAGTACAAAGAAACCAAACAAGGAAACACAACAGGATGCTGAGGGGAAAGAAAGAAAATCTCTATAATCACCAAAACAAACAGACGTTTCTTGACATGTGCGGTAATAAACGAAACAAAATGGCGACTTCACCCTGTACATTTACTGATATTTGCTGTTGCAGTAAAATAGAGGGGGTTAGGAACATTAAGCTAATATGCAGTATGCTGAGAATAGACTATAAGGGTCTTCCAGCAGGAGAACAGAACCACAGCACAGCAGGCTGTTATGGCTGTGAATCAATTTCCTCTTTTCTGATTAACACAGGTGTTTAGAGCACATAACAGGTGGCGGCGTTTATGAACATGAGAGACATTCAAGCCTGGGAGGATAAAACCAAATGGCTGTTCATGCTCCACAACATTGAACTCAACAGACTACATGAAGTGTGCATTGATCGCAAGCATGCTTGAGCCAGCCTGGCTCTTTCAGGACCCAATTTGTGCGTTCTTGTTGGGGAAACGTTTCCATTGGGGGAAAATCGATAGAATAATCAAGCTCTGAGTAATGTTTCTCAATCCCAGAGAAGGGATTACTTGGGGAAGTTGTCTCATCAAGGGACTACTTCTGTTTTCACGGACTTGGCAATTTATATCCGACGTTACTAGTCATTTTGTGCAGTCTGAGAATTTAGCTGACTGGATCTATTGAATACTTATAGCAAATGACATAACCAACCCCG
Source organism: Anabarilius grahami (assembly GCA_003731715.1). Taxonomy (NCBI): domain Eukaryota; kingdom Metazoa; phylum Chordata; class Actinopteri; order Cypriniformes; family Xenocyprididae; genus Anabarilius; species Anabarilius grahami. The sequence goes on from RJVU01028973.1 coordinate 4,831,876, forward strand.
GCTCAGTGGAAAAACATGCCTGTGGCAACATTTCTGTAAAATGATATTATGTTGCTTCTTGCACATTTTGATGTTTTCAAAGTTAAATGTCCAGATGAATGTAAATCTGGCATCGTTCTACTTCGGAAATAAAAGCTTTATCGCATTTGAAGACAATGCACCACCTACACTAAACCTAATTGATTAACAAAAGCAAATGTAAGATTAAAATAAATTTGCTGAAGCAACCACACCATTTAACTAACTTCTAACAAGTCTTTGAGCACTTTAATTGCGTTTGTGTTTCACTGGACTTGTACCCGAGCGCTCATCATCGCAAGTGCAACGCTGAACCAGGTGAGCTACTGAGCAAATAGGCATGGGCCGGTATGAGATTTTGATGATATGATAACCTTAGGATATAATATAGTATTTTCACTATATCAAAGTATTGCGATTACAGCTCTAACATGTGTTATTTTCAAATGTCTGGGTAAAAACAACAACTTTTTTTCCCCATTAAACACAATATATTTTAAGCAATTTAAGCAGTTTTCATTGTAAGAACTAAATACAGAATAATGCTTACAATTAAAGTTACAAAAGTTATTCAGTCAAGAGCAGCAAGTGATTTTCTTGCCATCTTTTGTTCTTTGATTAACATGACAGATGGCAGCAGGTTTATTAGGCTGCTGTCACTTTAAGAGCATATGCACGGATCCAATATACTGTTAAACATGCGTTTTTTCTTAACTATTTACTTTCCAAAACTGACTGTATTGACCTGAATACTCAGCAAGATGGGCATTTTGACATCATTTTATATGTAAGTGCAATAAGCCATAAAAAATAAGTCAATTGGGTAATCGCGAGCTGTTTGAGAGGCGGCTTTATGAGAGCGCCACTTATTATAGATCAATAGTGCGCACGTTTTAGGTGAGAGCACGAAATCTGCGGGAATGACTAAAATCGTGCGCAATACAAGCACTATTCAACCGGAGCAAAGGAGAGGAGTGAGTGAGAGGAGGTTGGTGTGTGTCAATTTGCCGTCGGAGAGAAGAGAGAGTGAGAATGTGCAGCTAATATCGGTGTATCGATACTGCAGAAAAGGAGTATTGGAACCGTTTCAGATATTTCAGTATCAATACTTATCGAAATATCAATATTTATGACAGCACTAATTTGACATATGTGACCCGTCACGGAAACCAGGGACACAAGTCGGCAGCACAACTATCGAGCAAAATGAGAAAGAAGTGTTTTTTTTCAAAATTGGTGATTTTGTTTTTTTTGCAGAATCTGTTAGTTGAGATCATGAAGAAGCCTCTCCGTGTTTGAGATCGCAGTATTGGTATATTTAAAAGCGTACATTTTGAGGTTGAAATCGGCTTGTTTTTCGGAGATTCTAGCACGCAGTAGGGGCGTGTCATTGTCTGTGTGTATTTCCATACTGGGTAACGCGCCAGTGCGTTTTGCAGGATTTTTTTCACATTGCAGCAAAACAGACTTAAAATACTCCGTCATTTTTTGTCATAGAGACATAAGTAATATGTCAATTGAAACTATAGAATGTCTTCTTTTATTTGTGTACACTCAGAGTAAAAACAAAATGTTGTGCTTTTTGAAAAATAAAGAAAACTAACATGATGCGTGATCTCTCGTCTCCCTCTGAATGAAGTCAGTCTGATAGTTCTCAGAAAATTAACTGTAACTTAGTGAATACTAATCACAAAAAAAATAGACTTATGTCTAAAAAAACGTTGAAATGTCAGGTTTTAAATCGTGTAAGTCAAATCGAAAACAAATATTCTCTATTTATGTAATCTGCATGAAAAGAGAGCCATGTCAGAAGTCTGTGATTCAGCTCATTATCCGCTAATGCGGCCACGCCCACGGAGTCAGCGCTATTCAGACACAAATTCAGTCAATACATGCAGACATCGTCTCAATCGTGTATTTATTGTCTTGAAAAGTGTTTTGAATAGCCATAGTTAGCAATCTCTGGCCTCTGTTAGTTCAGTTGGTTCCTGGATTGCCTATTCTTCTTTAGCAGGCATTTGTGGACTAAAGGTGCACAGAGCGCCCTCCGGCTGCAAGTATGAACTGAAAACACCAGCGCTCACAGTGATGACAATAAATATTGAATAAATATTACTCCTCTGTATAGAAAATTGACATAAACATATGAGAATCCATCAATATTTCTCCAAATGTACATGCTTTTAAGCTAAAAGCCTATATGAAATGCCATAGAGGTAACATTGTTCAGACACTTTGCATCACAGAAATACATTATATTTTAAAGTATATAATACCATTATTTTAAATTGTAATAATATTTTACAGTATTGCTGTTTTTTCTGTATGTTTGATATACACCATGATGAGCTTGAGACATGATCACAGAGGGTTTTTCACAGCCTACCTGACTGAAAGGCCTTATTATTATGTGATTCTTTTGTCTTATCAGGTGAGAAAATTTCATTTCATGATTATAGTGACCAAAATTATCACGGTTATCACAGAATCCTGTTCAAAAAGTCCTAATGCTACACAATGAAATCAATTCACCAAGTTTTATGTAGAAAACCAGCAAATAACAAATAAAATTAGCATCAATATGTACTTTTTCTTTACATAAACATTAAAATAATAACATTAAAAATGATGGCCAGATTTTGAAGGAGTGTCTTGCAACATGTTATCTCCAAATCATTTTCAGCCTCTAAATCATTTTTATAAAAGTCAAAAAAGATAAATTACTGACATTTACAATGCACATTATCTTTTATTATTAATAGTATGCGGTCCATGCAGCTTTACAGAGGGAAGCTTTACAGGGGGTATGGCTTATCTAAATGAGATGTAAATGAGCCCTATTGTCACTCCCAGCAGGTGAGAACAGGTGAGAACTGCAGAAACTTTAAAGGGGTTTTAAGAGCTTTTTTGAGTGCCTACCTTCAAATGGCCACAACTTCTCCAAATATTATCAGATTTCCATGTGTTACACATCGTTGGAAAGCTTGGAGACTACACTTTCAGAATCTGTGAATAACTCAAAATGCCCCAGAACCGACTTGTGTCCCTACTTTCCGTGACTGGTCACATATTATTGCCTCCTCTAGCAGACACTCTTCTTTAACATCTCACAAGTTGTTGTGTCCTTCCTCCTTCAAGCCGTGGCTGTCTGAATGTTTTCGGTAGCCAAAAAATTCCTATACTAAAGTTCCAGGTTCACGCGCATTCTGCCATTTTACATTAGTGACTGATTACTCGCACCAACCAGAGGGCGAGGGGTCGTGTTACTCTCTATGCTACACACAACCTGAGGGATTCCTGCACTTTACGTCTTTAATGAGACTCATATCACAGGGACAGTTTCACGGAAAATTTTAGTGGTTTTGAAACCATGACTTTTTTCAAACCGCGGTATACCTTGAAACCAGTAACCAGCCTGTTTTTCCATTGAGCTTATTTTGGATATAACACTGATGGGTAAATAAAAAGCATAGCATAGCAAACAAGATTTTGCTCTGAATGGCTCATGTCACGCTGGCGTGTTGTGGGTGGTTGTCAGGTCTTCTGAATGGTTTTTAATGTAATGCTATACAGTTGCTAGGTTGGGTGGTTGCCAGGTGGTTGCTTAATGGCCCAAGTCAAAACAGCCCACCTCTAAGTTTCTATGACATTCTGGTCTCTAAATATGGCCAGGGTCCTTACTTTAACACAAATCTATGGGATTATTTGTCACCTGATTTCTGCTTAGGTGTTAAGGACTTATTTGACATTAAAACACAACTTGGTGGAACCAGAGAAGCAGAAAAACAGCAGTGAGACATCAGTGTTGCCACCTTTCACGGCTAGTGTTTTTGGCCATGTAAACTCATTCTAATTGGTTCTGTATATATATAGCACCTATTCGGTTGACATTCTTGAAACACAGAGGAAAGGCAATAACAGCAGGCGTTTGCGTACACCGACAGTGAAGAGACTGGGGAGATTAAGGGTCGACATGTGTGGGAGTGTGCGGGTGAGAGGAAGCTCTTCTTGTGCTGGCTGGGGCCACTTCAGGTACCGCTAATGAACTCTGCCAACCACACTCGGCAGCAGTAACTCAAGGGCTTTTAGTTTCCAAGGTGAACGCGTAGGCATGCAAGTCTGCAACCACATGTAAAGACCTTCCAACTTTCTCAAGTGTTTCATATTATGACACCGAGCCGTGACAGAGTTTGAGACTCTTCAAGGGACAGTTTTCAAAACAGCACCACGTTACGTTAAACAAGACAGTTCTGGCTGAGGGCTTCGTGATTACCTATGTAAGACATACAAGTAAGGTATAATGTACATCCAGCCGGTTGTTATTGCAGAATAAATCTATACAGGGTAATCAGGATTTGCCACATAAGTAAATATTTAGACATTAAATATTGATCTAAGCCGAAATATTTTATTAGCTCTTTAAGTTCCCGCGGAGAAAGCAGTTGAAAGTAAGTGGCAAGTTCAAACTAGACAGACATTTAAGGGATGCGGTACAGTCACACCACTTATATGTTATTTGACCACATAAATAATTATGGGGATAAGAGATATTGATTTGAGATTAAACTGTTTTAAAATCGCACCTGTTTGTTATCTTATAATCCAATACAGTGTGCAAATTAATTGTCACAAAATAGCAGCAGCGGACTTTGTATGAAACAAGAGAGGTTGAGTCTGTGATATGAGATGACATAATTAAAGAAACTGTACACAAAATATTGAGTTGAGTTTTAATATTTTATTAGCTCAGCAAACGCAAAGCTTTCGCAAGGAAAAAACGTTCTTGCCAAGCGTAAAGCATCGACTTCAGTTACCCGGATAAGCCAGTGTTATCAGTTTTTACCGGTTGTTATTGGGGGATAACACACCGCTGGACCAGAATCATGAGCCGTGTAATAAGCTGCAAATAAAGCTCCATTTTATCTTAACTAATGCACCATTTGGAACTAAATTGGGAACTGAAGAATGCCAACTTGCAATCTGAATTATCAGAAGTAGAAAATGCATTAAAAGACATTTCCTGAATTGTCCAATAAGATACTACTCAAACCAATTTTGGGAATTTCAAGAAACATTTCATGATAATTGATTTTTATGTCAATATTAACACTTAGAAAGTTAAAAAGTTGACATTTTTTATAAAAATCTGAAAACAATGTGGTACAAATTTTGTGGTGTTCTATGATAAAAAATTAAATCAGACATAATAATTTAAAGAAATGTCTTATCTGTTGAGGAAAAAACAAAGCCTTTATATATCAGAATAAATAGGCAAAATTACTCAAAATTATATAATTATTTGTTTTCCTGACAACTTGTGTTAGATTAACTAAATATCTCTGCTGTGTGACACTTACTATTCAGTAAATGCCTCATTCATATTCTAACTCAATATCCTATGGGCGTGGCCAATTCATTTCAAATTCACACTAATGAATTTAAATGGAGCTAATTCTTCCATTCTGTTTTTTTCCAAGCCATTTTTGTTGTTGTTCAAAGCGGATTCTGTGGTTGCCAAGTCATTTAACAATCCCTAAGCATCTTAGAGAACATGTATACTGAAGGAAAGCAGTTGAGTCCACATTGTGAGCAGGTGTTCTACTGCACATAAACATGCATGAATTAATGTGCAGAAAAAGAATAATGCCAGAGGAAACCTTTCCATTTCATTTTATTTTTTCTCCGTTTCATAAGGCATTGTGGCGTGTTGTAGCTCCATAAGGAATGGAGGATGCAGTTGGCTGGTGCTATTATGTCTAAGTGTGCCGGTCTGCATGCCCAACTTGTGCTCCTTAAAACAGTTTGTCTACAGACTAATCACATACAGGTACATTTCTACATTTCAATGCTTTTAATAATGTGATAATGGTGTGTGGATGTGCGGAAACTATCTTTCATTCTGTCAGTGTTATTACTGAAACATTTTTCTTGTTGGTACCTGTGAAAAGTAGCGCCTGCAGGCATGAGATGTTGTAAACCTTGAATATGACGCTGGTTTTCACACTGGGTTTTATGACACTGTGATGCGTGTACCTCTGGGTGTAGTCTTGCGAGTGTGTGCTAGTTTCTAAGTGTCTTTGTGGATGTGTGTGTTATTTGTTTGTGTGTATGTTGGCAGGAGTTGCTTCTCGCTTCTCAACTTTTTCAGAGACAGCAATCCTGTTTAGAGTCCCAGCGGCCTAGTGCTGCCACAGAACTACAGTTTCAGAGTGATGGCTTGCTGTGAAACAGCTATGCAAAATCAATGACCACAATGGCTGAGTTCTCTTCTCTGTTACTTATGTTGCATGAAAGACCTAATGTGTGCAACCTCAAATAAACGGCGTAAAATAAAATAAAATAATTGTAGTGACCATTTTGACATGTTAAACAACACAAGTGTTATGTTGGTGAGTGGAAAGATTCTAATGAATCAGTGTGAAATGCCATTTTCAATTCATTTTGCGTTAGGTGAAAAAAAAAAAATATTACACACTCTTGCATTTTTTTTCTTTTTTTGCAAATAAATAAATAAATAAGATAAAAAGTACAGGAAGATTTTCTAAAATCGTTGCTTAACTGCATTACGTGCCTATTATGCAGTTCGGTTTGATAGCTGAATGGCCCGCCGGATTTCTATTCTGTCCTCTCCTCCCATCCTTTATCTATCAGCACCTGCACATTCAGGGCATCTCTTTTAAAATCAAGTGCTGTGCCTCAGAAGAGACACATTTTAGTCATAAGAAAGAATGATTTTTGATGCCCATGTTTTCTTGATAAGCTGATCAAGCTTATACATTTGTGATTGTTCAATTTTGCCAGCCGAAGATTGTCAGCTCATGACAATAGAAGCAGCTGCGATGACAGATTAAAGGATACTTTGGTAGCTTAGGCTTCAATGCGTGATTGACTCATAAGCTCATGTGAAATATGATTTGTCACTAAAGCAAGTCACATCAAGGCGACCATTTTAAACAGGTGCATTTTTGAAAATCTGGATTCAATTTTACTAAGAATACAGCTGCTGTAAAAAATAAATTAATTAATTAATTAAGCACAACAATGCACAAACTTTGATTGAACCTTTCTGTTACAAAGATGCCATTTTCAAGCTGCTCCATGTTGTTTCATGTTTTTGGTTTTTAAGAAAGACACATCAAGGCAATAATTTTAAATGAGTAAATCTTCTTAACATGAACTTTGAACTTTTTGTTTTGGCTTCTGTTGCAAAGATGCCGTTTTCAAGCTGCTCCATGTTATTTCTTGTTTTATTTGGTTAAGAAAAAAAATAATAATTTGAGCGTGACTAGCTTCTGTTGATAGTTTTGTTAAATCTTAGCATTAAAGCCATTCATATTTGACTGCATATTTAGATACCACTTTGGTTAGCATTAGTTAATGCAATAGCTAAGTTAATGTTGATTTCTTACTACACTAATACCTTTAACATTTAAAAAATGTATAAATTAACATTAAAAAAGTATGGAAGCTTGTTTCCACCATGCAATAAAACTATTTGAAAGATAATTGCGACTTTTATCTCACAATTTTACCTTTTTTTCCTCACAATTGCAAGTTTATATCTCAGAATTCTGACTTTTTTCTCAGAATTGCGAGATATAAAGTCAGAAATGTGTGATATAAACACGCAATTGCGAGAAAAAAAGTCAGAATTGCAAGATATAAACTCGCAATTATGTTTTTATTCAGTGGCAGAAACAAGCTTCCATAATCATGCCCTTTTAAGTATTGATTTTGTTTTTTGGATCTACACGAACGGGGTTTCATGCTTAAATCATTGAATGTGAAGCACCTCCTTCCGAAAAGCACAGTGTGCTCTGATTGGTCGGCTGGATTGTTCAACCACTGGATTGGTTGTGATTGGTCAACCGCTTCGACCTTGTTTTGAAAATGTCATGCCCCTTACAATAACCATGTTAGATCTTGGGTGGAAAAAACAGTGTATCTTGGACATGGCGACAACACACTACTAGCTGCTGCCTTGGGGGAATAACTTTTTTTGGAGTGACTTTGTGCTTTGTAACTTTGCAGACCTTTTTCATGCTCAAACAGCAACATTACACATTAAAGAAAATTGAAAGAAAACAAAAAATATAAAGAATGGATGAGTTGCCTGTGTTTCCAATGCAACCAGGCATGCAGCTGTTGCACACATTCGCTAAAGTTTTTCCTTAAAGAATGATCTACCATTAAATGCATCAGCACACTGCTTATGAACAATTAGAAACACATGGCTCCTCTTTGTACAGACGATAGATAAAAAAAATAAAAAAAACACTAGTCATATCCTTATGATAAAAACCAACAATCAACTAAATAAAACAAAAGGTTAATAAAAGAGAAAAAGAAATGCACCAACCCAAAGCGAATGACTGGATGTTTTACCAGTAGATACAACTTGTGCTACCTAATTGATGCAGAGCAATGCAGATGCATGCTTTTACTTTATTCATATGCAAAGAGGATCCTTTCTTATCACAACCTTCATCTGCACTGACAGAGTTCTAATTCTTAGCTGAAGATAAATTCAGTTGCATGGCAACCTGCTATTATCTCTGCCAACCAGAAAACTAGCAAGCGTATCTTGCGTTTTAGTTTTCTGTTAAAATCATACACTAAGAGAAAGCACGCAAAAAGAGACCTAACCTCAGCTCACCACTCCTGCTTCTGATTCCAAAACTCTTTCTTGTGCAATTAAGGCAATTTCATACTGGACTTCAGTGCACGGCCAAAACAAAGAGATTAGGATGCATATACACATGGCTGAAGTCCAGCTGAGGCTTATGTTGTGGGGTGGCACAGGTCAGTAATGGACCTCCTGGTGCAAGAGCCTCTTTATGATCCTGGCTACCTGCCCGGTGAGGTTAAAACTGTTGATGTCCAGATGATTGAGCTGCCACCCACTCTTCATAATGAGGGAAACTACATGAGAGAAGTGGTTTATGCATGAAAGTAGCATGTGTTGTTGAACATGGTACTATGGTAACAGTGTTATCCTCTGTACCTTGGACTAATTACCATGGTATACAGTATTCACTCAGTACTATAAGGGGCAACCAGGGCTAGTTGTCACACACAAACATTCTCACACTGAGCTGTTTCTCAATAACTATAAAGATTTTGGGTCAAAAGACCACATTATGTGGAAAAATATTTTTCACAAATATCAAGTTGGGGATAGGAATTTTTTATGTTATAAATGTATATGGTTTATTAATTTATTTGTTAAATAAAGATTTGTTGGCTACAATGGCTTTATAATTTAATGAATATGTTTATTAATTTATTTCACACCACTTACCAGTGAAAAGTTTGGAATATATATATATATATAGTAGGGCTGTCAATAGATAATTTTTTTTAAGCGCGATTAATCGCACACTTATCGTGAAATAAAACATACACCATTTATCTTGTTTAACATGTCCATTTTGCCATCATTGCATATATACAGCGAAGTAAACCATCAGATTGAAGTGTTATTTTCACAAAACGTCTCGGGTTACAGATGTAACCCTGGTTCCCTGAGAAGGGAACGAGACGCTGCGTAGCAACGCATTGGGAACCTTCTGCGTGATGTCGTCACTGAAGCACTCTTGTATCTAACCACTCGCGTCGTGAGACNTCACAGCAAAGAGCTTGTTTACATTTTAGACAAGTCAAGTTGCGATACTGAACAGTACCCCATGGAGATGCCAAAAAACCTAAACCAACCACCTTGAGCTGCATATATACTAACGTACACAGCAACATACACAGCACAAATCCAAACATTATCCTGAATGTGTGTGAAAACAACGTGAATGTACTGAAATGTGTCTATGCATAAATACAATGTGCGATCAGTGCGTCGAGAACGCTCATACATGATTTGTTTGAGCATCAATATAACGGACACACGTGTGCTTCTGTACGTCACCGCAATCATCTTTACTTTGATTGCAATCCTTCCTCATCCATCAAAACTTTCATAGCAAGAAGCTGGTTTGCTTTATCCAGCCGAGAAACATAGTTTTCATATAATCTGGCCATACAGCAGTGGGATGTTTCGATGTTCC
>RJVU01028973.1:4841988-4868221 GCA_003731715.1 Anabarilius grahami
TATATATATATATATATATATATATAGTTTTTGACAGAAGTCTCTTATGCTCACCAAGGCTGCATTTATTTGATCAAAAATATAGTGAAAACAGTAATATTGTGAAATAATAGTACAATTTGAAATAAATGCTGTTCTTTTGAACTTTCGATTCATCAAAGAATCCTGAAAAAAATGTCAGTTTCCACAAAATATAAAGCAACAAAAACAACATTGATAATAACCATTATTAATAATTGAGAACCAATAATAACTGAGAATAAATTAGCATCAAATCAGCATATTACAATGATTTCTGAAGGAAACTGTGAAACTGAAGTAATTGCTGCTGAAAATTCAACTCAAGTTATTATTATTATTACAATATTACTGTTTTACCCTATTTTTAACAATAAATGTAGCCTTTGTGAGAAACTTCTTTCAAAAAAACTACAAAAACAAACAAATTATTCAAAATTTTTGACTGGTAGTATAACTGATATATGACTATTTTGGTTGTATATTAAATTCAATTAAATTAATTGAAAGGTTATTTATTGTAGATTCCATTGTGAGAACTTACTCCACCCTGACAACACACTTATATAAAAATAGTCAAAATGTGTTTTGCGAAGATCTTTTTTTCCTGAGTGATTATAGTATTATCACTGATACCATAACTGTATCATAGCACAGTTTTTTTTGCATACGTATGTTGAAAGGGCCTTGTCAGGTCTTTTTTTCCATTTCGCTTTTCAAACATTGGATTTTTCTAGGCTTTAAGAATTGATGGTTTAGTCCTAAACACTCACAAAATCCATTATGAATATCTGCATTAGCTTAAAGCTGTTTAAGCAAACATATATGCCCCAGCAGCATATCAAACATCTCTTAATGATTCACTATTCATCTCCTTTTTTTTTTTCTGTGTGCTTTTGTGAACATCGACCTATTTTTTATACTTCATGCTCAGCATATGGTACTTTTATCACTCAGATTATACTCAACTCTAATTCTCAAAACATTTATTCTCTAAACAGGATCTATTGTTGGGAATTCACTGACAAGAAGATTGGTGTTAGTGAGTATTACAAGCCTGGAAACAAATAACAGAATAAATCAAAGTTTTGCTTTCTAGAAACAGTTATTTTCTAGAAAAAATATGTTAACACTTTACAAAAAGGTGTTATTTGTTAACATTAGTTAATCTAAAAACGAACAATACTTCTACATCAATTTCTATATATTATATATATATATATATATACACTATGCGCCTATAGACTGAACACGTAATATGGATGTGCATGACGTCACTGTTTTCACAAATTCATGTTTTTGTAGTTTACAAGGAGATGATAATGTTATCGTTTGTATGTAACCCCATTTTCAAAAGTTTGCATTTTCAGACCCCAAAAAAGCCATTGTAATGTAAATGAACGGCCAAAAATGTAGTTGAAAACAGTGTCCTGTAAATGCCCACAAAAAGGTGTATTTGTTAACATTAGTTAATACAAGGTGGACTATGAACAAACCATGAACAATTGCATTACTACTGAGTAACATGAACAAAGATTAATAAATGTTGTAAAGAAAATATATTGCTCACTGTTAGTTCATGTTAGTTAATGCATTAATTAACTAATGTTATCAAACAAGCCAATCAACTTTTGCCCCACTAACACTACACCACTTTCAGATTATATACAGTGGTGTAGTAACAGTACACAAATGTGTTTCTGTCTTGAAATCCATCACACAGAACATGATAAAACATATAAAATAAAAAATGATAAAAATGCAGAAGTGAAAAACAATCTTTACTCCACATCATTGCCCTCTTGAACTCCATCACACAGAAGATAATAAAACAAGCTTCATGCTGTATGATACTTTCATTCTAGTGCTGCTGAAGAGGCTTACAGCTTTATACAACATAAGCTTCATATTATGTAGACAGCAACAGATGCCACAACTTCTTAATGATATTTAGTCTGCAGGCCGCATTCAATATAATCTTGAGATTCTGTATTTGGGCCATTTAAACTTAATATAGCATGGCACGCCTTATGTTAGAAAGCTCCATCACCATAGCTTATGCCTTTCAGTATCAAATCGCATTAGATATGTTCTTCATAAAACATCAATATTTGTTTTGATAGTAGAGTGTTATGAAGTCTAACCCTTACGGTAGCACTTTACTTTAGGGTCTTTTAACTAGTTGCTTATTAGCATGCATATTACTAGAATATTGGTATTTATTAATCACATATTAATACCTTATTCTACATGACCTTATTCTACATTCTTAATCCTACCCAATACCTAAACTTAACAACTAATTTACTAACTATTAATAAGCATTAAATTAGGAGATTATTAAGTGAAAAGGCATAGTTAATAGTTTATATGTGTGCACTATATAGTTTATAGTGTTACCACACTTACAGTAGCCAAACATTTTATTCCCAGAAGTGGAATTATTGTAAATGCTGATCTCTTGATACAAAACAGCAGATTACACTTTCCACACATTATTCTTAGGAGTTCAAGCGCATAGTTCTGAAACCCTATTGTAATTGTTAAAATTTCCAAGGATCGGCATTCTCCCCTAAAGTGATGGGGCAGACCAAACCATAAGCTGTAGAGACTTGAAACGGTAGTACTCACCCCATCTACAATGTCATCAAGGTGTGCCCCAATCGGCCTAATGGTGGCACTACCAGTGGTCAAAAGTACGCAATGGTTCATAACTCCTAAAACGTTCGTCACAGATGAAATTTTCGGGTATTTTGGATTTTTTGAAAAACCTACTTTTTAGTTCTACTAGTCCTAAATTATTTTGCCCGCTTGCAACCAAACCAGTGCAGAAAGATTATCTGGAGTCTGACTGTCAATAATTATAAAAAAAAAAAAACTTTCAAATTGGGCGTGGCCACTTTTACTAAAAAAGCTATTCCTCTTGAACGGAATGAGATGATTCCACCAAACTAAGGGTGTGTCTCAATCAGTTCCCTAGCTCCCGAACTTGTGAATCAGTATATCGTGTACACGAGTTGGGCACTGGTAAGGGCAGTAAAGGACGCTGGTTCGCTACACATTGGGACACTTATGACTATTTCCGGCGACATGATAACGTCCTCATTGTACAACATCACTACTGATATTATGAACAACAGCAGAGCTGATATTTTCTGTCATTACTTGTAATGTTATTTAAAGTACATAATAATAAATTCTTTGCTTGTTACTAAATTATGCTTGTAAATAAATTATAAACGTTAGCTAGATTATGTTCATTACCTGTCTAGCGATGTATGTTTATGCTGAAATATAATAAAATAATAGTTTGTATTTTTAAAAACATCTTTCGTGCGTCGTTATGTGTAGTGAGTTGGCTCACGTGATTTAAGTTTCGCGCTTCAGAACTTCCGTTAAGGGAGCATAGTGAGCATCAATGCTCCCTGGTTTTCACAGCGCATCGTGGGACTTTTTAGGGAGCCAACATTTCAGTGCCCTGGAAGGATTCTGCGATTGAGACAGCCCTTAAAATGGCTGACTCCCTGATCAATGCTCTGACTACTGCACTAGGGAGCTGATTGAGACACACCCTCAGCAAACCTATGCATGGGCTCAGTCTGTGGTTACGAGAATAAGGACATGGCAACTGGCCACTTGGTGGCGCTGTGAAATCAAAAACAAACAAACATGAAAATGGCTATAGCTACACAACAGTCAGTCCGATTGACTTGAAAACTGGCATGCGTTGTCTTTGTCCAAGGTCTGAGAATAACACAGCCCCTATCGGCCAATGAAGTTCAAGCGGCTATCAGACAAGGTTAACAGGGGCCGATCGGAATGAAACTCGCTGGGCCTGTTTGAGTCATGGCCCTAGAGACCTGTGACAAATTAGAAAAAAGCAGCCACCGGGGGACGCCTTTGTGTTTTTCACGAGCATCAATGTTGAAAACAATTTTTCTGCTTAAAGGAACACTCCACTTTCTTTGAAAATAGGCTCATTTTCCAACTCCCCTAGAGTTAAACAGTTGAGTTTTACCGTTTTCGAATCCATTCAGCCGATCTCCGGGTCTGGCGGTACCACTTTTAGCATAGCTTAGCATAGTTCATTGAATCTGATGAGACCAATAGCATCTCGCTCAAAAATCACCAGAGTTTCGATATTTTTCATATTTAAAACTTGACTCTTCTGTAGTAGGTGCAATGATATTACGCAGAGTCTCTCACAAATGTCTCCATGGTTGCAAGGCACACTCCCTGTGTAAACGGGGTCACAGCCGCTGCATAATATCATTGCGCCTGCTGAACCCATGGTACGGCAGCAAAGTTCCTTGTTTACTATGCCGGAATGAGAGTATAGTTCCTAGCCTTATCGGCCTAGAAAATAGCAACTTTTCATTTTCCGTCGGTCTTAGTACACGATGAAACTACAGAAGAGTCAAGTTTTAAATAGGAAAAATATCGAAACTCTTTGGTCATTTTTTTGAGCGAGATGCTATTGGTCTCATCTGATTCAATGAACTATGCTAAGCTCTGCTAAAAGTGGTACCGCCAAACACGGAGATAAGCAGAATGGATTCGAAAACGGTAAAACTCAACTGTTTAACTCTAGGGGAGTTGGAAAATAAGCCTATTTTCAAAAAAAGTGGAGTGTTCCTTTAACATTATTGTGAAAACCATGATACTATTTTCCAGGATTCCAGGAGTGATGAATAGAAATTTCAAAAGAACATTTATTTGAAATAGACATATTCTCTAATATTGTAAATGACTCAACTGTCATGTTTTGATATAAAGTATAAAAGGTCTATATAGCATTTTAGACTGAGAGACAGTATTTATACAATTTACATCATAATAAAATCATAAAAAGAAACGGAAGACTGGAATTTCATATTTCATATAATGTGACACAACAAGATAAAATCTACATTGAAAATAAGCTTAACTTGTTCATAATTACTCGCCTAAAATGTTAATCATTTTTTTTAGGGATGCACCGATGTATTGGCCAATAATTGGTATCACCCGATAAAAGCAATTATTTTTACTACCGGTCATAGGCTGATGATCAGGGCTGATTATATCCTGTCAATAAAAAGAGGGCGGATAAATGTGTTAGACTGCAATTGAAAATGTCTCTTGTGTTGAATTTAGGGCCAGTAACACATAAACATTAAAATAAATGAATAAATAAAACCGTGACGTAAAAGCAGGCTCTATTTGACCCTATGTATCACCCGTAGTTCAAGCCAGGGTTGGCAGGTCTGTGTTTTTTTCCTACACCAAACATTATTTGTAGTGCACCTCCCATCCAATAATCGCAAAGAGCTCTGTGCTTTATTACTTCTGATAATAAACAGTCTTATCTTTCAAATTGTATTTATCTGTAGCACCTCAGTTCAAGCGGAAGCATGAGTCATCTTTTTCTCATTAATACAAGTGACAGCACGAAAAAAGCATGCATGAACATGAAAAGGTATGTTGAAAGGTACAGTACCATTTACCGATATGTATTGCATCTCATGTTATCACTCAATCTGTTTCAACCGTGGAAAGACATCAATAAAACAGCTTGTGAACAATATGTCACTTATCCTTGCATTTAGCCTTAGGGAAGTTTGAATGAATGAATGAATGAAAGAAAGAGAACACTAGCACAGAGCTTAATTACTTTTAATTATGTATGTTTGAATACATGTTTGAAGACAAGTGCTTATGAAAACGTATGTGCAACTGCATCTTATACAAACATTTCAGTTTTTTATCTGAGTGTAATTATTGTGTCTGAAAATAAATAGCAGTTGAATATAATAGTTTGGGCTCTGTTGTTAATTTTAAACTCTAATATTATAGTAATGTATCAAATGAGAAGTATCCTGTATATCCCTGTATAGTTTACAGAATAACTTGGGAAAGAATATTTTTTTTCCCCTAAGACAATTAAACTATGAGTATCGGCAGATATCATTCTAAATAATAGGCTAGCGGTACCGCCGAATAAATTAAGTATCGGTGCATCTCTTATTATTTTCATATTAAAATCTATTGGTTCATTTCACCACATCAAGCTGCCAGCTGTCAAAGTACTTTCTTTTCATATGCCGCAGATTATCTTCAACTTTCCTTTAGATTTAAACTGAATTAAAGTCACAGTACTCTGATACATGTGTCATTGATAGTGAAGTGCTGCACCTCACAGAAGCTCTCTGTTAAGAACCTCCCTGAAGGATGACAGCTTGCTGTACTTTAAACAAGTGCTCTAGACAAAGCTTCTCATAAGAGGCTCAACACGGAGAATTTCTGACAATTTCACACAAACCTTCAACTCTCACATTTAGCCATTATATTTGACAGGAGGATAGGCTACATTAGATTCTTGCTGCTATACTGACTTGTGTGTGTGTGCCGCATCCTAACCATACATGATGTGATAAAGGCTCTCTTCCACTTAAATGTGTGGTTTTTTTTGTCCTTTTGTTCAGTCATATCACTTATATACACTCAGAAAGAAATTTACGAAAGCATTCAAATGTATAGCTTTTGAACACAATGATGAGCCTTTATTTTTTCTCCTGGGTATCAACGTCACTCTTTCATGTATACACAATAATACTTCATTCATCAAAGAAGCATGTCGTCTTAAAGAGCTCTGCTATGCACTAAAATAGACAGTGCTTTGGCGTTTTACAAAAGCAGGCAAAGCAGAAGAAAAACTGAATTAATCAAGTCTTTCTCAAATTTTTTTGTCAGTTCACAATTGCTTTGCTGTGGGCTATAATTAACAATTATTTCCAGTAACACGCTCCAGCAATTAACTGAGAAATTGAACAAGTGGTATATAATGTGCAATGTTTCACAACGCAAGACACTGAAAAATGTTATAAACTGACTAAAACCATTTACATTAAGGACCATTCCTATATTCTTGTTTTAATTTATATTAGCTACTCATTTAAAAAGATTGCAAGTATGACTTTTCATTATGCAGGACAGGGCATCTTCAATCTTCAGTGAATCCTGGATCACTTTTCTTCAGATGTGTCTCTTAAGACGTATTTAGAAACAATTCTGAGATATGACTCTTCGGATTTGTATCGCCGGCAATGAACAAAGCATCCATCACTATTAAAATGTGTATTTTTGACTTTTTCTCCCATGTAGTCCTAATCCACAGTTTACATGTATGACAATTACTATAAAGTTATCAAGATTGTACTCCTGTACAATTCTGAAACTGAACTAGTTATCATGTCAGCTCTGCTTCACTACTAGAATGGCTGAAAATTTTGACATGGAAAAAAAAAAAAAATGGTGTAGGATTTCAAATAAAAGTATTTTCACTCAGAAATGGCTAGTAACATCAAATTAAACATACAATTTTGAAGTAGAAAGACTGAAATCATATTTTCTTGTAAAACTTACTCCAATAATCTTACTAAACTAGTACTAGTCCTAAACTACTGTAATAGAGCTATATTCAAAGGCTGTGGCTTTACATTGGGCTCAATGATAATTATATTTTTATATTTTATAGTTTTTATTTTAGTTTCAATAACATTTCGAATTAGCTTCTATTTTTCTATTTTAAATTTTTACGTTAATTTATTTTAATTTTCAGTAGTGCTGTCAAATTGATATTAATAGCGATTAATCACATCTAACATGAAAGTTTGTAAATATATATATATATTATATATATACACACACAGACACAATTTATTTTACAGTGCATCCAGAAAGTATTCACAGCGCTTCATTTTCCAAAAGGGATTAAATTCATTATTTTCCTCAAAATTCTACAAACAATACCCCATAATGACAATGTGAAAGAAGTTTGTTTGAAATCTTTGCAAATTTATTAAAAAAAAATAAATAAAAAATAAAAAATAAAAATCACATGCACATAAGTANAAAAAAAATAAATAAATAAAAAATAAAAATCACATGCACATAAGTATTCACAGCCTTTGCCATGACACTCAAAATTGAGCTCAGGTGCTTCCTGTTTCCACTGATCATCCTTGAGATGTTTCTACAACTTGATTGGAGTCCACCTTTGGTAAATTCAGTTGATTGATTGAGGTCTTGAAACCTCATTTGCTTCAAGTAAAAAAAAATAAAAATAAAAATATTGACACAAATTTCACAAATGGATTAGATTTCGATTCAGGAGCTTGTGACTTGATTTTAATTTGATTACCTTCAATTCAATATTGATTCATTTGGGGCCTATAAGGTAAAGTACATGGCAAATTTCCTCAAAGATAAAAATATCTCTCAAATAATGTAAACTATACAGGGAACCACAGCTGGTACATCATTATAATATTAAAGGTTAAGATTAATCGATTTTTATGCTACTTGCATATAAATTACCCTTAAAGAAGTTTTTATAACGTTATAATAAATTTATGACAATTATTTTTCTACTCGTTTTTTTAGGCTATATAAACATTTAAATGCTGTCATAAAACGGATTTATTCAAACATACATTCAATATTGAAGCACATGTTAAGTACAATTACAAGGGATATGCAATAGCTTATAATGCATATATGTAGCAAAATGCTCCTCTCTAAGTTCATTTTTGTAGCTAACTAACAAGTTTTTGGACACTGGACGGCTTTTCTGAGGAAAATGGGACGGTAAATGTGATTTTTTTACAATCTGTTTTATTGACGTCTTTCCGCGGTTGAAACACTCATTTGAGCGATTACATGAGACATGATACGGATTTCGTTAAGTTGTACTGTATCTTTCAACATACCTTCAGAGGTTGTTGTAACTAGTAAAGTGGAAGAGATGATCGGTTCGTGCGCTCTGCTTGAACTGAGGCGCGTGAACGCCAGGAAAGATCGCGACAGAGACGTTACGTCTATGATCTCACTCCAGTCTATGGGAAAGTAGCCCATTTTTCGATAAAATGATCACTCGATAGTATCTATTTTATTTGTTCTCTGACAGAGCGCACAGCCTCAACTGAATGCCCTGCACCTCTTAGCCGCTCAACGAACAAAACAGATGCAGAGAGAGGTGCGCCGGCAGCAGGAATGCAAGATCTTGCGCTCGTGCGGCAGTACCGGGGAGTCTCGGAAGTTAGATAAGGTTTCAACAAGTCGCTAGATTTGTCACAACGCACTTTCTTGGAAAAAAAGTCACTAAGTTGGCCCTTCCATCTGAGAAGCACCCAGGTCCCAGACCGCCGCTGTCCAAAATGGCATACGGCAATTTTACACCGGCCGGAGACAATTACAAATCTGGTTCCGCGTGTATATCACACGAGTGTACATATTTTGCGACAGCACATCAAAGTTATTATGAAGCCTATATTCAAAATAAACTGGTAGTATTTTTTTTATTCAAAACTATCTAAAAAATGTTATGCCTGTAGGAATAAAATTGAATGATTTTTAATGCCATTTAAGGCCTTAATTTTCGCAAAATCCATTTAATGACTTTTAATGCTTTTTAATGCCCCGCGGAAACCCTGACTGTAGATGCAATTAATCGCGATTAATCGATTTGACAGCATTAATTTTTAGTAAATTCATTATGTGCTTTTGTCATTTCATTAGTTTTTGTTATTTATTTATTTTAATTGCTATTTAGGTTACATTTATTTTTATTTCAGTTTTAGTTTTAGTTCGTTTCTTTTCGTCAACTTTTCTACAGAAGAAAAACTCTTCTAATTCTCAACTAGTTTAAGTTTTTCAACTAACATTTATATTTTATTTCAGCTTTATTTCAATGAACAGAAATGTTTTAAATAGTTTGTTCAAAATAACCCTGATTCAGAGTCCCAACTCTTCCACAGTCATTACCCTTTAACTTGAAACCAAAGCCCAACACATCACACTATACAAACTTTATAAAGCCAGTCTGATGCCAGGATGTTTCAATAAGGTTCACAAAACAAGACAATGCCTGAAATTTGCTGTAATTATACAAGCATTTGCTGTGCTGAACAACAGCAGGGCGTACCAGCATGCAGGAGCCTGTGTTTGCGCTCACACTCAGTGATGAGGACCGTTGGCTTATTGTTGAGAGTGAAGGTAAGAGGCCTAAAACCCTTCCTGTGTTGTATATCTCTGCCTGAACGCTACTGATCAATACAGGGAATGTTGACTAGAGGAAAAGGTGCTTGCGTGTAAATCTGTATGTGTGCGCAGACCTCCCCAAGCTATGTGTTTTACATTTGTTACACTTAGGGAGAATACTTTAGACTGAGGCAGAGTGAACCGCGAGAGGGAGGTGGGACTGTATCCGAGGGCTGTTAATTATGTGTGTGTTTGTGTGTAGATATGTTGCAGGGTAAACATGGTATGAGGGTTCGACTGAAAGGTCACCATTCCCAGCACTCCCAGCTTCAAGCTGTGGGGTTTTGCATGAGCACTGCCACATCTGTCTCGGGCAATATCCTACACAGTTATTACACAAAAAAAAAACATTAAAAAACAAAGACAGCTGCAAAATGGCAATGTTAACAAACCATACATTGCTCATTTTAAGACAGTGAACAGCAGCGTGGGTACATTAAGATTGTTAATGTTGGCTCACTGTACTGTAAAAATGTCCATTGACTCACATCAAAGAGCAATGTCATTACCGCCAGATCTGTGACTAATATGCAGTAAATGTGCGCTCTACTCTATAGCTTTGAAATATCATTTGCTGATTTGCCGGTAATTTTTGTAAAGCCTTTGATCAAAATTACAAGCTATGATCATTTAGGAATCACCTGAGAAAAAAGCTCTCTCCAGATTTTCCATGTTTGTTTGTTACCTTTTAAAAAAAAAAAAAAAACACCTAATGAGTGTGTTCACACGCACAATCTTACAATGTTTATGTTTAATAAGCCGTCAATGTGTAATACAGTTAAGGCAACAGTTGATATATCAAAGAGTTGATGTGAACCATAAAATTTTTTTTTTTTTCATTTTTGTAACCGGATGAATTAAAAAAAAGCCAAGACCATTGAATAAACAGCCAAAACTCTTGCAAGAAACATCTAAAGAACATGACTTATACTTTACTATATATATACAGTGGTATGCGAAAGTTTGGGAACCCCTTGCAGAATCTGTGAAAATGTGAATAATTTTAACAAAATAAGAGAGATCATACAAAATGCATGTTATTTAGTACTGTCCTGAGTAAGATATTTACATAAAAGATGTTTCTATATAATCCACAAGACAAAAAAGTAGCTGAATTTATTAAAATATCTCCGTTCAAAAGTTTGGGAATCCTTGATTCTCAATACTGTGTGTGGTTACCTGATGATCTATGACTGTTTTTTTGTTTTGTGATGGTTGTTCATGAGTCCCTTGTTTGTTCTGAGCAGTTAAACTGAGCTCTGTTCTTCAGAAAAATCCTCCAGGTCCTGCAGATTCTTCAGTTTTCAAGGATTTTTTGCAATATTTGAACCCTTTCCAGCAGTGACTGAATGATTTTGAGATTCATCTTTTCACACTGAGGACAATTGAGGGACTCAAACACAACTATTAAAAAAGGTTCAAACATACACTGATGCTCCAGAAGGAAACACTTTTAGAATTTGAAGATCAAGGTAAATTGTACTTAATTTGTCTCCCAGGAAACATGCAAGTATCTTCTGTTGCTTCCGAAGGGAAGTACTAAATGAAAAAAATATATATATTTCAACAAAATAAGAAAAATTTGGACTTCTTCATCCTGTTCAAAAGTTTTCACTAAGATTTTTAATGTTTTTAAAAGAAGTTTGTCTGCTCACCAAGGCTACATTTATTTAATTAAAAATACAGTAAAAAACAGTAATATTGTGAAATATTATTACAATTTAAAATAACTGTGTACTATTTAAATATATTTGACAAAGTAATTTATTCCTGTGATACAAAGCTAAATTTTCAGCATCATTACTCCAGTCTTCAGTGTCACATGATCCTTCAGAAATCATTCTAATATGCTGATTTGCTGCTCAATAAACATTTATGATTATTTTCAATGTTGAAAACAGTTGTGTACTTTTTTTTTCAGGATTCCTTGATGAATAGAAAGTTCAAAAGAACAGCATTTATCTGAAATACAAAGCTTCTGTAGCATTATACACTACCGTTCAAAAGTTTGGGGTCAGTAAGAATTTTTATTTGTATTTTTTTGAAAAGAAATTAAAGAAATGAATACTTTTATTCAGCAAGGATGCATTAAATCAATCAAAAGTGGCAGTAAAGACATTTATAATGTTACAAAAGATTAGATTTCAGATAAACACTGTTCTTTTGAACTTTCTATTCATCAAATAATCCTGAAAAAAAATATTGTACACAAATATTTTGTACAATTGTACACATTAAATGTTTCGTGAGCAGCAGATCAGCATATTAGAATGATTTCTGAAGGATCATGTGACACTGAAGACTGGAGTGATGATGCTGAAAATTCAGCTTTGCCATCACAGGAATAAATTACTTTGTGAAATATATTCAAATAGAAAACAGTTATTTTAAATTGTAATAATATTTCACAATATTACTGTTTTTACTGTATTTTTAATTAAATAAATGTAGCCTTGGTGAGCAGATGAAACTTCTTTTAAAAACATTAAAAATCTTAGTGGTTCCAAACTTTTGGACTGTACTGTATATACTATATATATTGTATATATAAAGTCTTGGGCATGTCAATATTTTCACCCCCCCAAAAAGGGTTTTATATGTTTTGCTGTAGTGTGTCAGTAGGAAAAATCTAATTTGTAAGCATCTGCTAAATATATGATTTAAAAAGACGGAATCTATCTGACTACTTTCAGGTTGATTCAGTCAAACATTCAGTCAGACATTCAGTCAGACATTTTTGAACAAATTAATCTCTCCATCTGGTGTGCAAAACACTCCATTGAAAGCCTTGCATTGCTCTCTCTCTGTCTCTCGAACAGGCCTTACTGTTTGAAGAAGTACATGCAGATGGAGTGGATGGATGAACTCAGCATCCATGTGATTTTGCCAAGTAAAACATATTTTGTTGATCCTGAAAAGACATTCCTGTCTAAAAACATAGTCCTATTCCTACCCCTAAATCTAACCCTAAATCTACCCATAACTTATCTCTAAAATCAGAGGGAAATGAAAGTTGAGTAACACTGATGTAGAAGCACCTAACCCTGGTTGTAAGCCTGAACTTGACAAACTATAAACTTGTCTCTCAAATCTGATTGGTTAATTGGGATGTTTTCCAGGATCAACAAGAATGTCGATCAAGGAACGTGTTCTACTTGGTGAAATCACGTTCACCATCTACTAGGATCGATGTGGAAAGACTGAAAAGCACTAAGTGCATTTGTGACAAAATGGCACATTACCTGCCAAGCGAGACATATTTGTTTTGTTAAAACAAAATTGAAGCCGCCATAATCACAATGCAATCACACTTATGAAAAACAGCCAGAATGTTCAGTTTAAGCAAGAGAAAGACAGAAGAGAGTGCCAAGCACCAATCTGTATGCTCAAAATGATGTAGAAACTATTTTTACTAGTAAATTTCACAAATAATTACAAAGAAATATCAAGTAACTCATTGAATTAAAATGTAAAAAATTTAAATAACAGTTTGAAAGACTGAAATAGAATTATCTTGTAAAACACTACAATAATCTTGATGTACAACTACAAAGATCCTTTTTTTGCAGCATACTACTCTGCATAATATTTCTGCTATATGCAGTATGTTAACTGCAGAGAGCAACATTTCTTTGTATAAGGAATAACAGGATGACCTATGACAATAAGTCAAAATGTGTACACAAGTGTATATTTAAGTATACAAGTATGCAAGTATGCAAGCAAAGCATACTGCATGGAATACTGCATCCCACAATACAGCTGCTGATGAAGTGATGCTAAATTTCTATTTTCTGTCATATTTGCCTTTGGATAATAATAATAATAGCTATTGTCTCCCATGTACTTCTATAGATCTTTACCCTACATATCAGTCCTTATCAACTGAAATGTCTCAACTTTCACTCATCATGCCAAACATTTAAAAATTACTTTTATTAAAACTGCAAAATATACAGTATACTGTATGTATTTCCTCATTAACTAGTTGGCACACACTGAATTAAATATTCAAATTAGTAAGGTCATGTGACCACACTGTCGCAAGACAATATTATGGAAGCTTATTTCTGCCATGAAATAAAATAAAAGATAAATAAAATAAAAGACATTATAACTCATAATTGCATTTATATCTCACAATTCTGTGAAAAAGTCAGAATTGTCATAAAATTGCAATTGCGTGAAAAAAGTAAGAACTGTGAATTTACATTTTGCAGTTAGAACTTTGTTGCAAGTCTGAGTTTATTACACAATTATTATAAGAATTGCAATTCAGACCTTTTTCCTGACAATTTCAAATATATAACTCATGATTCTGACTTTTCCTCAGAACTGTGAGCTATAAACTCGCAATTGAAAGTTATAAAGTCTGAATTGTGAGATATGAAGTCACAAAAACCTTTTTTATTTTTTATTCCATGGCGGAAACAAGCATTCCCCCTCCCCCTNCCACCACCCCCCACATACTACCTAAATCAAACAGTAGGCAGTATTTTGCAGTAACATTATTCTGAATATAGCAGTAAATACAGTAGTAGGGTGAATTTCATATTAAAGAGGCTTAACGTTTAATGCTAACAGGTAATATGCAGAAACACCAGTCATAACTGAACAGCTTTGTATGATAATCCACATATAATTTTTTGTCATTTATTTGTTTTATCTCATTTCTCTCACTAATCTCGGATGCAGTGTAAGAAAAGTATGACCTTTTTTCCACAGCTTAAATGCTATTACCTTAATGCCCTCATTTAATGCCTTGTTTAATTAGTTTGCTGACTGCCATGCTTCAGTAAAATATATCTCCCATGAAATCTTTCTCTCACACTTTAAGAACAAAGTCATTGGGCTTATTTCTCACCTCAGGGAGATGGATAAAAGGAATCAGAACACGGTTGTTCAAAACACAGGCACTCTTTAATCACAGAGCTTCAGTCTGTGCTCCTTTAAAGCGACAGTTCAAGCAAAAATGACAATTCTTACATCATCTGCTCACCCTCATGTCACTTTTTGTGAAGTACAAACTAACGATTTATGTCATTATTCACTGATGATCTTGTCTTCCGCCCCTCGCTCTAATATGTCCTTTATGCTTCACAACGTTTATTGTATGCATTTTGTTTCTGGCTTCATATACACAGTGTGTGTATATTATGAATGCAGCAGGAGATTGAACAATTTGAACATTTTGTCACATAAATTGTATGGCTATAGAATATTTGGAATCATATGAATTACTGCTCTGGTAGTTGTTGTCCTTCTCTGAGCATAACATTCACTTTTTCTGACTTTGGAAAAGGGTCAATGACAAATAAGAGTGCTCATGTTAAAGAAAATATTTCAAAAATCGACTTTAAAACGTGAAATGTTAAGGAATGTAATCTTTCTATTCAAGCTGATTTCATATGGTTTTGAAAAAAAAACATATTTAGGAGAAATGTCATTTAGTGAAACCGAGTAAAAAGTAATAACATGCAATATTACACACACACACACGCGCACACACACACACACACACCCCTACACACACACACACACACACACACACACACAGGTTTGTTTTGCTATCTTAGTGGGGACTCTCCATAGGCGTAATGGTTTTTATACTGTACAAACTGTATATTCTATCCCCCTACACTACCCCTATCCCTAAACCTAACCATCACGGGAAACATTCTGCATTTTTACATTTTCAAAAAAACATCATTTAGTATGTTTATTAATCCATTTCCCTCGTGGGGACCGCTGGCTGGTCCCCACAATGTAGGTGATCTCAGGTTTTTATTACATCGTGGGGACATTTGGTCCCTACGATGTAATATAAACAAGAACACATACACGTACACATAACAACATACTTATATATATATAAGTAATAAAAAATGTCAAAAGCAGATACAACTACTAAAACTTAAAATACATTTAAATTGAAAGCTAAAAGCCAATTCAAAATATGAATACATTCAGTATCTTAATATGGATTATTAAAGTATATTAAATAATACTAAGATAACATTGGTATAAATTGCGGTAATTTGGTAACACTTTATTTTACACTGTCCTTGTTACACGTTACATGTATTTACTGTAGTAAGAACTATAAGTTATGCATAATTACATGCAAATAACAATCCTTTGCATGTAACTAACCCTAATCCTAAACCTATAGTAAGTACATGCAGTTAATTATTATTACTCAGTACTTAAAAGTATAATTACACTGTAACAAGGACAACAAAATAAAGTGTAACCAAAAATTCTCTCCACGGAAGCAATACAGTCATTTGGGTTTGTAACGACATTAGGGTGAGTAAATGACAGAATGCTAATCTTT
Source organism: Anabarilius grahami (assembly GCA_003731715.1). Lineage (NCBI taxonomy): Eukaryota > Metazoa > Chordata > Actinopteri > Cypriniformes > Xenocyprididae > Anabarilius > Anabarilius grahami. Next base: position 4,858,424 of record RJVU01028973.1, read on the forward strand.
TGGTGATTTTAACATCACCACTCTGGCATGACCAAAAATCACAGACGCTGCTAAAACAAACTTGGTGGGCCGGTCCATCACTTGCCCTTTTAAGATGGAAGTGTAGTATAATCTGACCCTGAGCACCTTTACTTCAATAGGGCAGCGGACAGCTAATTACTGTCCATCTCCATGCTGGTGCAGAAATGAATTATGCATTAGAGTAGGCAAAGCTTTTTCAGTGATACTTATCCATTATTAATGCTGAAGCCATTACACATTTTGCCCACTGCTCACATTTGGTTGCAACAGCACAGGCAATATTTTAATCTGCCACGTCTGCTCTTTGACAGAGAGTGATGTAGAGGGACAGGGACATAAGGGCGAGCTCTGCATCTAATCCAATGATGGAAATACACGTCATTCATTATTACAGTGGAGCCTGTAATAGATCAAAGCACCCAGAAACCAGCCGCCACCAAACGCGAGCGCACGTCTGGCATCTAAAAAACAGCCCAAGTGACACAACAGCTGCCTCTTTCTTCGTCAATTCCCTCAAATAATTTTTCACAAAGCTCCACTGGCACACTGTTGAGCCGGTTCTGCATAATCTCCGCTAAGCTTTCACCTTTGCCATTTCCTCCATGGTCCGAGTAGAACATGTGGTCATACAGAGGGCAGAGTGATTGGCTACGTTTGTTCATGTCTCTCAGAGTAATCTTCCTCTAATACATTTATCCACATTCATGTCCCTCGTTTCTGGATAGTATGGATGCTCATTTGTTTCCCTTCTTTCCAAGGCCATAACCATGTCTTAAACATTTCGGGGGCTTTTTTTCCCCTGGGGGGTGGTGGTGTTATTGGGTATTTTTTTATTAAAAGGAATTAAATTAAAAGGGGTTTAAGGGATTAACGAAAAAGAAATAAGAATGTTAGAAGTTCCAGGTCTATCGTAGATAATCAATTTAAACTATTTGCAAAAACATATATTTTTTTAACTATTCACTCTTATTTGTATGTCTAATATGTCAAAAACGCAAAACGTTTGTCTCGTCACATTCAGTTATGAATTACATTAATCATATACTAATCAAATAGTAGCAAAACGGCAAAATTTCATAATAATGTTAAGTAGTTTGCATCACTGGATATTAGCCACTGTTGGTCCTTGAATATTTCAATCAAAACAGTCTTCAAATATTAAATGTTTAGCTACTTACTCGCCACGTACTCATTCACTGCTACACAAAAGCATCTCATTGGAATTGACCGTTCGCAAAGACCCGCCTAATATAGTTACTGTTGCTATGTCCGACAAGCCATGCCGCTCTCACACCACACATCATGTTCTCACGCAGTGAAAAATACATCGCGGAGCAAAGAGGCCACTGACAACGTATAGACAGACAAGACCGAGCTGGTTACTTTTGATATGAAACAAAGTCTCAAATTTCAATAACATTTTTCTGTAATTTTTAAGGAAATTTAAACAATAAATAACGTTACCATTTTGTAGCTCTTTAATGTGTTGTGACAGATCGCTGTAGCGCCTCAGATCAAGTGGCTCGTGAACCAATCATCTCTTCTTACTAGTTAATTTATATCATCAAATAAACATGAATGAACCACATTTCAGAAGACACAGAAAGACATCAGTACACATCACTTTTCAAGTTCAAGTCCACCAACGTTAATCTACTAACTCCCCTGACTGCTTTGTCGGACAAAATGGCAGATTCGGCATTATGATTGGTTAGATTGCCTGTCAATCAAACTCCCGGTGAAGGGTCAATTCGCACTCATCTTCTGTAAACAGTAAGCCCTGCCTTCTTTAATGTGATTGGCCAGCTCACTTATTCTGACAGTGATGAGCGCTCAGTGATGAGGGAGACCAGCCTAAAAAATTAACTTTTAAAACTTTTTTTTTTGTCATCCTAACAACAAACAGAGCAGTGCATAATGGAGTACAGCAGAGCAGCATTAAGAATATAAAATATTGTGGGGTACAATTTGGCCATTTCTAATTATTGGCCATTTCAATGTCTTTGGTGGTTACAGCCCTGCTTCTTTCTCTGAAACGTGTCAACATATTGTGTACAACATACTATTTCCAATTTGTACTATGAGATGAAAATGTAGGCCACAACTTGAAAGCTGTATAATCTCAAAGCCTGTCACCCTGTTCATGCTCACCTCCTGTTCATATTGATTAGAATAGAATAAATAGGTTGGAAAATAAAAACATTAGAATGCAATAACACAGCAGCACCGGACACACAAGTGAGCCGCCAGCTTTCATGCATGTGTCTTTCTGACGAGATTGCAAGGTACGCAGTCTGTGGCTCTTTCAGCTCAGTCGGACTCGTTCACCATGAATGCGTTCAGAATTACACATTAAGAGGCTTTTATTCCTGTGGCTCCAGGACAGAGACTGCAGGCGCCGCTTGTAGCTTGTCTGACGGTGGCTGAGGGTTAGTGTGCTTGTAATGATCTAAGTGTTAATGTGTGAAATTTAATTACACCGTCGTTGGGACATTCATCCCAAAGTGCACATCGCTCGGCGTACACTGCTGGAGTAAAAAAAAAAAAAGTAAGAAAAGACTGGTTGCTTACAAGGCTGACTGTTATATTAGCAGCTGTGCATTGAATTATAATATCAAAACAGCACAAAAACGCCTTGTACCACTTTTTTTGTACCAATTGTGTGTTTATACAAGATGCAAGCAAATAAACAAACAAGAAAACAGAAAGCTTCCCCTCATTAAAAAGAAAATAATTGGCATGGTGTCATTCACAGTCAACAATTTTAAAACATGAAAAAGGTCACATGAGCTCAGTCACCTAGAGTAGGCCACGCATTTCAGACAGGCTCTGTTTACACCTGTTATTAAGATGTGTATTGGTCGATAGGATAAACAGTGGACGGCACTAAATACAGGTGTAAATTGGGTCTAAAACGTTTTGAGCTTGTCCACTTTCGACCAGAGGTAGTCGAAAACACATTCAACCGGATTGCTTTCGTAGTGTAGACGCTTATGTGGTCGAATGCATTCGAACAGCCACAAAAGACCACCTACTCTCTGCCTACTGACCTTATACGTAAACATTATGGGATGCGCGCTAGCCAGACAGGATTTAAACTTCGCATCCTTCGCATCTTCACATGTAAATGTCGGCTGAAGACCCAAATTTGGTTTGGAAACAAAAAACGTACCAAGCACAATGTTCTCTCACCATTCCTAACAGACAAGTGACCAATCCTGAGTGCCGACACTTCATGGATTCTACCAGCACGATTCAGCACGGTTAGGCAACCATGCAGAGAATTCCGGGCAGAGAACAGTTTGTAATTGTGCCGAACCAGGCTCAAGTGGAAACACAACTGAAACCGTTCCTTACCATTCTAAGAACCGTTCAGCCCGACGGTGGAAAAGCGGCTATTGTGTAAGTAACTATAAAGCTCACCCTATTCTTCTCCGAGTTCACCGGTCACATGTATTTCGGGACAAATGGATGAATTCACGCGCTGTACCCAGTAAATCTGACTGACAGGACTCAACAAGGCACAAACAAGGTGGTGCAAATCTCGAATTATAGATTAAGATCAAGATCATTATGTAGGTTTTTAAATGACAAAACACTCACTTGCACATATTTGAGAATCGGAATATCAGATAGTTGATGATATGGTGAGCAAAGCAATACATGGAAAGAATAAAGGGAAACGTTCTAAAAAAACGGTCGATTTAACTCTGGGAGGTCAGCCAGAATATTTTAAATTTATGTGTGAAAGGGTTCATTTAATTTTAATTTAATTCAAAATTTAATCTAATTTCTTCCCAACTACCATTTTCAAATAAAGTCATTGGGTGACAGAGATGTTATCAGCTCATGTAGTGTGTGACCCCCTGTTGAGGAAAGCTGCTCTCTGTAGGTTTTTCAGGGGCTTACTTCGGTGAAGTGTTTCAGTGATATATAGCAGCTATCATTTTGAGATTAGCCGCATTGGGAGATAACTTCACTCTTTTAGTAGTGTGACAGTATATGTCAGCTGTTTTTTTAAACTAACAAGCTGTTTATGCTGAAGTGATGTACTGTAGGGTAAAAAAAAATAAGGAAAAAAAAAGTATTCATTATAACATGTCAATAGTCCTGTTTATCACTATGTTTTTTATATTGTATGCCATCAAACTAATTTAGATACTTTTTGTGGAATATAAATCAACACAGGCTCATTGGAAAAACACCTGTGTCGACATTCCCGCAAAATGATATTACATTGCGTCTTGCAAGTTACATGACAATTTCCAAGTGAAAAGTCCAGAGAGTGGCGCTAAAAGCAAGTTCAGTTTTATACGAAACAGAAGAACATGAATCTGGCAATGTTTTATTATGCTGGTTGTTTCGTATCGTGGTAGTTCTGAATTGAAATGTCTGGTGAGTGGCGATAAAAGGTTAACGGTTTATCGCATTTGAAAATAACATACCACCTACACTAAGCCCTAAACATACACAATAGTGTTAACAAAAGCAAACAAGATATAAAAGCACATTCTGAAGCAACCATGTCATTTTCGCTTGCTTCTACAAGTCTTTGAACTCTTATCATGAATGTCGTTTCACTGGACTTGTACCCGTGCACTCTTCATTTCAAATGCAATGCTGTAGCGCGCGAGTCAGAAAAGCCAAACAGATAGAGATGATTATGTCATGCAAAAATCAAAATGTATTTGTTTACAAATCATGTGCTATTCCAAAAGCTTTTTGAGGTCATAATGCATTACTGTGCAAAGAACTGTGTGAAAAATAAGTCTTTATTAATCGATAATCTGCCCATGAAATTATAATCTAGTATGAAAAGGAATAAAAGTTTTTACTGCCTCTAGTGTACCTCATTTCAGCTCAAACAGCATCAAAATGTGCCATATTAAAATTTGAAAATATCTGGAGCTTGTGTTCACCAAAGACATTATTCCAGACATTTAACCAAAAATAAACAACAATTTCCCCCTAAAACAAATTCAATAATTAGCCACTTTTATATTAGCAACTTTTAGTGTAGATAAATACATTTCAAGTTTAGCATGACTATAGCCTAAGTATTTTACATTTTAAGTAGCTTGTAGTTTGACAGTTTCAAAGTAGCTTCTCTGACAATGTTTTAAGTGTAGGTATCATTCAGCCCATTGAAGCAGTGCAGCCTGGGACTGATCTCATAAACAACAGCGAAGAGTTCAAGCTAGGCTAAGCTCACTCTTCACCCTCTTCACCCACAACTCAATCCCACAAATCACTTGGGCTTTCTTCCTCACTTTACTCCACTTCTCACAGCAGTTAACATGAGACAAACTGAGCTGAGATGCTGGATACCAACAAAGGTTTAATCTCATATTTAAGACAGGAAGGATTAAAGATAACCTGACTATTTAGTAAGATATAAAAGATCGCAAAAGATGCAATGGCAAAAATATATCTACGTCCACTACACATCATTACCACCAAACATTACAGTAATGATATTTATAATAAGCTCCACTGAAAAGACTAGCTTTGACAAGTGTGAATTTCTATGTTTGTCTAGGTTGCTTTATCTTGGTTAGTTCTGGTGAACCAGCATAGCCATGAAGTTGGTTTACCAAAGAAGTTTTTCTGGTTAAGATAGTTAATGGAAAGTTTTCATTTAGTTTCATCTGAAATATATACTCACCAGTGCTGTGAAAATAGTTATATGGCTCATCTAAAAGTTTTCTTAAACTTTCTATGAGAAGCAGAGCTAAATTCAAGTTTCAGTGAAGTTCTTGATTTGAATATGAAAAGTGTGAAGTAGATTTAAGAGCTATGGTGAGAGGTGAGAATATCAGTGAATGATAGCTTTATTTATTTATTTTTTAAGGGGTCATGAACTGCGTTGTTTTATTGTTTTATAATGTTTCCTGGGGTGCACTTATTATGCTAGTATGCTTTTTACATCACAAATGGTCATAATTTAGAAATAAAAGGCATTCTTCCTACCCTGATTAACTCTGTTTTGGGGAAGATTCCAGAACTCGCACAGTTTGACTGACAGCTCCAGTGATTGTCTATATATAATTTAATCACCGTTTAAATAACAGATTATTTTCAGCTTACTAAGAGAAACAACGTGAAATTGACCATTTAGTCACTGGTTTGATTTACTGACACATAGACAAAGAACATCTGACTGTACATGAATCATTACATATCAGATCAGGCATTAGAATTAACACAGTTACTTACATATTGCTGCATTACTGTCTAGTACATATCATAAAAGTATGTTGGCAAAGCCTGTGCCAAAATGCGATTGATTTACAAAAGAATCCAAAGTGAAATGTACCGAATACAAATAAATAATGCTGAGACAACTGAGACATTCACATTGTTGAAAAGAAATATCCATATTCCTAGCATTAGGATCGTTTGAAAGGTAATGCTATTTTTAGTCCTGTATCATTCTTCTTCTCTCTGATTATATATATATATATATATACACACACACACACACACACACACACACAGTATCTCACAGAAGTGAGTGATCCTCAGTGAGTTCTTTGCCATGAGGTGCCATGTTGAACTTCCAGTGACCAGTATGAGAGAATGAGAGCGATAACACCAAATTTAACACACCTGCTGCCCATTCACACCTGAGACCTTGTTAACACTAATGAGTCACATGACACCGGGGACAGAAAATGGCTAATTGGGCCCAATTTGGACATTTCACTTTTGGGTGTACTCACTTTTGTGGCCAGCGGTTTAGACAGTAATGGCTGTGTGTTGCGTTATTTTGAGAGGACAGCAAATTTACACTGTTATACAAGCTGTACACTCACTACTTTACATTGTAGCAAAGTGTAATTTCTTCAGTGTTGTCACATGAAAAGATATAATAAAATATATACAAAAATGTGAGGGGTGTGCTCACTTCTGTGAGATACTGTATATAAAATTCTTAATCATTTTCTTGTGTACAGAAGAAAAGCCTGCTTTTTTTGTTCTCTATAGCAAAATAATTATTATAATGAACTAGATGTTAAAAACTGCTGAAGAATTACTTTCGCAACCTGCCTCAAGTTACATTTCACTGGATTTCAATTCACCAAATCGAGTCTCTCTTATCTTCACTGTAAATGTCAAAAGTTTTGATAACCTTTAGAAAACGTAACATATATTTAATACAGGTTCTAAGCTGCAGCAGTAAAATGAGAAACATGTCAATACAGTCCTTTCAGCACCAATGATTACATCTTTCTCAGTAGCTCAATTGATCGAGTATTTCTGACACCAAGGTCATGAGTTGATAAAATGAATACCTTGAACGCACTTGAAGTTACTTTGACTAAAATTGTCTGCCAAATGCATAAAAAAAAGGATAACATTTGACATTTTCAGGAATAAATCAAATTTTGATATCTTATGAGCCATACTGGATGGGTAATGCTGCAAATACATGAGGTGTACCAGCTATGGCCCAGTTAACCAATCAGATTAGTTGTACTTTCTAGTGCACAACACACTAAGACCGGCCAAAATTTTTTTTTAAATCATCTGTAGCTAATTGGCCTCTCCAGGGATTCGAGAGCAGAGACAGTAAAAGGTGCCTGTTAATGAGGACAGTTTGTATGCCTGGCCTGAGTTCCCTAGTGTTGCGTCATTCATGTCTCGTTGCACTGCAGGCCGTGACCTTTGGCCAGCTCTTATTAACTTAGTCTTGTTTAACAACTTCTCTGACTAATTAAATTTTCTGCTGTCATCAAAATTTCGAGTCAAATTAATGAGCACAGTATGTGTATATTATATAAAAATTATATACACACTACCGTTCAAAAGTTTGGGATCGGTACGATTTTTAATGTTTTTAAAAGAAGTTTCATCTGCTAACCAAGACTGCATTTATTTAATTAAAAATACAGTAAAAACAGGAATATTTTGAAATATTATTACAATTTAAAATAACTGTTTTCTATTTGAATATATTTTACAAAGTAATTTATTCCTGTGATGGTAAAGTTGAATTTTCAGCATCATTACTCCAGTCTTCAATGTCACATGATTCTTCAGAAATCATTCTAATATGCTGATTTGCTGCTCAAGAAACATTTCTGATTATTATCAATGTTGAAAACAGTTGTGTGATGAATAGAAAGTTCAAAAGAACAGCATTTATTTGAAATATAATCTTTTGTAACATTATAAATGTCTTTACTGTCACTTTTGAATGATTTAATGCATCCCTGTTGAATTACAGTATTCATTTCTTTAATTTCTTTTCAAAAAAAATTAAATAATTTTTACTGTCCCCAAACTTTTGAACGGTAGTGTATAATGTTACAAAAGCTTTGTATTTCAGATAAATGCTGTTCTTTTGAACTTTTTATTAATCAAGGAATCCTGAAAAAAAAAGTACACAACTGTTTTCAACATTGATAATAATCAGAAATGTTTAGAATGATTTCTGAAGAATCGTGTGACATTGAAGACTGGAGTAATGATGCTGAAAATTCAACTTTACCATCACAGGAATAAATTACTTTGTAAAATATATTCAAATAGAAAACAGTTATTTTAAATTGTAATATTATTTCAAAATAATTAAATAAATGCAGTCTTGGTTAGCAGACAAAACTTCTTTTAAAAACATAAATAATCGTACCGATCCCAAACTTTTGAACGGTAGTGTATATATATATATATTATATATGCGGCCCATATAAGTTGCGAATGCTCTGCATACCCAAGCCATTCGTGGTCTCTGCAATTAATATTAACATTATAAATGACTATTACATCCCTTGTTTGAGGTGTACCATAAAGCCTACATGATTGGTAATGCGTATGCAACTGTTACGGAGACTTCCGGGTAAGCTGATCAACAGCACTTTTGTTATGGAACGTCATCATTGTCCTGCGTTCTCATTGGTTTGCTGGTCTATGGTCAAATTACATGGGCAGGATAAGCTATGAGCTGGATAGCTCACCCAAAAGGAAAAATTAGCTGCTGCCAAATCTCGATCACCGAAAATCGATCACATTGTATTTGATACAAAACTAACTAGACTTAACCAAATGGGGAAACCAATCATAACTATAAATATTTTTTATAGTATTTCATTTTCTCCATTGAGATTTGTTTTATGAAAACTTAAATTGTTTAAGACAGTCCTACTGTAACTAGGCCTATCAGAGGATGTTAATTGATAGTCTTTGCGTTTGTTAAAGTCATCAGTTTGCATAATTTCATCTTATTTTTTAAAGAATACCAATATTTTTATTATAGCCTACTAATATTTATTTATAATTACATTTTATTATTTATTTATAATAGGCTGCTAATACTAATTATGTTATACTTATTTTTAATTATTAATTTAAAAAGTACTTCTGGCATACATTTAAATCAATGCCATGGTGTTTTTATTTGTTGTGTCTGATTTAGATCTGTGTCCTAAACCAATACATTTAAAGGTGAAGTACGTTGTTTGTGTGACACTATAGCGGCACCTAGCGGATTACAAAAATACAGCACATTTTTCAAACGCACCTTTCGCATGTCGCGCCTCCGTCGACTCAAACATCACAAAAGCTCTTACGGTTGCTGGGGAAGGCTCGTCTCAACAGGTAAATATGGGTAACTCTCAATAAAAGATCCAACATATTAGAAATACTTTTCGCTGTGTTGCTATTTGTCATGAGCAAGTACATGAGTAAACACTGAGAATGCAAGCGTCTCGCATATTAGCTATAAACCCATTCAAACTGCATCAGCCACATTTTTTTACATGACACACCGCAGCA
>RJVU01028973.1:4873664-4887247 GCA_003731715.1 Anabarilius grahami
TTTAACTCCAAGGCCCCCCATTTTCCACAACAATATATGAAGAACTGGATCTTTTCTGTAAAGTAAATAAAAGTTGTAATAGCTGAATGTTATTTAAAGCCGGGGACACACTTAACGATTGTAAGGCCGATTATGAATGTAAATTGATACTTATGACTGATCGCGCTCAAACGTGTCCAGTCAGAGGCAGTTGCGTTCAGTCGTCGATTACAGTCGGTGTTCAAATTCCGTGTGTAAGTATTTAAATCTGCTTCAGTCGCAGGAAGCAATAGCTGTGTGTTGAGCACAGTCTTAGAATGTTTTAGCTAGTCGTTAAATGTGTACCCGGCTTAAGGGTATTCTTTTTTTTCATTCATTTTTCACAAAGTCATTTGTGATTCACCATCTGAGGATTTTTTACTCACAATCTCTACCTGATAAAATATTTTAGAGCTTGGCATAACTAAAAAAATTTATATTCATAAAAAAATGCCAATGGAGATTTAAGATTTTATTAATTTACATCACTTTTCCAGGTCTATATCCGGGTTTCCCAAGACAGTTATTGAGGGGAAGTATGATTTTAAAAATATGATTTTTAATTTTTTTGGATTCTTGATTTTTAATTGGTTGAGCTTATTTTAATGCTTTTTTTTCTTTCTTTCTTTCTCTCCCCCCACCCTTTTTTTTTTTTTTTNTTTTTCACAAAGTCATTTGTGATTCACCATCTGAGGATTTTTTACTCACAATCTCTACCTGATAAAATATTTTAGAGCTTGGCATAACTAAAAAAATGTATATTCATTAAAAAATGCCAATGGAGATTTAAGATTTTATTAATTTACATCACTTTTCAAGGTCTATATCCAGGTTTCCCAAGACAGTTATTGAGGGGAAGAACTAAAATATGATTTTTTATTTTTTTGGATTCTTGATTTTTAATTGGTTGAGCTTATTTTAATGCTTTTTTTTCTTTCTTTCTTTCTCTCCCCCCACCCTTTTTTTTTTTTTTTAAATAAACTCCCCTTTGGGGTCCTCTAGCTCCTGTGGTTGATAACCACTTCTCTAAAATGGAAAATATTCAGGAAGACAATAATAATGCATGAAGTACCAATTAATTATTACAGGAGATTTTAATGCTAGAACTGGTAATGAATGTGATTATATTGAGTGTGATGATTCTAAATATATAGCATGTGGTAGATATTACACAAATGATCTTTTTTAACGATAGAAAATCGAAAGATAAGGTTGTTAACACTTTTGGTTGCTGTCTTTTAGACGTGCCGCAGTTTAAGTATTCATTTTGTAAATGGAAGAGTTGGAAAAGATATTGATGGTGACTCTACATTTGTGTCTGCAGTTGGATGCACTGTGATTGATTATTTTATTATATCCATTGAACTCTTTGAATATGTTAGAGATTTTGAGATCTTACAGGTAGATATTTCCGATCACTTCCCATTATTATTTTATATATATATGAGATCAAATAGAGTTGAATAAAGGATTAAAATGAAGAAAGTCAGTCTTGCTAGACCCTGGATAAGATTTAGATGGGGAACTGATGGTGAAAGGCAATTTTTGCAAAGACTATCTTATTTATTAAACTGATTTTTTTTTAGTAACTTGTTTACTGCAAAGGAAGATAAAAACTAATGTAACAGCTATGATTCTGACAGATTGCTTACATGAAGCAGGCAGATTTCTGATTAATACATGTACATCTAAAAGTAAACAACCAAGGTGGTGGGATGAAGATTGTTCATTTCAGAAAGCTGTAAAATATGGTGCTTTAAACCAACTCAGAAGATCAGGTAATGTGAGCAACTTGAATAGTATTATGCTTAAGAGGCAAAATTTTAAAAAAAGTTGTGTAATAGTAGGAAAAAGCAGTATAACGCAAACATTTTAGGTAATGTGTTACAGAATAACATGAAAACACAACAGCTGTGGAAGAAAATTAAAAGTTATGGAAAGCCTAATATACAGTCTAATAATATGGATGACAAGTGGCTAGAATATTTAGCAAAATTATTGTCTGATTCCAAATGTAATATAGATGCTGACTTTGAGAATTATGTTACAAATTTTGTGAACACTCATGAAGTTGCCATTTTTAATCAAGTTGAAGTCCTGGATAGCAATATTACCTATGATGAGATCCTAAAATCAATTATGTCACTGAGAAATTGAAAAGCCCCTGGTGCAGATGGCATTATTATTGAGATGCTGAAAGCAGCGTCACATATGTTATGCCCTTTTATGCTTTCTTTATATAACAAAATATTGTACACAGGTGACTTCCCCAAGGCTTGGTGTGAGGCTCTGATTTGCCCGTTATATAAGAGTGGTGATAGAAATAATGTCGAAAATTATAGAGGACTTTCTTTGCTTAATGTACTTGGTAAAATTTTTACAAAGATTTTGAACAGGAGATTAGTATCTTACGTAGAGGCAAACAAGATGTTTTATTAAGAACAAGCAGGTTATAGGTAAGTTATTTCACAATGGATAATATTTTTATTTTACAGTCACTTGTTCAGAAATATATTACGAAGTGAAAAGGAAGGATGTACTGTATATTTATTGATTTTTCCAAAGCTTTTGATAGTATCCAGCATAGTCTCTTGTATTTTACTCTCATTTAAAACGGTATTGGTGGAAAGGTTTTTAGTGTACCGAAATCTATGTATTCTAAACTTAAATCATGTGTGAAAGGAACTGATGGTTTAACAAATTATTTTGGCTGTAGCATTGGTGTACGACAGGGCTGCACGGTGAGTCCGCTTTTGTTTATTCTTTTCCTAAATTAATATATAACAATGTTAAAGGAAAATTGTAAAGGTAAAGGTATTCAGATTGAAAGTATCACAGAAGTAGAGACCTTGTTATACGCTGATGATATGGCTAATGTATCAGATACAGCTGGAGGGTAACAGAAAGAAGCTGAACATCTGGAAATATTTTGTAGCCTTTACGGTATTAGAGTGAATCTGAGTAAAACAAAAGTTATGGTATTTAGAAGAGGGGGCTCTTTAAATAAGGATGAAAAATGGTATTTTGCTGGTCAACAGATTGAAGTGGTTAACTGTTACAAATATTTGGGTATGTGGTTTACACCCAAACTGACATGGTGGAAAGCCACTTAGCAAGCCAAGGTAAGAAGGCAATGCTTTCTTTACTAAGGTTTGTTCGTAAGCATAAAATTAGATGTAACCAAGCCTTTTATTTGTTCGACCACATGGTAGCACCCATGGGGCTTTGAACCAGTAGAGTGTATTGAAAATGTTAAGTTATCTTTTTGTAAAAAAACTCTTCAATATCAGCACAAGTGTGAGCAATGTAGCTGTCTTGGGAGATCTGGGTAGACTTGTATTGTCCATTACTTACATCTTTTCATAAATCATGTATTGCAGGGGTCGGCAATTAAGTTTGGCATCGGGCCAAAAAAAAAATTTGCCAATAGATGGCGGGCCAAAACATAGTCAAAGGATAATTTAAGAAATTAGGTTAATTGATGAAAAATGCAACTAGAATTGCCTGTGACAGACTGTTACAGTGTCTTTTGTAACTGGTATTGAGCTGTTACTCTGTGTTAAAGGGTTAGTTCACCCAAAAATGAAAATAATGTCATTTATTACTCACCCTCATGCCGTTCCACACCCGTAAGACCTTTGTTAATCTTCGGAACACAAATTAAAGGGTCATGAAACCCCAAAACACTTTTTTTGAGGTGTAAACAGATATGTGTAGGCTGCACATCATTGAAAACACTAAAGGTACTCATTAATGTTATACATAAGTGAAAAATAGTTATTTTTGCATTTTTCAGAGCGATTTCTGTCTTCCGGTTTGAAAAGCTGAGTCGGAGCAACGTCACAAAATCTGACGTAATCGTGTCCTTTCGGCCCAAGTATGGGCATGGTCGAACATGCTGACGTAGACCGTTTCGAGCGATTCTCGACATATATTCATGACATAAAGCTCATTCAATCCAATCACTGCGCTGTAGTATGCATAAGATTATAATTGCGGTATTATGCATGAGGAAGTATCACTTCTCTCGCCTCGGTCTGTTGTCATTCAGAGACATATCGTTGGTGCTCGTTTCCTCAGTGCTACAACACAATGTGTTTTCCTGAGACGCGACCAGAGAAGAGGTTTGTGTGCATGTGGATTGTTTTGCTGTAATCCACCAGCACAAATGGAAAATATGTTCGCGTGAGATCGCATTACAGCAGAGAATTCAAATGTCACAAAAGTGCTGTTCATTCACCTCTGCCTGCTCTAGCTGCGTTCAAACATGCGAGCCGTAGGCTGTTTCCTTCAGCACAGCAGCACGTGTTTGTATTTTGCTCGCGATGCGGTCAGAACTGGAGTTTGAATACGAACACATGAAAAATACGATTGTTATTATGATATACAGTCGGAGCGAGCACATGATCGGTTTCAGCGCGGAGCTCCGCGAAGAGTTTAATAACACTAGCCACGTGGCACATATACAGAATAAAGTATCCGTGTTTAAAGTTTTTATTTCACACATTCTCCTGCACCAAACATTAACCAGCACGGTGTAGTTATGCACACATATTTCATCAAGTCTTCTTCAAATGAATTATATGTGCAAACTGGACACGGATACAGTGGTGTAGCCTATCTGAAAGCAACGACACGATTATTCTAATAGACAAAAGACTGATTTTGAGACTGCAGTGCCCGTAAACGTAATCAAAGTAGCCTATTATTAACCCTATTAAATATTCTTTCGCATTTCTGCCTAGTGCTTGGGAGTTTGTCATCATTTTCTCCGTGCTCATATATTAATATTCATTATTCTGTATAATGAGTGTGTTCTATGTCTGTGCTTCATTGGTTGTTCTCTCCCCTCTTCTCCCCCTCTACACTCCCACTTTTCCAGAGCTTTACATGCCCATTTTAACAGAGTTTTTGCAGCTCAGAGGTGTGAACGACCAGGGTAAAACAGGGGGGTTTCATGACCCTTTAAGATACTTTTGTTGAAATCCGATGGCTCAGTGAGGCCTCCATAGCCAAGATCCATTAATGTACTAAAAACATATTTAAATCAGTTCATGTGAGTACAGTGGTTCAATATTAATATTATAAAGTGACGAGAATATTTTTGGTGCTCCAAAAAAACAAAATAACGACTTGTTTAGTGATGGCCGATTTCAAAACACTGCTTATGATTCTTCTGTGTCGAATCATGATTCGGATCGCGTGTCAAACCACCAGACTGCTGAAATCACGTGACTTTGGCTCTCCAAACTGCTGATTCGACACGCTGACTCATTATGCTCCGATGCTTCCTGACGCAGTGTTTTGAAATCGGCCATCACTATATAAGTCGTTATTTTGTTTTTTTTGGCGCACCAAAAATATTCTCGTCGCTTCATAATATTAATCTTGAACCACTGTACTCACATGAACTGATTTATATATGTTTTTAGTACCTTTATGGATCTTGAGAGAGGAAATGTCATTGCTCCCATGCAGGCCTCACGGAGCCATCGGATTTCAACAAAAATATCTTAATTTGCGTTCCGAAGATTAATGAAGGTCTTACGGGTGTGGAATGGCATGAGGGTGAGTAATAAATGACAGAATTTTCATTTTTGGGTGAACTAACCCTTTAAATCCTGTAGTAGGACAGTCATTAACAAAAAGCCACATTTGTGTGGTGGTGTCCGGGTTTTACACTGGATAAATTAATAAAGCAGAGTAGTGACACGTAACCTGGCAAGTATCTTCATTCACCAACTTGCAACATAGACCGCCTTGCTAAAACACACATATGTGGGAGATGCGGAATGGATAAGAATAACAAAAATAAAAATAAAAGAGGACTTGAATAAGCCCAATAATGGCATGTTTGAGTCATGCTCATAATGAACTATGTTTTATTTCCATATTGTGAATAATAAATGAGTATCCTATCATTTTAATTTGCTTGTTACACAATGGAGTCTAACTTATAGTAATAATTATTTGACGTAGCCTACTTTTACACTTAGAATTATTCCTTGGCATCCTCACGTACTAAACTCCATTTTTTTTTTTTATTGTTTGCATGCTGGAGGTACGCTATTACGTCGTGTGCAGAGTGATGTTAACATTTAAGCTAGCTGGTGAGAGAAAATGGCACTATCAAAGAGTCTAAAGAGGAAAGTTGACAGCGAAAATAAGGCATACAAAGAAGAATGGAAAGACAACTATGCATTCATCCTACCTAGTTTTGTGAATGCAAAGCCGGTGTGTCTTATCTGCAACAAAGTTGTCACTGTTTGCAAAGAATATAATATTAGGGGTCGTTAACATGTCGCGTCTAAAAATGAGTGGAAATGCCGCGCCTCTTTCCTTTCCAAAGCGCTTGCGCTCCCGTGGCGTCTGTAGTTGCTATGCACCCATGAACTGCGCTCTCCAGAGATCTATTTCAGAATCAGCCGCTATCAAAATAATCTGGCTGCGGGCACGGGCCAGACATTATTGCTGGCGGGCCAGTTTCGGCCCGCGGGCCGCCTATTGCCGACCACTGATGTATTGGATAAAATGAGTGTCTATGTGTAAACATCATTATCCAAGAAAATGTTATAATATGCTTTTGCATTTAGATGAAGTAGGCAAAAAAACATGGGTCTCCTGCATTAGAGTTTTGTTGTATTTCTGTGGTTTTTCTAGTGTCTGGGAGGCTCAAAGTGTAGGTGATATAAGAACATTTACATCTATTTTGAATCAGCGATTGAGAAAAAAAGCACATGATGCATAGTACACATCAGTTCTAGAAAATAAGAAATTGAGTATATATTCACAATGGTACAAGAAAGCTACATTGCATCTGTGTATAATACACAGCTGGTATGATCATTGTTATTGTTTAGATGCTCAGGTCATCATTTGGCTATAGAAACAGGCAGATGGAGTAACACACCTGTGGCAGAGAGAATTTGCAATTACTGTAAGTTAACTTCGAATTCTTCGGTGATAGAAGATGATAAACATTTTCTGTATGATTGTTCTTTGTATGTGGAACTGCGTGATAAATATTTGGGTGATCTTGCTCTTGTTGGTGAAGTTTGTATTGATGTGTCACATGTATGTAATTCTGAGTATGCATGGAGATTGGCATTGTATATATATCATGGAATGAAGAAAAGAGTATCTGTTATGCTATTGTGATTCTGTGGAACTACGGGCTGAGAGGCCATGTATTCCTGAAATAAACTTGATTGATTGATTGAAGTACCATTACTAAAGCAAACATTTCAGAAGCAGATATTCAGATTAAAAAACATGCACTGCCTTCAAGTTCTCCCTGGAAGTTCCTATTTATGAGTCAAGAAGTGGTAATTACGACATAATGTAGTCTACTTTCAAGTAATTGTGGTCAGAATAAAATGGATGTGTTTGGTAAAGTCATATTTATTCTCTCTTTTTCACTTACTAACAAATTCAGGATGCTTTAGCGCTAATGCAACAAAATGAAGAGTGAAGGATGCAAGTTAGGAGTGTAATTGATGCTTTAATGCATTTATTCATGACTTCCATTTTTGTGCTGCCACTGAGAATGATGGGTAATGCAGTTTTGTTGCAAAAGCTTGTCGCCTCATGAACAGCTAAATTAGTAGGACTGCTTGGCAAGCTTTATAGATATTCTTTATCAACTGAAATGTACATCGAACAAGCACAATTACAGCATCATTAGGACCAATACCAATTAGTTTTTGTCATGATTCAAAAAGTAATTGCAACATGTCAGCTTTCATTTATACTTTTTAAAAGCAATCATTCAGACATTAGCTGAAGGCATTAAGTCTATGTACATCATAAATACATGGATCATTCTCAAAGTATGGTGAATTTGGTTTTCTCCAGTAAAAGCTGTTGTTGGATACACTTTATTTTAAGGTGATGTTGTTAAAGTGTAATTACACAAATAAGTACTTAGTAATATTAATTAACTACATCTACTTACCACAGAGTTAAGGTTGATGTTTGGTTAAGGGTTAGCTGTTTGTAATTATGCATAAATTACTGTTATTAATGTAGTAAGTACTTAAAATAGTGTTACCCTTTTTTTTTAAATGGGAAAGCATAACATTTCTAGTTTGTTTGTTTGTTTGTTTTATTTATTTATTTCATAAATCACAAGAATTTGTGATTGGTATTACAACCCTTGCTGCTTTTATGCTTTTATCATAAAAGATTAAGGCTCCGATATACTCCAAACGAAATCGAAGAAAGAACGGATGTGACGTTATTTTGAACAAAATCAGACCAAAACGAAGTTCGTTTTCTGTTCGTTTTGGAAGTTCGAAACGGTTTGCCAAAGCGAACTCTCAGGAAAAGTTTGCTCAAGCTGCAAAACACCTTCGTACTACCATTGGCCAGTGATGATAATGTAACAGGAGGTGTGCGCCGAGGCTCCGCCTTCATTCACGTGGAACCCTTCTCTGACTCATTTCATCTGTTGAATTTGTTGAGGTAAGATCTTCGCGGGTGAAAACATGAACACACTGGACAGCCGCTTTATAGTACAAAATCAAGTTGTGTCTGATGAAATGAGGCACTGACACTGTTTTTCATGTTTGATACTGTAAAGCTGCTTGCTTTTAAGCAATCTATAGAATAAAGTGCTATATAAATAACATGACGTGACTGGAATGCTAATTTGCAGAGCTCGTGCTAACATACCAATGTTGTTATGATCAGGCGCTTTTCTTTTGCTTTCTATAAAAAAAAAATGTTTGCTGTTTTCTAATTTTTGTTGTGTTTATTTTGTTACTGAGAAGAAAGTACACAGTACATATTTACATATTCATCTAAACGCCGTTCTCAGCAGTGTGGGCGGCGTCAGATGTTCGATTACATCGTATCGCTGCTCACGTATTTCGAACTTCGTTTTGCCCTTAAACGTAGAGCGAAAAAGAACTTCATTTGAAGTATATCAGGCCTTTAAATTTTCCAAGGTGGCATCAGTAGCTGTTTGTAACCAACCAACCAAACAACCAAGCAACCCAGCAAGCAACCAACTAACCAACCAACCAAGCAACCAACCAAGAAAACAACCAACCAAGAAAACAAACAACCAACCAACCAGCCAACCAACCAAGCAACCAACCAGGAAAACAACCAACCAAGCAACTAGCCATCCAACCAACCAACCACAGACAGACAGACAGACAGATGGATAGATGGATGATAGATAGATAGATGGATGATAGATAGATAGATGGGGTTTCTTGAATATTTATAATTTGTATGACTGTCAAGTGACTTTTATAACCATTGACAATAACCGAGAAATTGAGATTATAATTTTTTTTTAAATGGGTGTTTTTATACAGTAGTCAATTTATAGATGGAAAACTGGAAGTGTTAACTTCTTCACAAATCAATTTCATAATGAGACGGTGGCTTTTAGAAGCAACGGTTATCCATAGGTTCAATATTTATTTCAGCCATCCCCTCATAACAGCAAATTCACCCAGCAGGGACGAGGACAGCATGCAGTGCCATCGCCAATGTAAAACTGTCATCACCTTGTGTCATGTCTAGACTGCTGTCGATCGGTGCTACTTTGTTTCCTTATCATGCAAATAAATTTTATTGACTGGCAGACCTCCCAAAAGTGGGTCTGCTAGTGATGGTGGCAAGCCTGCAGGCCACAACACCATGCAGCAGTCAATAAAGTTAAGATCATAGAATTTTTGTACTACTATTTTAGCCAGAGGACCTCAGTCACAATGCAAAGAGCATTCCCTCAAAAATAATTTGATCATTACTTGCTCACCCAAAATGCATTAGGGCATGGCCTACTGCCTGAAACTAAATGTTTGACCACCGGTTCAGTGATGTGGTTGTGGGGGTGGGGAGGGATCAGGGCAAACAGCAACTGAGGAAATTACTGCTGAAAAGAAAAAATATGAAAAAAGAAAAGGATAAAGCCTTTTGGAGGAAGGGAATATAATAAAGGAGGCCAAGAATTGCTGCTAGAGAAAAGCTGGTTAGCGATGCATGCTCAGCCCTTTCCTGTTTCTTCAGATTAACCTACAAAACTCATCCATGGAAGAGAAAAATAAGTGATTTCTTCACCACAGAGAGGTCAAGACGTTGGTGATCATTCTGTATCTTTAAACAAACAAACAAACAAACAAGCAAAAAACATTTGAAAAAGTAGGAAATGATTTGAACCGTGGGCTGGTTGACAAATTAACCAGTGGCTCTTGAGCAAAAAGATGCCACCAAATGTGACAAAAATGTCTCAGATATATAATTAAAATATTATTAGCATACTGTAGGTTGAGCACTGACAGACCTCTCTTTTCAGTGATTGAGTTCAACTATGAAAAAAATACATTAATTTAATATTTAATTTCATGCATTTCTCAATTATTCATTCTTGTGTTGTTCTACAGCAGTATACCTTTTTTCTCCCTGTGATATCCTAAGGAGAAGTTTAGCAGAATGTTTACACTGCTTTTTTCCCCCCCATACACTAAAAGTAAACTGTGACCAGGGTAAAAAAATTATTTAAAAAAATAAAATAAAATAAAATGAATAAATAAAATCCACATCTTCTGAAGTCATATGATAGCTTTGTGTGGGTTAAACCATCTTCTCTTTCACATTTTAATATATTAAAATACGGCACATTAATGATATGCTTGTTTTGACATTAATGATGCCAAATGTCACTGGTGTCAAATTAATGTGTGCATATTTAAAACGCACAGCCATGATTTATCAATAAATCCTCACTGATTATCTAACATACAGCTTCAGAAGACTTGGAATCTAGTAAGTCATATGAACTACTGTTGGTGCATTTTTATTTAATGCTTGACATTCATTATAGTCACTAAATGCATTTTGAGAATTAGAATCATCTGCATGGCTGATGTTTAATATGAGGTCTTAGTCTGAGGAAGGTGAGAAATCTGCATTTATATCATTCGCTTGTGTAATAAAACATTTGTTGGTCAATAAGAAGTGCAAAATGCTCTAACACAGTCAGCCAAGTTGATAAATTGACCAGTGTGCAATGAAATCCATGCTAATCCTGGATCCAAATTAGAGAGACTCGCTAATAAACTCAGCCTCCGAGCAATGAACACTCTTCCCTCTGCACAGCAACTGTTTCTAGTCTTTTTTCTCCATGAGGAGTTAAAGGATGAGAACTTCTGAGACTAAACAGATGCGCTAAAGGCTAACAATAACCTCGGGAGATACATGCTTTAAACAAGGCTAACTAGAGGTGACAGCCAGCACAAAATACTGAGTAATTAAGTACTATTAGACACAAGGGAAGACGGATGAAATGCAAAATGCCATCGTTTGCTTTTATGTAAAGGAGACTCTAATATAGCCACCCTACTGTTGTATAAACCCCTCTATCCCTACAAGGCACCAGCTCATGCTTAAGTAATCTTACTCCTTCAACTCAGATTTAATATTCATTTAGGGACTCTTGAATGCTGTTGTCATGTGAAGGCGCTGGTGATTCTGTCACTGCGAACAACAAAAGATTTGGATGGGTTTGTAATCACGTCAAGGCCAGATGGTTAAATCCGCCAGATAAGACAGAACAGCGGGAGACGATATGACATTCAGTTTTATGATAACTACAAGGGACTGGGACATGCAAAAGAGAATGTGCAAATCAAGAGATTTTGATTCAGATCACAATCAGCAACCTTCATAACCTGATTTACAGAACCTGTAGTTGGGTCTAATTACAAGGACACACAGCTGAATGTACCTGACATTTTAGGTAAAAGAAAAATATACAGGGGAGAACAGGTCTACTTGTCAAAAAAAAAAAAAAAAGTTTGTTACAGGTTTTATTTAAGTTTGTATATGTATATATAAAAAGGTTTAATATTTTTTATGTACCTTTATGAAATTTCACTAATACAATAAAAAAAAAAAAAATGTTATTTCTGTTAATTGGTCAAATGTACTAATTAAATTAAATTAATAATGGAATTGAAGGAGTGTGATTGTATCAATCACATTTACCTACACAATAACCTCAAATGATTATCACTGCTTTAAAAATTATTAATACTCAGTATTAATCCCTTTCACATTTATATACTAATAGTAAAATATGGAAATATGTGAAAATACTAATAATGCTTCGATACCACTTGCTACTACTAAAAAAGTTTTGATATTTTGTAGGCAAGTTGGCAAAAAAAAAATAAAAATCAGGCAATCAGTTTAGAAATTCAAAGTTTAAGTAAGCAGAACTGGCAGATTTTTATTTTCTTCTCATACATTTTAATTGTTCTTAACTTGAAATATTTGAGTATACTAATTCATACATTTAACTTAAAATTATCATGTAATCTCAATGTGAACATTTTTATTAGTGGAAACTTAGCTAGCTATAACAAGCTAAGTCAGAAAATGCTAACTTGCTAATTTGCTAGCATATTAACAATAGCATGGTATAACACTTGCTGAGTAGCATGAGTACCGTAATAAAAAGCATTTAACATACCTGCTCTCAAACCAAGCCGAATGCACCACTTGTCACCATGATGGTAACTCTCCAAAAACCTACTGTGGCGACCAGGGTGGGCGAGAGCCGTGAGGGAACGGCGCGAGGCCGGTGGCGCGAGAGGTAACGAGCTACACCTGGGAGGCGCACCGGCCTCGAGTCTCTCACGGAGGAGCTCCGGGAGCATAAAAGGAGGAGCGACGACAGTGAAGGACAAGAGAGGACCAGGCCTGGATATTATTTTATGTTTTATTATGTTTGTGTGCCATTACTTTCGTTTTGTTCTTTGTTTATTTTGAAATTAAAACTTATGTTGAACGTTCGCCGGTTCCCGCCTCCTTCTTCCCGTATTTACGAACTGTGTTACACCTACATAAACAGAAACTCTTCTAAATTAGCATAAAACATTATTCACTACTAAATCTCCCACTTAACATTAATCTTGCACAAAAAAAAAAAAAATTATATAACACGTCATTTTAGCATTTACTCTCCCTATCGAGTGCCATGGGCAAAGGATGCTGGGAAATAGAAATCCCAGCCCAGTTTCAGTTAAAAATAAGTTCGCCTAAATTAAAAAGAAATATGTTCATAAAACTCAAAACAATGAAACAGTTCAGTTTACTTAAAATATATCAGTTCTGTGAAAATGAAATAAAAAAGTGTGGTAACACTTTATTTTAGGGTCTTTTAACTAGTTGCTTATTAGCATACATATTACTAGAATATTGGCTTTTTATTAGTACTTACAAAGCACATATTAATGCATTATTCTACATCCCTAAGCCTACCCAATACCTAAACTTAACATCTACTTTACTAATTATTAATAAGGGGTAAATTAGGAGTTTATTGAGGGGAAAAGTCGTAGTTAATAGTGAATATGTGTTCCCTATACTGAAGTGTTACGGAAAGTGCTAAATACTCATAAAAGTTAATTTGACTGAACTAATTTGTTTAATTTAAGTTAGTCCTACTCAAACCAATTAATTGTTTTGAGCGTTAGGATTTACAGTACTAACTCACAAATATTTAAATATTACTAAAAATTAAAAAAAAATTCTATTAATTTTTTGGG
>RJVU01028973.1:4887767-4932920 GCA_003731715.1 Anabarilius grahami
TTAGTTGTTAATATAATGATGATGCATTCAGGACTGGTCTACATACACTGGTGAACCTCCAATATTTACTTTATTTAAACTGACCCTCAAGCTTCCTAATAAGATCAATCTCATGCAGACATTTTTAGAAATAATCTGTTGGGTCAAACCAGAAATAAGTCTCAGACTTTATAAGCTTCTTGATATTCATGGGCCAATGTCAGACGTGAGGTTATGAGTTATGTGGAGTGAATTTTTGTTTAATGCACTATTCAAAGCCATTACGTCCAGAGCAGAGAGAGATGTGTTTTAGAGATTTTCTGATCCCACTTCAGAAGAAAACACCATAGTGGTTGAAATGAGGCCCAAACTACCAAATTTAATAATGTAGTGACCTGCGTTAATTTGTAATTATCAAATTTTTTTTCTTCTTTTTTTTTTTCTTTCTTTCTTTTCTTTCTTTTTTTTTTTTGAGCAATTGAATTAAAACATTTATATACAGGTAAACCGCTTAAGGTTGGTGCCAAGATGCCAGATCAGCTTGCATATTAGGCTGTTAGTTAAGTCCAGACCGAATTAGTTGTGCCCTGCATTTGAAGTCCCATGGGAAATTCATGCAAATGCGTTTGCCTTCCAGTTCCAATTGCACGTCTTGCCACCACCATAAATTAATACCATTAAACTAAACGTTTAAGTTGACTATGTTTCGAGAGCAAGCAGTGCTCACCGGCCGCTACCTTCCTGCCGTGTGACCAGTGAGGGTCGAGATCCTAACTTCCCCACAGGACCTGTCCAATCAGAGTTAATGATGCAGCCACGGGTTGTGTTCATTATTACGGGCTTCAGGAAATTGTACAGCTGGAAAATGCAAAATCAGTTGGGGTTTTTGGCAGTTTCACAAAGAGTCAAGGGTACTGTATGCAAGAGGCAGGCACGGGGCAACACAAACATCTGACATAGGCTCCAGTGTGCTTCCCAGCTATAAAAAGGTATTTAGCGTTTGTCAGGGCCACAGTAAAACAAAGATTAATAGGTGCATAATGCTCTTAAATTAGCAGAAGTAAATTTGGCTTCATTGCTAAAATAGTCTGGATGCTGAATGCTTCACTGTATTAGCAGGCTATGTGACTTAGCTTCAGTAAATTCACAAATGAGATATAATACCAGTAAAAATGAGATGTCACTAATTTGTCAAAGAACCAGTTTTGCCAAGGAAATTAGGCTGCTAACAATGTACATTCTGCAGAATAATGTGTTTTATATAAACTGTAGCAGTCTATAATTCATTATGAATGGGATGAACAATTATTAATGAATGAAGCAAATTCACTCAGAATGCAGACAATTTTTTTACAAGGACATGCATGGGGGCAGTCGTGGCCTAATGGATAGAGAATCAGACTTGTAACCCAAAGGTCATGGGTTCGAGTCTCAGGTCCGGCAGGGATTGTCGGTGAGGGGAGTGAATGTCCAGCGCTCTCCCCACCCTCAAAACCACGACTGAGGTGAGACCCTTGAGCAAGGCACCGTACCCCCAACTGCTCCCCGGGCGCCGCAGCAATGGCTGCCCACTGCTCCGGGTGTGTGTTCACGGTGTGTGTGTGTTCACTGTGTGTGTGTGTTCACTGTGTGTGTGCACTTGGATGGGTTAAATGAAGAGCACAAATTCCGAGTATGGGTCACCATACTTGGCCACATGTCACTTCACTTTCTCACTTATTATTATTATTATTATATCCACGCACATGCATGTGGGCTTACAAAATATCACTGTTGCATCACTAGAAATTACCAACTACAAATGGATGACCAATTACAGACCAATCTGTGGTGGCAAAGCCAAACTATTAATTTTACAGATATCATTCTAATATTCAGTTTTTTTCAGGATTCATTGATGAATAGAAAGTTCAAAAGATCAGCATTTACTGCCACTTTCGATCAATTTAATGCATCTTAGCTGAATAAAAGTATGAATTTGTTTAAAAAAAATTTGATTTGTTATATTTAATCTAAATTCACAAAAAATATATGAAATTATATTTATGTGCATATACACCATCTTTGAATACTGCATAAGGTCTCAGTGTTCAGTATCCTTTGCCAATTACCATGTTAAAAATGGGTGTAAAAAAAACAAAAACAATAATACTTAAAAGTCTGCATTCTGTTCTTGAAAAGAGTATCTTTGGCATGTATCCTTTCAAGAGTGTTGACCACCAAATTGACACTGCAACCAATCATGAAAATAAAAATTAGGGTAACACTTTAGATTGGGGAACACATATTCACTATAAACTAGGAGTTTTCCTTCAATAAACTACCAATTACTGCTTAAGAAATGTAGTTGTTGTAGTGGTTATGTTTAGGTATGGGGTAGGGTTAAGGGATATAGAATATGGTCATACAGAATAAGGCATTAATGTGTGCTTTAAAAGTACTAATAAACAGCCAATATGCTAGTAATATGCATGCTAATAAGCAACTACTTAATAGTGAATGTGTTCCCTAATCTAAAGTGTTACCAAAAATTGCCTCCTTTTTGACACGTTTGTGTGTATTGTGAACATATTTATCTGAAATATTCGGAAGCTGAAAAATTAAATATCATATTTTTTATGATCAATCATTGCTGGACATAGGAGTTTCTTTCCCCAGGCCATCAGACTCCTGAACTCATAACCTGCCTCTTAACTTTTTCATGTCTTCACTTAATATGCACTTTATCAGTAAGATAATTCATAATTCACTACCTCACATTGACATACTGAAAGTGTTAACCTGTTTGCACTTTTGCCTCTTGTACATTCCTGTGTATCTTAATATTTAAGACTACAGTATAATGCACATATGCACATTGCCTCTTGCACATCCCTGTGTATCTTAATATTTAAGACTACAGTTTACTCTCATGCACATTATTTTCCATTCTATATTTAATTCTACAGTATACTTCTTTTTTTTTTCATATTTTATTCTTATATTTTTATTGTTTACTTTTATTTAATTCCTTCATAGCTATAGTTATGTATATTCTCATCTGTGTTGTATTCTTTAATAATTGCACTGTCCATGGAGCGGACCTGACTCTCATTTCACTGCTGGTTATATATGCTCTATATAATTGTGCATGTGACAAATAAAACTCTTGAATCTTGAATCTTGACACTTAAAATAGTAAATACACTAACTAAAATCCCAGCCCAAAGCAGCAAATGCAAAAACAAAGCCAGCCAGGAAGCTGAGCAACCTGCAGTCTTTACATATTTACCACATTCTGCTGGAGTAAGTGTTACAGTAGCATAAACAGAATGCAAGTTAATTGGGACAGAGACTGGAAAACGTCTCAGTTTACGTATGTAACCATAGATCCCTGAGAACAGGGAACGAGACTCTGCGTTAGAACGCTTTGGGGAACGCCACGTGACCCAGGTGTCTGAAAGCACTATCCAAAAACTCCAAATCCTATTGGCCGGCGACAGCCTATGACGTNCAGTCTTTACATATTTACCACATTCTGCTGGAGTAAGTGTTACAGTAGCATAAACAGAATGCAAGTTAATTGGGAGGGAGACTGGAAAACATTCATGCTACCAACACCAACACATGATTGACTCCTGTCGACAAGAGCTCAACATACTCACAACATAAAGCATACAAGGCAACACAAAATTGCAAAAGCATCGACAGCAGATAGAAACGAACACGGTTGAACAACATCAGATGCGATAAATGACTTCTTAATTGTATTTGTTTAAGCTAAGCCTTCTATTTTTTTTTTTTTTGGTGGGGGGTGGGGGGGGTTGTTTCTGATGGCATTTTAATTTCTTCCTTTCACCAGTTCCAACATACAGCTAATCCCACAGTGTCTAATCCTGTTTGGGTGAATTTCACCATGCAGTCAGTCAACACAGCTGCACCAGTGCCTAAACACACACACACACACGTCTGGTTTACTATCCTTGTGGGGACTCTCCATAGAGGTAATGGTTTTTATACTGTACAAACTGTATATTCTATCCCCCTACACTAACCCTACCACTAAACCTACCCATCACACAAAACCCTCTGCATTTTTATATAAAAAAAAAAACATCATTTAGTATGTTTATTAATCCATTTCCCCCATGGGGACCGCTGGCTGGTCCCCACAATAGCCGCTTTTCCACTGTCGGGCCGAATGGTTTTTATTGCATAACCGTTCCATTTCGTGCCGATCCGGGCCAGCTGGTACGGTTACGGTTTCGTTTTCCACTGTGGGGCTGATATAGGCCGCTCTTTGGAATGTAATACAAAAGCTTCAGTCGTTGCCTTGGTAAAACAATGATGATATGAGATGTAAATAATGACCACGTTATGGAGGATGATCAGATATTTATTTTAATTGTATTATTAATTTGTTTACGGCACTCAAATAGAGTGCTTAGCCAGCTACAGAGAAACTGGCAACTTCACGGATTCTACCAGCACGATTCAGCAAGGTTAGACAACCATGCCGAGAATTCCAGGCCGAGAACGGTTTGTAACCGTGCCGTATCACGTGGAAACACAACTGGAACCGTTCCATACCATTCTAAGAACCGTTCGGCCCGATGGTGGAAAAGTGGCTAATGTACGTGATTTCAGGTTTTACTATCCTTGTGGGGACCAATGTAATATAAACCTGTACACACACACAAAGCAGCTCTTCATAAGCACATATGATGCCTCGCTGTAATACTGTCCAGTCAAAGGGAACGTGCATATCTGTTTTTTCAGTACTTTTGCCATAATAAAATGGTTAAAACCTCAATTATCTAATTTGTATTATAGAGTATTCAGCATAAATGTGTACATACCCTCTGAAAGTTAGAAGTTACACTCTAAAAAATGCTGGGTTGAAAACAACCCAAGTTGGGTTGAAAATGGACAAACCCAGCGATTGGGTTGTTTTAACCCAGTGGCTGGGTTAAATGTTTGCCCAACCTGCTGGGTAGTTTTATTTAACCCAAATATTGTTTAAAAATTACTGTATTTCTTGCTTAAAATGAACCCAAAATATGTTGGAAATTAACATTTTATTAATATGTTTAATAAACAAACATTTATTAATACTTTTTTTGAATAATATTTAAACAATAAACATTTATTAAATTGCTTATTAATAAATGCTCATCTTTTTGATTATTATTGTTGCCTCTAGTAATTATGAGTCTGATTTTTAATTTCCAACCTATTTTGCGTTCATTTTAAGCCAGACATATAGTCATTTGTAAACAATTGTTGGGTTAAATAAAACTACCCAGCAGGTTGGGCAAACATTTAACCCAACTGCTGGGTCAAAACAACCCAATCGCTGGGTTTGTCCATTTTCAACCCAACTTGGGTTGTTTTTAACCCAGCATTTTTTAGAGTGTATAATGTGCCAGCAAATCTGCTTGATTGATTACCAAAGAAGCATGTCAATATTAATCAGGAAAATAATTCTCTCTTATTAAAGTGATACAATTTTATACAATTTTGTAACACCCTCCTGAAAGTTTTCTGGTGCAAGTTAAAGGCAATTGTTCATCAACAAGTGAGTATGTTGAACCAAAACATTTATATAAGAGTCATTTCTCGACAATTAAGTGTTATATAGCTTATTGAATCATTCTCAGACTTAATGCTGACAACAATGGAATCACTTGGGAGAGAATTGTCAGAAGACGTATTTCTTTGCACAAAAGAGGACAATGGCACACGAGGATTTAAACGTGAAAAGATAGCAAAAGTAACAAAGAATGGACTTATGACAAAGTCCCTGAAACAATTAGGACTTCACTTCAAGCTTTCATTTCGTGATGAGTGAATATTTTGCTGAGAAAGGAGCAGGTGAAATGCCAAGCAAATGTCTCAGAGCTGGAAACAGCTGTGCGAAGAGTGATTATTTCATTTCACACAAGACACAATGTGCAGAAGTGAAATGCATTGTTGTTGTCCACACAGGAACTATCTACCGGAGCCAAAGCACAATAAATTAATTTAGTCTTTTCCAAGGCCCATATCAACAAAATAGACTTATGGTAATCCATATTCTGGTCTCATGAGACCAAATCAGTCATTTTGGATCTAACAGCATCCGATATGTATGGCATTGCCTGGTCACCACAGTGAAGTTTGGTGTTAGTCAAGTTCTTATATAGTGCTGAAGGAGTGAAGGAGTTGTGCTTAATCAATGGTGTAATGAATTCAAACACAACTGTGTGATACAATACAAAATCTTGAAACAGAAGACACTACCTACTCCTTATTTCCTGCTTCGTTGGGCACTTTTTCAACATAACTGTATACATTCTGCCAAGGTGAAAATCCTTCAGTATTTCACCTGACCGTAACACTATTGGGCACCTGTGGGGGATTTTGTAGAGAAAAGTTGATCAACACTCCCACTCAAACACCAGGACACACAAGCAGGTCATCCTCCAGGAGTTAAAACAGAATAGATGTGAAAATTTGTCATGAACTTGTACACTCAATGCCAAGAAGGGTCTGAGCAGTATAAAGATATGGACATACTACATACATACTATAATATTACACATTTGTTGAATTTAATAAATGGTGTACTCATTATAAATAAATAATACACATTGGATATAAAAAGTATACACACCTCTGTGTTTTTTTATATATATTTTTTAATTCATTTATTTTTGTATAATATACCAAAATATTTACAGTGGGGAAAAATCTGAGGTTGAACATGTTTGTTTTATGCTTTACATTACACCGATACACAGAAAATAATTTCCTATAAATTAATTTGTCCATTTCCATTTTATATATATAACACATTTTTCAATTGTAGTCAAAAAGGCATCTGAAATAATAAACTAAGTGCAATGTAGTGTTGTCAGAAATATTGATTTTTCAATACATATCAATAATGAAATGCCTGAAACACTTCCAATTGAAATACCTCACACACATCTCATTTTCCGCAGAATAGGTTCACGATACCAGCTGCGCTTTCTCGCTCTCTCATCTCTCGACACACAAACCCGCCTCCCCTTGCTCACTTGTTTCATTTGCTCCGAATTAATATCGTTGGTGTTGCAGGGCTTGAATTTCAGCGTGGGATTACCCGTACTGTTTTGCGGATAATTTTACTCATTCCCTCAGATTTTGTGCTCACACCCAAAGTGCCCGCACATAAAGTCGCCTGTACTAAATTGAGCTCTTTTTCGCTGCTTATTGCACTTAAACAGTCAAATACACACAAAATTATGTCAAAATGCCAGCCTTGGCGAGTATTCACGTAAACACAATCAGTTATGTTTTAAGTGAACCCAAACACTTCAGAAAGAAAACGCATGTGTAACAGTATAATGGATCAGTGCGTCAGGTCTTAAAGTGACAGCAGCCTAATATACCTGCTGCCAAATTATGAGATAATATTAAAAAATATCTATATGGCAGTTTTCCCCCATGGTATCAATGTCAAAAATTGTGGCTAGTGAAAATGCTAGAAACTTTGGAAGACCAGAAGCCACAGTGTTTGGTGAGCAAAAAAGTTAATGTCAAGCCCTGTGTATATTGTATGCATAAGTGAATGGATGGACAAAAAATATGTATAGCTACTATATAAAATACAAGAACTGTACAATACACCCAGGGTTTGAAATGAACTTTTTCACTCACCAGCCAATTTGGCTACTAAATTTTTTATTACCGGCCATTCAAAACTTCTACTAACCAAAACAAAATGATCAGAAATAGACCACATTATAAATGTCACAGCTTGGATGTAAATATATTTATTAATAAATCTGAATTTGCCCAAAAGTCTTGGACATGCAACATTTATGAGAAAAAGTGGCCTCTTAATTTTCTCCTAGGGCTCCAAAGGAACACACCAGACTGAAAGCACTGTGCCACATCTTGATAAATGCCGAGTGGTGACGAGGGTATGCGTATGGTCATAGAAAACAATGTGTTCAAATTTTAAAGACGTGCTGCAGCGTTTCTCTCAGTGTGCGACCCTCTTTATGCTTTGTTTTGCTAATGTTTGAGAATCTTTTTTGGGGAAGAGCTCTGATAGCGATGTCATGTTCATTTCAAACCCTGAATACACCATATATACACTATGCACGATATACACACTATGCACGGTATACACCGTATTATACACAAAGGTGTGTAACTGCAGAACTGCTTTGAATTCAGGCCTATTCACACTAGGTCAGTGATGCCTCTGTCCAAAGTGAAAGACTTTAAAGTTTCATGGCAGTGGGCAAAAATGGCCTTCTGTTGTGTAATGCAATTCTGTAAAGTGTAATGTATTTGATGGAAATATTTTAGAAAAGCGGTCTATATGTGTGCGCTGAGCAAACACTTGAGTTAGCAGAAACTTGTGATTTTATCAGGAGATTGAGCAGACTGATGATGTGTGAAGGATATACACCTTCAATGGTGCCTATCAATATCTCATGATACACTGTGAACTCTTGCTTGTGAGTTAACAGCTTCTCTGATCCCTGTTCTTTTTGCTCTGTCAACAGACAAAAGAGATTTAAAAGAAACAGTAGGATGACTCAGTGGAATTGCTTCAAGATGCCTTGTGAAATATGCTCCTTGTACTGTACAGTAGCTACATTACAAGGATATGTGATTTATACAATTGAAATCAAACTGTCAAAGGGATATCACTAAGAAATATTATCTGGCTGCATTGCCTCTTCATAATGAAGCTAAAAGCTATAATTATCTGTGCTTACCAAATAATGCACCCTCATTTGCAAAAGGGATAGCTATTATTTCAAAGGCTTATGCATCTTGAAGTTCACTTTTTTTAAATTTTATTTAAAAGGCCCTTTTGCTAGGAAAAGGGTGTTGTTACTAATCTGTGAAATTAATATAGACTGACACTTCCAAAACCTACAAAGAACCTTCAAACTCTGAGTCATGAACAAATCTGATCAATTTCAAACGGCAGACTTATTAACATTATTACTTTCTAAATGATTCACTTTGCTATGTCACTGAGGATTTTCTTTTCTTTTCTTTTCTTTCCTTTTTTTTTTTTTTTTTACCAAAAAATTAAAANCTCATGCAGTTCCAAACCTGTTTGACTTTATTTCTTCTACGCCACACAAAATAAGAAGTTTAGTAGAATGTCTGAGCTGTTCTTTTACACAATGTAAGTGGATGGGGACCAGGGACAGCCAGGCTCCAAAATGGACAAAAGAATAAAATCATACAAATCATAGCTTCAAGCAGTCCACATGACATTGTGCACTATATTAAGAAGTCTTCTGAAACCCTAAACAAGACTTAAATTCACTGAAAGCCTTGTTTGACAGTCATGATCACCATCCACTTTCATTTTATGCAAAAGAGCAACTCTACGAAAGAAAGGTTTTACGTAAGGGATTATGAACATCCAGCCAGTTGTTATTGCAGAATAAACCCAGAGAGAGTGTTCAGGACCCCGACGTGATACCGGATGACATAATTAATAACTGTATACAAAATATTGATTTGAGTTTTAATATTTTATTAGCTTAGGTTACCAAACGCAAAACTTCCACAAGGAAAAACCTAGCAAGCGTAAAGCGCCGGGATGCGCCTATCCAATACTCAGATCGGGTATCGGCTCCGATACTGCCATTTTCGCCGGATCGGGTATCGACCGGATGGGACCGATCCAAATCCGATATTGTGCGTGTACTATTCTGTGTTATTGTTAAGCCCCACAAAAGGCACAAAAACATTAAAAAGCACCATAAAGTTTTCGTGCACTATATTCCAAGTGTTCTGAAGCCATTCCACAGTTTAATTTGAGGATACAAATAAATATTTAAGTCGTTAAATTAAAAGTTCATGTAAATGCCTCCCTCCCTGTCAGTCATTTTCAATTCAGCATTCAAACTGCGTGTCGCATTCGGTTACGACTGTCAACACAATGAAACTCTGTCCAAGATGATTCAATGTTTCTATTATTATACTTCATCTGTATACAAAGATACTGGTAATACAATACGCATCAATATATCTTCACTTTGTGCTTTGAACTTTTCAATGCGGAGCACTGCCGCTGCGACTCCATATTGCTTCAAGTGCATCATTCTGCACACGGGATGTGCATAAAGCCTCGTTTACACTGCACACGTCTGCGGCGCGTTACGACTCCGGCAAGGTTTTGTTCCGTCCTCTACGCGGTGTCAACTCACACCAGAAACGTTTCAGAAGCGAAGCGGCTGGATTCGCGAGACCACGAGATTTGCCTGTCTGACGTTTATTTCATTGATTTTTTAGTGTTTTTAATGGCTAAATGGTTATATTTTGTCTGGTTTAATTGTGTTTATTGCTATGTCATACTTTATTTTGTTTTTATTTTGTTTTATTTTTTTTAAGTTAATACACTTAAAAGTCCAGTTATGGACAACAAGAACAAAGAAATTTCAAGTTTTTCAACTTCAAATCTCTTGTCTTCAAGTTTCTGGCCTAGTGATGTGAAATATGGAAATCGCCTATCTTTAGCGAAGCAGCGCGTCGAGCCGCTTCTGGGACGCTTCTCAAACGCACCGCGGCGCGGCTGGTGTAAACACGAGCATTGACTAGAGTGGCCGCGTATCAGCTCCGTTAGCCGCGTCGCAGCCGTAACGCGCCGGTGCCTCGCCTATTTTTGACGGACGCCGCGTCCAAGACGCGCAGCTCAAATACAAAATAAAGTCAAAATAATCACCCTGTGTAAACTCCCGCTCATATTTCACATCACTAGGAGACCAGAAACTGAAGACAAGAGATTCGAAGTTGAAAAACTTGAAATTTCTTTGTTTTTGTTGTCCATAACTGGAATTTTAAGTGTACTAACTTCATCTGTATGGCTACAGCAAAAATAAAATATGGCATAGCAATAAACACAATTAAACCGGGCAAAATATAACCATTTAGCCATTAAAAACACAAAAAAAATCAACAAGAACAACGTTGGAAAGGCAAATCTCGAGGTTTCGCGAATCCAGCCGCTTCGCTTCTGAAACGCTTCTGGTGTGAGTTGACACCACACAGAGGACGGAACAAAACCTTGCCGGAGCCGTAACGCGCCGCACACGCGTGCAGTGTAAACGAGGCTTAAACTAGGCTTTAGCGCTTTGTGCCGCTCTGTAAGGGAGCCGTTCATATTATAATACTTTTGCGCAATGAAATATTGTTAATAGCCTTTGTTGTTCTGTCCCATATATCATATGTTGTTGCCTCATTAAAAAAAAAAACTCAGCTATAAATTTAAAAGAAATGTATTTTAATTTTATAGTATATATTTAAATATAAATATATTTAGTTTATGTCATGTATGACTCAAACATTCATGAAAAACAAGCCATGAGTCATGGATGAAGGAATCAGCTGGACTCCTGTTTATTTTGAATGTCTACCAAGCTAGTGAAGCTATTGGTTTATTTACAGTTGTTGCACTGATGCGCAATTATTTAATAAAATATTTCACTACATTTGTGTCTGTTTGTTATTTTGTTTTACAAAGTTAGGAAAGTAGCCTAATGTTTAAGTCAAGCCTGATGCCTTGCACAAAAGAATGATCCCAGTTTCTTCCACACAGTGAGGCATACAGTTTATTAGGTAATTTAGCACTTTTTTTATTATTACTTGAATATCGGATCGGTATCGGCCGATACTGAATCCCAGGTATCGGAATCGATATCGGAAGCGAAACGGCGGATCGGAGCATTCCTAACTTCAGTTACCCGAATGAGTCTGTGTTATTATCGGGGGATAACATACCGCTGGATGGCGTGATTGACCAATCAGAATCAAGTATTCCACAGAGCTGTGTAAAAAAATTTCTTAAAAGACATGATGAATAGATGTGACTTTTTTTTTTTTTTTTTAAACAATAGTGGCTGAACTATTCCTATAAAAAAACTAAATTAAAATGAAGTCTGATTCCACTCTCAGGCTCTCATATGAAGTGTTTCATGGATATAGATTAGAATATGAAGTGGGCGCAGTGACCTTGATATCATAAACCCAGTCCTTCACCTTTTCTGACGGATTATATTAAAGGGGTGTATTCATTTTAACTAGATGGCCTGGCCTGGTTTTTATAGACACCTATAAATTCCAGATAGGCTAACAGGAAATGACAGTTCATGACGGCCTTCATTACTTTAAAAAAAAAAATCGGAACTTTTAAATTCATTTGGAATATTAACATTGTACGATGGGTTAAGTGAGACAGTATGAGTCAGATACATCATGAGCATAGTATTACAACATGCTTCTTATGAACTGACATGTTCCAACTGAGTCTATGAAGAATTTACTAACTATTTTCAGG
The DNA here is from genome assembly GCA_003731715.1 of Anabarilius grahami. NCBI lineage: Eukaryota > Metazoa > Chordata > Actinopteri > Cypriniformes > Xenocyprididae > Anabarilius > Anabarilius grahami. The sequence continues at coordinate 4,900,066 of RJVU01028973.1, forward strand.
GAATTTGAATTTGCTATATGATGCAAATCAACAGCTATGAGCTAGTATCAAACACTAGATACATGGACATGGAAATATGAACACATTAGAAACGTTAACATTTAGAAAATGTATTGAAAAAACACACACACATATATGTATATACATATATACATATACATATATATATATATATATATCCTGCCAAAAATATCTGTACTGTTAATGGAGTCATGTTGAGTGATCATAATATCACATTTAAAACAGAGTATTAGTTACAGCTCTGCTAGGTTGCTTTAATACTTTATATTACTGAATATATTTTGGTACTAATTATTTTAAATGTCAGGAATGTACGTTTGAAGCAAGTCTAAGTGGGACCTGCATTATAATTAACTGAAACATGAAATAATTGTTTAATTTAATTAAATACTGATCAGCTCATGATTCAAAAGCAGCTTTCAGCTCTATACTCGGAGGAAATAATGCGTTTTATGTATTTTTATGAATAATTTTCAAGCTTATATTTACAGCTTTACAGTGTTAGCGGCTGTCTTATATGATAAAGTGCCCCATTTATGCTACTTTAAAGGTTCCTAATTTTGTTTCGGGGGTGTCCTACAATAGGTTTACATGCATCCAAGGTCAAAAAACACTTTCATTTTCTCATATTATATATTGTAGCATCACCTCTTTTCTCACAGTGTCTGAAACAGTTCGATAAAGGATCCGGTCTCTCTAAACCCCTCCTTTCCAAGAGCCTACTCTGCTCTGATTGGTCAGATGGCCCAGTCTTGTTGCGATTGGTCTACCGTTTACACATCATATCTGAATTTCAGCACCGGAAGCTTCCTCAGCACTTGATACACAGTGATACGATTCGCCAACAGCCAGTGAAAACCATAATCTCGCATTATGCAAATGTTTTATCTAAAAATAAGTTTTTTGTTCAAAATTTCTAGCAAAGTAAAATTATTGCAGATTGACAAGACATCTGCAGTTATGTGCTGTGTATGACTTGTTATTGAAGAAATCCCCCCTGCCAATTAAATTGAATTTAAAGTGAAGAAGAATAGCATAAATTATTCCAACATTCAACATTAATTTGGTATTTCTCTGCTAAGGGTTTAGAGGTAGCAGCAGAGAGGTGCACGCTTGGTCAGGAGGACGCTGTGCCCTTCGAGTGCCTGCGCTGCTATAACAGGCAGCTCAGAGCCCACCTGTCTTTCTTCATTTCACCTGTGACATTTTGTTGTTTGTTTTCCAGCAATTCTCTGTGGGGACTTTTTTTTAAATCACTGATGATTGGGTCAGAGAGCAAAGCTTTACATCAACCCCCCGTTTCTGCCCCAAAAGCGGGTTCCTCACGCTCTCCCGCGCAGCGGCCCCAACGGAGCCTCCGCACGGTCACAGCTGTCACTCCTGTCTGGCCTGCGTCTGACCTACTGCACGGAGGAGAAGGCAATAATCCCCTTCACTTGGGGCGGAGGGGCAAAGGAGCAGACGTCTGCTGTGTGCAAGACCATCTGAGCATCAGCGTGGGAGCAGATACGAGTCCACAGAGGTCTACTGAGGAAAGGTGATTGTTTTATAATAACGGGAACGTTTTGAAGTGATGAGTGATAAAACTGTTATGGCTTTACGATTGTGTCCGTTTTTTTTAGTGACAGTTTCAGTCATGCTGTCTTGACGGTAACTTTCATTATGTATTTTGATGTTACATCATGTAAATAAATAAATTCTCAATGGTATGATTTGTTCAAAAAATAAAAAAATAAAAAAAAGTTGATTTGGCAATAACTTTCATAAAAAAAAGTAAGTAAGTAAATAAATAATAGGGTCATCCTGTGTCAAATCAACCAAATTTCAGAAACTTCCCCAGCTCAAATTTTTTATTTTGTTACTATTTTTTCTGTACAAAGACAAACATAAATAGTGATGAAAGCCAAAATATTAAATGTCACAGATGTATATTTTCTAAGTAATCCACTATTTTGTAGAGGGGTAGTCAAAATGACAATTTTCACTTGAGATGTGGAGCCAATTTACAGGGGTGTAAAAATGACTTTAGAAAGATGGCAGCGTCATTATTTTATCCGTACACAGAGACTGGTAGGTCTGTTAGTAAAATCTGTTGACTTTAGCAATATTTGTTGCATTATATGCCAACGGTGACCATTCAAAAATGATGATGTTGTGTTTGTTTGCCTCATGTTTTGCATGCCTGTAACTCAAGAAGTATTAACAATATCTTAATATCCTTGTAGATTCTGGTTCTTAATAAACTTTCCTTTTGGTATGTTCATTTTAAATGCCCTCTGGTTCAGTCCCAGAGATATGGAGATCTTAATTCGGCTCCATGAGTTAATTAGTAAATTGTACACATTTTCAGTGGTCAAAAACCAAATGTGGGTCACTTTGCATACAGCTGATACTTTATTTTAAATAGGAATGTCTGAAGAACAAATAAGAAATGTATCTCGTGTTTTTCTATCAACACAATTGCATAGAACATGCCTGTCTGAGTGACATAAATATTCTTTTTTTTTCAAAGTTTGCATGCCTGTACCTCTAAAAGTATTCACGATATCTTAATATCCTTCTGTGTGCTCATTCTTAATAAACTTTCCTTATGAAATCTTTATTTTCAAATTGTTTATCCTGTTTTATGCAAAAATCTCACTCACTATGTTAATTCGTTACTTTGTGCTTAAAATGGTTTCACCTGGCACATTTTGCTTCTTTAGCTATCTTTACATTACACAAGCACGATTAAATTGCACAAACATACAAAATAATTACTGTAAAATATTATGGGAAAGTTTGTTTTGTTTTTCAATGAAGGAAGCAGCGCATTAAACTATTAATTCTATAAAATTAATAGAATGCCCCTATGCTCCCTAAGGCCAGATAATTGCTGCTTCTCAAACTGTAAGAGTCTTGTGTGCCTGCTTGTGAAAGTGATGCAAAAGTAAAAATTTCTGCTGTGCATGCTAGAGAAAAATGAATGGAAAATGAAACAAGAGAAGAAGATGAAAACCCTTTTAGCTCTTAAAATGTATGTGTCTGGGTACATTAGCTCTTGCCATCATTTGCTTCCCAGCCTGTAATTTAAAGCAATGTGGGTCCTCTGGGGATGTGAAGATGCAAGGAATACCCATCCTCAGAACCATCAGTTAGCAATTCCTTTTATTTTAGTGCATAATAAATTCTTTCTTCTTTTTTAATGTGATTATTCCACAAAGTTTAGCAGCAACGAAGCAAAAGGGAATACATTTATCTTTAGTTAATCAGTCTGAGTTTAAGACCCAAATTTACTTTTGTGGAATTAATTTCATTTCTCCCCAATAAAAACGGGGGTGGACTTAGTCTATACTGATGACCGTGATTAATTTCATATTATGCCACATATCATATCTCTACCCCCAAGATGCTTTTAAATGAGCTTGTTCAAATGAAACTAAGAGGAAAATCATGTAATATCACTCCAAACCTGCTGAATTTTCTACAGCAGACATTTACGAATCACTTACGCTGTAAGTGAGAGGCACTGTAACATGCTTGTGGCTTTTAAACAGACAAAAACACAAGTACTTGAGTCTGACTTGCATCAAAACTTACTGAATAAGTCACTGATTGTCTTACATAAGTGGAACTGCACTTTTAAAAATAAAGGTTCTTAGCATCCATAGAACCTTTCCATTGCACTAAAGCTTCTTTATAGTCAAAAAGGTTTTAGATTAGGGCTGCACGATTATTACAAAAATCATAATTGTTGATTATTCCCTTGAAATTGTAATTGTGATTATTAATTACGATGATCACAATTACATTGAATGATGTTTTGAATAGCTTTATACCAACTACATGCCACATTTTTATGTAAAACTAAAAAAACAAGCTGAAAACATTATTCCTGAATTTTATTATTGCTTTTCTTTAGCATTAAGCCTCAAATGTCAACTATACATTGGTTTGGTTTCTACTTTACATAAAAAAAGTAAACGTATGCATGTAATAATAATAAGGGCTTTCGCACCATGTTGTTGTAGGAACTTTATAGGAACTAGCCACCAGTGTGGTTCCCCGAGAACTGTTCCCCTAGGGCCATTTTCCTGGTTGCATTCGCACCGCAAGTAGGAACTCTGAAGTGACGAAAACTGAGCTTGTTGCTATGACTTTTATTTTGACGATACGACAGGAATTTATTTTGAAAGCGCTGATCTGTTTAACAGTCCTGCCTAATACTTTATTAGATAGAACTGTTATACAAAGAAAGTAAACAGTATGTGAAAAAAAGTATTAGCTTTTGATGTGTGGTTGATGCGCAGTGTCGCTAACTGAGCAGAAATACATAATCATGTTTCGCTTGGTCCACTCAATGTCGCGCTGGATTTTCTCCTTAACGTAAGGTTGATAGGTCCATCTATCACTGTTAGTAGAGTTAGTTCGTGGAGTAAATATGCAGGCTGTGTACATGGCTTTTTAAAAATGGTGGGTGATGGTGTTTCGCCTTCGTTCGACCAACCAGCGTACACTTACGTCACTGGTGGTTCCTTTTGTCCTGGGTTAGACCTTTAACACTCTGACGTATTCGTGATTCGCCTCTCACAACTTAACATGCTCTAAACACACCTCTTAAGCACGCAGAATAATGTAAGTGGATTTTTTGAACGATTACAAAATTGTGGCATCCGTAATTGTAATCACAATCAGAAATTCAATTAATTGTGCACTGCAGCCGTACTTTAGATTATAAAAATGTTCTTTACATTTTCTCACTTTTCACTGAAAGGTTCTTTATGGAACCCAAAATGGTTCTTCTATGGCATCGATGATTCGAGAACTGAATCAGACTGATTCATTAAAATAGTCTGATTATTTCAATGAACTAGATTAATCGATTCACTGAAAAGATCGAAATCAAAACAAGTATTTGTTTATGAATCGGACTTTTTTTTTTTATGAACTCACCAATGACAGGTTTGTAATGACATGAGGGTGGGTAAACAATGACAAAAACAATATTGGTTAAATGTCTGTGGATTGTGTAACATCTACGGACTCTTAAGTCAGATACTATATTAAGTCAATACTATACTGTATTTTAGCTGAGACTTCATGATTGACAGCATTGACTGGGCATTGTGACATCCACATTTTGACACGAAAAAAAAATAAGTATTGTGAGATCTTGCACTAAATTTGGCAATAAACTGTATTGCCAGGAAAAGGGAAAAAGTTGCAGAGTCGTGTCTCCAGAAAACAGAGAATTTGTGGACTGCTCTCTCTACAAAACAAACTTGTGTTAAACTTGATTGGCAATCGCAACATGTACATCATTTGCCATGACGTGCTGGTGAGATCCAATCTAGAGATCCAACCAAGCTAGCCAATGTGATCAGAAGAAATGTTCCAAAATGACACTGCATCCAGCTCAAATGTGGAGACATGTTGATTTTTCTGGCTTACGTGTACCAGCTGTTTACTTGTGCGGGACAAACTCCTTAAGCAACATGCATACTGCTTGAAGACATCTTCAAAATCAATATACACAGTCATACTTTGTATGTCTCCCCAAACGCCTGGGGATTACTGCTGACCTGTGTAATACTTTCCAGATTGTCAGTTTAGGTTAGAGCTTTCCATTTCATCTGCTTCACATTGCAGCACTTAGGCTGCCTTCATTTGGTGATCAATCAAATCCACATAAAAAGGCAAAGTGCAGTTTACTATTTGGTTCAGTGGGCCAGCTGTAAAATGGCATAACACAGGGCAGGGGCCAGGCCACATAAGGACCAGGTCGGCACTGGTTCACCCAGCACATCGAACGGTCTATCCAGGGTCAGAATATTTTAATGGGTACCTATTATGCAAAATTCACTTTTATGAGGTGCTTGAAAACAGATATGTGTCCACAGTGTGTGTAAATGAAGAACTGCAATTTCACGTGAGCGTAGCCATGATAGAAATGATAATCAAAACCTAACAGCTGTTTTGTTTATTTTTGGCAGAGTATCCGAGGCACAAGCTGTAGAGGCTCCGCCCTCTTCTGGAAAGCTAGGTAGGAGCAGCAGCTCATTTGCATTGAAAGATACATGCACAAAAACAGCATGTTTTTTTTCCCACTCAAAAATGGGCATTTAAAACATGGTATAATAAATAATCTGTGGGGTATTTTGAGCAGAAACTTCATAGACACATTCTGGGGACACCAGAGACTTATACTACATCTTGTAAAAAGGGACATAATGGGTCCCCTTTAATAGTTAAAAAAAGAAAAGAAATGCAAACAAAGAGAAAGAAAAACTTACATAAAGTTAATCCTGCAATATTTAGTTTAATTTAGTGATTTTGGACCAGTCTTACACGAGGTTATGTAGGTTAAATGTAGTTATTTGTGGTCTTTATTATATATATATATATATATATATATATACTGCACCTCTCAGATCCAGTGTTTTGATTGGCTGATGCTATCAGAGGTGGCTACAGGATGGCCCCTCTCTTCCATGAGGTTCATTTGCATAGCTTAAACTTCACGTTTAGAACAATGTCTTCAAGGCTTTTCCTATGGATAATTCACTTTCTAAACCAATTTCAGATTAACCTATATCGTGCTGAAAACATAAAGACCAAACATCATTGGGTTATGTTGAACTACCTATGCATTCATGTATACCTTAACAGGTAAGTTTGTATATTTTGCATGTACACAAACAACACTCATTAGAAAAAACAGTTCTGATAATAGAAATGGAGAAGATTTGCTCCGTTTTGTCCATTGTGTGTCCATTTTTATATAGAAAATACATCTTTTGTTGCTTCAAGCCAAACGGCAAAACCTTCACTGAACAATGGGGAAAATGGTGATAGGATTAGTCTGCTCAATGACATGCAAATGTCATCATTCTTCCCTTGCACAAATGGTAAGGGTGATTGTATTTGCAGGCTTATCTCATAGCCCATCTATTTCCTTGTTTGTGGAACTTCTCTTGGAGGTGAGAGTTTTGGAGTTCTGTGCTTTTCAGCATAGCAGATGAGGTGATGAGGGGAGTCTGCCCTCATGTCTGCCTGCTGATCACTACAGTACCGAGATTTTCTGAAGGTTAAGCGCCTTATTTATTTCCTTTCACTGTCCTTTTGAAAAAGAAAAAGAAATGTTCCAGTCCCGAATTTGTAGCATTTTTTGGGAAAAGTTCCTCATAATTGTCACAATGAGCAATGTAAACACAGCAGAACTGCAGACACAACAAACTAAGCATTCTTCAAATATCAAATAGTGTTTCCTTTTCAGCACATTAATTAGCTTAATTCCTTGATTTCTTTTATTTCTTTTTTTAATTCAAACCATTGCAATGTTTTATGACCAAATTAAAATAGTTTAACTCTTTTTAGGTGAATAAATCATGCGAGTAGATAATTCGCCTACTTTCACTGCTGGTGACCACAGAACATTAAATGGAACACACATAACCTTCCATTTAGAATATTAGTATCATTTTGACCCACATCTCCTGACACAGCGAAAGCTAAAAGTAATGCACACCAAAGCTCAATTCAACAAGCCACGTTTGCAAGATATACTGGCAATAAAAATGAGTCTGTGAACGGACAATTTGATCTTTTATCTTTGTTTAACATGATATGCTTAGCAACACAAAGTTGTTGAAGTCACCCAGGCTGGATTCAATATTACTTTGACATAAAAACACTAAATAATTAGGCAATTAGTACATATAATTAAGAATATGTAATTTTCAAGCATTTAAATGTATAATGTAGAAAAATATAATTTGGTTCTGTTCTAATAAGGCTGCATTGACATTGGTTACCAAACCCACGCAGTTCTAATACTCCATCGATAAGAGCTTCTACTATTAAAACAAAACTAGCGAAATCATAAATTTCATAATTAGGGATGGATCAGAACTAGTTTTCAGCCATAGGCCGTGTGTCTTCCAAAGAAAGGCCAGCATAGCTCTCAAGCACCCTCAGCAAGGCATTCAAAACGTGTGAAAAATATGCCATCTGAGCAAGTGGGTAGTAAATCTACAGCTATAGTAGTCTGAACTTTTTGTCTTTATAAACAGGGATGAATGACAGAAGCCTAAATTTATTGTTAAATCGAACCTGACCAGGGCCAAATTGTGACGGCTAGACGACTGGGTCAGAGCATCTTCAAAACTGCAACTCTTGTGGGGTGTTCCTGGTCTGCAGTGGCCAGTATCTATCAAAAGTGCTCCAAGGAAGGAACAGTGGTGAACCGGTGACAGGGTGATGGGCGGCCAAGGCTCATTAATGCATGTGAGGAGCGAAGGCTGGCCCATGTGGTCTGATCCAACAGACGAGCTACTGTAGCTCAAACTGCTCAAGAAGTTAATGCTGGTTCTGATAGAAAGGTGTCAGAACACACAGTGCATTGCAGTTTGTTGCGTATGGGGCTACATATCCACAGACCAGTCAGGGTGCCCATGCTGACCCTGTCCACCACCGAAAGTGCCAACAGTGAGCATCAGAACTGGACCACGGAGCAATTGAAGAAGGTGGCCTGGTCTGATGAATCACGTTTTCTTTTACATCACGTGGAGCCGGCGGAGGCAGTGTGACGCTTTGGGCAATGTTCTGCTGGGAAACCTTGGGTCCTGCCATCCATGTGGATGTTACTTTGACACGTACCACCTACCTAAGCATTGCTGCAGACCGTGTCCAACTTTCATGGAAATGGTATTCCCTGGTGGCTGTGGCCTCTTTCAGCAGGATAATGCGCCCTGCCACAAAGCAAAAATGGTTCAGGAATGGTTTGAGGAGCATAACAACGAGTTTGAGGTGTTGACTTGGCCTCCAAATTCCCCAGATCTCAATCCAATCAAGCATCTGTTGGATGGGCTGAACAAACAAGTCCGATCCATGGAGGCCCCACCTCACAATTTACAGGACTTAAAGGATCTGCTGCTAACATCTTGGGGCCAGATACCACAGCACACCTTCAGGGGTCTAGTGGAGTCCATGCTTCAATGGGTCAGGGTTGTTTTAGCAGCAAAAGGGGAACCAACACAATATTAGGAAGGTGGTCATAATGTTATGCCTGATCGGTGTATATCTTCTGTGGAAGTTTCAGGACCAAAAAAATGTTTATCCAATCATTGCATTCGGTCCAAAATATGTCCTACCTGCCTGTCAACATATGTATTTCCATACTTCTGCACACCCTGCTGCATTCACACCGTCATAATCGTAATTATGCGATGGTGCTTTGAGACATGAGGTAATTTAACGCCGTCTCTCGTCTCATGACACTTTGCTGTGCGCGTTCATGTGTTTTGAAGGAGGCGTGGCTTTGGAGAGTACTCTGAAGGAGTGTGGGATCTCATGCTTTCAAAGCTAGCTTACTATTGCTAGAAATTGCCTACACTACCTTTAAGTACACGTTTTTAAACGCATAATCTTACGTACTGGCTTAATTAATTTCTGACAAAAAAAAATTGAAATCCTCCATAGTGGAACTTTAAGAACTAAGAATGAAAATGTTTTGTACATTCATAAAAAACTAATTGATGACAGTAACCATTATATGGGTCAAGTCTTAAGGTCAACATTCAAGCTCACCAGAGGAAAGCTTAAGAGTTGAACATTTGGCCCCTATACAGCAGTGTTAATTAAAATTAAACACACCGACCCCTATTAAACTTTTCCCGTCAATTACGTGACATTTCCAGCCTCTCTCAACCAGTTTGTGAACAGTGTCTACATGTGTCCCATAATTACTCGACCACCACAATCTTCGTCCCGTTTTGTTTGCTCAAATGGAGTTCAATTGGCTGGAAAGAATGTGGTGTCTTCCTTGATTATTTCATGCCACATTTATTAGGTGCCGTAAAAGCTACAAAGAAATTCTACTAGCAGTAAGATAACATTACCAAGATGGTCCTCAGGGTCTCTGTGCTCTGAAAGAGACAGTTACTATTCCATTCACCATGATTATTTTCACCATGTTATTCAATATTCAGTAATGCAATAAAAATGTCTGCAGCATGTGGTCACTGTTTCATTCAGGGGGAAAGAACTAAAGAATCTGAATGCAGTATTCTTCTCAGTGACAATTCAAAAGAGACTTTGGCAAGCATTATGCAAGATGTCATTTTCCATTATGGGAAATTAATCTAAAACTAATTGCTTAAATGGTAAAAAGTTAGAGGTGAATTAACCATTGAGGGAAAAGTTTGTAATCCTTTGGATTTAAGAGTTTAAACCCAACCATTACAACAACAGTGACAAAGCAGATTTTGGATAAATGCAAAAATGATGATTCTACCTAAACAAGAAAAGAGAGTGTGGTTTTGTGCACTTTCATTTAGTATGCCTGTTAGATAACACAGCAAGCACCTGTTTTTGGGACTGAGCTTCTGATCTGAAATCCAATAAACCGCAGATGAGATCACACTTACGAAACTCATCCATTCACCCACTTGATATTTCCCACCTCTTTCTGTGACACATGAGATTCTGTGACATACATTTTTTCTCAGTACTGCCACAGAACTGAACACTGCACAGTGAGCTGCAACAACAGGCTGTCAATCATCCACAAATGCCTACTCACAGCACCACCCACCTAACTAAGAAAGTAAACAACACTAAGATCATGGTCGCAGTCGGTGCAAGCCAAGCAGTACACCTCCAAACTGAAATACCTCTGAAATAAGTTTGTCTTTACCTTTCCTTGTGTTTCTGGACTGACTCTGAGGAAGGTTCCTAAACTCCCACAAAGCAGCACTCATTGTTCCTTTCATCAACCTCATATTTGCCTTTTTAACTTACAAGATAGACATGGAAGCCTGTTTCTGCCTCAGAATAAAAAAAAAAGGGGTATTGTGATTTTACAGCACACAATTGTTACTTTATTTAGTGCAATTGTGAGTTTATTTCTCAGAATTGTGACTACATATCTCAGAATTCATTCATTTCACATGACACAATTGTGACTTTCTCATATTGTGTCTAGAATTCTCAGAATGTGACTTTATATCTCGCAATTGTGACTGTTTCTTGTAATTGTGACTGCATATCTCAAAATGAGACTTTATATCTTGCAATTGTGACTTTGTAGCTCGTAATTGCATCTGCATATCTCAGAATGCGACGTTATATTTAGCTACTGTGACTTTCTCATCATTGCGACTACATATCAGAATGTGGCAATATCTCATAATTGTGACAGTTTCTTGTAATTGTGACTATTTATCTCAAAATGTGACTTTATATCTTACAATAGTGACTTTCTCGTAATTGCGACAATACATTTCAGAATGTGATTTTTTTTTTCTCACAATTGATTCGTTTCTAGTAATTGCATCTAATGTGACTTAGTTTCTCATAATTGCGTCTACATATCTCAGGATGCAACATTAAATTGAGTAATTGTGACTGTCTCATAATTGCGACTACATATCTCAGAATGTGACAATATCTCACATCTGTGACAGTTTCTCATAATTGTGACTATGCATATCAGAATTTAACTTTATATTTCATAGAATTTGTTTCTTGTAATTGTAGCTACATATCTTAGAATGTGACTTTAGCAACTGTTTCTTATAACCGTGACTAAATATCTCAGAATCTGACAATATCTCACAATTGTGACAGTTTCTCACAATTGTGACTTCGCCTCTCGTAATTACGCTGCCATATCTCAGAATGACTATTCATCTCAACTGTTAACAGTTTATCTTAATTACAACTATATATCTCAGAATGGGACTTCATATCACGTAACTGACTTTGTTTCTCATAATTGTAACTATATCTTAGTACGTGACTTTATATCTCACAACGCAACTTTTTCTTATTTCTTATTAACTTTATCTCACAATTACCTTTTACAGTTATGAATTTAGTTTTGACTAAGAATATATCCTTGAGGTGGTTAGCAAAAAATTTCACCCACAAATAAAATTAATTAACCCATATGCTGTTATACTTTCTGTTGAAAACAAAGTGAGAATTTTTGAAGAATTTTTAGAATGCTCTTTTCGATTCATTGATCATGCTCCAAAAAGGACAGAAAAAAGTGGTCCAAATGAAAACCAGAATTAATGAACTACTCCTCTAATAACGTTCATGATGAGAGTTAATAAAGTTGACTAAGAGAAGGAAATAAAGCAGGGAGTGTTGACAACGCCCAGCCTCTTTCTGCCCCAAGGGTCAGGCGCCAGTGATCGAGTGAGAATGCTGACAGGTGCAATCTGGCAACCGCTACACCAATGCTGAGTGTGCAGGGCTTGAAACCAACACCATGTGAAACTCGCTCAAAGAGATGTTTCAACATTAAGACCTTCACTATAGGTGAAGCTGCTCATCCTTTATCTGGGTGAGTCTCAGGAGGACGGAGGCTCTTGAATATATATCAGGTACCTGTGCTGATATGAAATAATGTGTGATCAAAACAAGAACATGACATTCATCTGACACCGTTGACACTGAAATGTTCAACTGTTTATATATAGTGATTCAAAAAATGTATTTGGACACATAAGCCACACTTAGAAAGGTCTAAACTTGATTGAATTAAATACAAAATATTAAGTGTCATCTGCAAAGAAATTGTCTTAGCGTTTTTCCACAGAATTAATTACATTTTCCAGAGGCATATTTGCAATTATTTTAACCAACTGACATGTACTTCATCATATTAACTATGAACATGGGAATTTGTGTCTAAATGCACTATGTAGTACTCAGCCATTCAACGTATAAATTGTTGAAGGTTAGTTTTATCTCAAATGGAACACTAAAATTTTTTCTGTCACTAAATTGAAACATTAGCCAATTAGACATATAAATTGGCTATAAAATATAAATTTGTGCAATCTACTTTAGGCTAGATGTTTTCATACAATCTGTTCATGCAACACCGAAGGGTTAGGCTTAGGGGTGGAGCTTAAATCGTATGTTTCACACTAACCAAATCTTTCAAAATTAAACAAAATCACCAATTTGTAAAATAGTAAAATTTTCTCATGAGACCAGGTCGGAACCCTACATATTGTGAAATGTAAAAATACTGAAACATCACATGGTAAAAAAATAAACTCACATTTGTAAGGTGTTGTTTTCTGCAATGACATTTGTACATTTTAAATGTGACTTCCAAAATATTACAATTTTAGAACAGTCTGTAGCTTTAAATAAGCTATGCTTATTCTCTCAGTGCATTTTTTTTTTTTCCTCCAAGGACTGCACTCATGCCAAGTTTTAAAAAGTGAAATTGTAATTTTCACCACGTCAACATCTAAGGATCAGGATGTTCTCCACTTGTAAAACTTTGCTTGTATGTGTATTATTTGTCCTGACACTTTCTTTTGAAATGGAGGTTGCTCTTATCAGTGCCTGCTTGTATTTCTGGGTCATTGTATATGAAAACTGTTATATATTGACATGAATTTTCATGATTACATTTTTGATATGAAAGACACTGAAATGAAATGAAAATGAAAAACTTCTTGTGTTCCAGAAATTGCCAGAGATATCCAAAAAATTACTATTGGATAGCCAAAATGTTTTGGTAAATTGGCTGCATCCAGTTTTTGATGCCCATACCAAAAAAAAAAAAAAATGCATTTACAGAGATAATCATACTTCATGACTCTTCTGCTACTGATTTCACACTTAGAAACCTTCTTTTTGTGACTACTCTCGTATTCATCTGCCAGTAGTGGTGACCCAGTTATGAAGCAATTAGCTGTCATAGCGTATACATTTTTATATGAAACAATATTCACAGAAAGACTAAGATTTCCCCTCAAATATTCATGCTTAATTTAAACTAAATTCAAATGATTGCAACCACCCATATATACTGTAAAGAAGCAGCCAAGAATCCTTGATTTCCCCAGCCTGAATGTGAATCACATACAATAATTATTAAACAGTCCTCAGAGTATTTTAGTGGAACTGAATGCAGGCTTCCAGCTCTGAGCAAAAAGAGATTTCTTTCACAGCACTCCAAACGTTTCTTTCCACTGAATCCCTGAAGTAACACTCATCAGCTCCAAAAGCAGAGTGATAAAAAAAAAGAAATCCTTTACTTAAGCGCTTTAGAACTTTTACCCACAGAGAGAAACAACCTGACTAGTACTTTATCACTGCTTCTACCTTAAAATGAGATCAAGGAGAAACAACACTTAAAACATCTTGACCATACTGAAACAATTTGGGGATCCTTCCTGTTGATCTGATTGCTAATTGTTTAGACAGTGTGCTTAAAGAGATAGTTCATCCAAAAATGTTCCCATGATTTACTCACCCTCAAGCCATCCTACATGTATTTTACTTTCTTCTTTCAGACGAACACAATCAGTTATATCAAAAAATATCCTGGCTCTTCCAAGCTTTATAATGGTAGTGAATGGGGCTTGAGATTTTGAAGCCCAAATAAGTGCATCCATCCATCATAAAAGTATTCCACACGGCTCCAGGGATTAATAAAGGCCTTCTGACGCGTGTTGGGTTTTTGTAAGAAAAATATCCATATTTAAAACTTTATAAACTATTAAAACTGGCTTCCGGCAGACGACCAAATGCAAGTCGATTTCTGGCGGAAGAGTGACCTCTGACCTGACATAGGATGTAGGAGTAGAAGAAGCTTAAGTGAGAGTAGACACCTCTCGCAAACTCAAGCTCCTCTTCTTTCAAATCAAAATCCTCTGACATTTCTCTTTAAAAATTCTTGTTTTAGACTAATTCGTGACCGGTGTTTAGTTTCGCTCTGTTCTCTGAGCTTCCACATTTATCAATACATCATGCGTCAGATCACAACATGCTGGCTCTACTGCAAGAGCTAGACTCACGTACGGCCGTCGTCGGAAGCCAGTGATTATAGTTTATAAAAGTTTTAAATATGGATATTTTTTCTTACAAAAACCCATTGCTTCACTTGAGAAGGCATTTATTAACACACCGGAATCGTATTGGATTACTTTTATGATGGATGGATGCACTTTTTTGGGCTTCAAAATCTCAAGCCCTATTCACTACCATTATAAAGCTTGGAAGAGCCAGGATATTTTTTAATATAACTCCGATTGTGTTTGTCTGAAAGAAGATAGTCATATACATCTAGGATGGCTTGAAGGTGAGTAAATCATGAGATGATTTTCATTTTTGGCTGAACTAAGCCTTTTAGGCAAATTTCAACACCATATACATTGAAAGGATGGTAATTTTTAACCCCCCAAATTCCATAAAACAGAATAACAAGAGTCGTCATTATCCCAGGTGCCATCCACCAGTTCCAAGCCAATGAACCACAAGCCTACCTGTCAAGCATTGTCAATAGGCTGCTCTTGTACCATAGGAGTTTTGTTGTTTGTGTGAAGAGAAGGGAACAGAGAGAGATGTTACCTGACATGAGGGCAGTGTTTTCTGGCATAGAGCAGGATGTCAATGCCAAACTGGCAGCACTGATGGTGAGGTCTACCTGCAGTCAGCTGTCCCCTCACGCCACAGTTCTTGTGCCCATGTATAATTTAGTCTGAGTTCAGCTGTGCTGTCAAAATACTCCCAAGTTTCTGTTCATAAACAGTCTCTTTCCCCTTCGCCAACTCCGATTCGTTTTGAAAGCAGAGACTCGGGCTAGTTAGACAGCAGAAGTGCCACGCCAGAGGCTGCCAGTGGTATAGGTCTTATTGTCTTTCCCCCAGGAACACAACAGCCACGATAATAAAGCAATATAGGTCAACTTAGGTCAAACAACAGTGACATAAATATATAAAGGCGTGCTTGCTTAAAAAAAAAAAAAACACACACTCTTTTTGGATTGAAGACATCTGACCTGAAGATATAGACCCTGCCTTGCATAGCTGTGTGGCAAAACTGCTGGGTCAAGACCTATAAATGGGACGGAGGTCGGTTTGCTACATGCTAAATACTAAAACCAATGCTAAAGGGAAATAAAGACAGCAAAATAAATGAGCTTATCAACTTTTAAAAGGGCAGTGAAAATGTTTCCTATATCTTTAGCAAGAGGCTGAGCATCCAATCAAATACTACAGTATTTTTACCAAGTGATCATCTGTCACTTGTAGAAGCTAACAAAATTAGGCAGATATAGTAAAAAACATAAAATGGTGTGAATGATATGCACTTGTCCTTAAAGGGTTAGTTAACCCAAAAATGAAAATTCTGTCATTAATTACTCACCCTCGTGTCGTTCCACACCTGGAAGACCTTTGTTCATCTTCAGAACACAAATTAAAGGTGCATTATGTAAGAATGACAGCTAGTGGTTGAAATGGGTACTGCAGTCCAAATTCAAAATATTGTTTGCTCCGCCCCCGCCCCCTCCTCCTCAGACTCAACGCTCTCACGGGTTGCCAGTTTGAAGACACGCAACAGGAGCGATCTCAATTGACATCGGAAGGCGAGGAGACTTACACACTGTAAGATAATTAGTAGATTTATTGATTTGTGATGAGTTGATATCGCGTTTTAATATGCTCCCGTTCATAGAGATTTTTTGATTTTTATGCTGAGGCTTTTTAGGACAGGTAGAATCTGCTATCTCTGACCCAGTCTGTTCACTGGCTTCCATGGCTACAATTCGCTGCATGTGTTTTCCACCAACTGGCAACCCGGGGTGGCGAAATACTATTGGGTAAATTGACAATGTGTGGTCTTGCACAGACCAAAACAAAAACAGTCATTCTGACACGGAACGCACATTTCAAAGTTAAATAACTGGCTGTACAAATGGTTTTCAGAGAAACGAGTATGTGAACTCAGCATGTTTAATAAATATCTGCAACCATATTATGGTATTTTTATACTTTAATACAGTCAAAAACTTACATAGAGCACCTTTAAGATATTTTTGATGAAATCTGAGAGCTCTCTGACTAGACAGCAATTTAATTACCACTCTCAAGGCCAAGAAAGGTACTAAAGACATTGTTAAAATAGTCAATGTGACTACAGTGATTCAACCTTAATTTTATGAAGCGACGAGAAAACTTTTTTGTTTGTGCAAAACAAAAAAAAAAAGAATTTATTCAACAATCTCTTCTCTTCCCTGTCAGTCTCCTACGCTGTTGACGCAGTAAACACAGCGCAGCGCTTCCGTGTTTATGTCCGAACGCCGGTATGTTTGGTTACCTTTGACTTCCATTTGTATGGACAAAAACTAGTGATGCACCGATCATGATTTTTCATGGCCAATTCCGATTTTTATTTTTTTATTTTTTTACAGGCAAATTGGCCGCTTCCGATACAGCTTGCCATTTTTTTCTTTGTTTAAGCAAATTTATTTGTTTTTTTTTTGCTCTATAACAGGCAAACTGGCCTTACACAAAAAATATCGGTAGTCATTTGAAATTAGAGGTAACAACTGCATTTTAATCACGATCCAAACAAAGATGCTACACACAGAGTAGTCTGGCTTTAGATTGTGAAATTATGCTACACAAGACACACCTGCACAAAAAAAAAAAAACACAGCAGGCGGACTAAATGAAAATGCAAATTCACTCTCTGACAGTAGGTGGCGCTTATGGACCAGCAGCGGTTTCTTTGGGTACCACTGTACACAAATCAGAGCTGCACTTATAAACACTACTTTATACTAAGGAAAGAGGGAAAGAAAATGCCATCGAAACTTTGAAGACAGTCGGTCTCATTCAGATATTCATATAAACCCCCACCCCCAATTCATTCATTATTTATAATTGTCTCTGTTCTCTTCTTTGCGTCCGTCCAGCGTGTCCCCTCTGTGGCCTGTGTTAACGTCCTGTTTACAGACTTCATAATATTTCCACACAAATGACATGTTGGTACCATGTAGTCACCATTATCCATAACCACCAAAATATCTCAGCTAATGCTGTAAACTGTATACAGGGAGCCTTTTCTTGCACATTACTATATTAAGGTTACAACTGACAACAGAGCCCAAACTATTAAATTGAGTTGCTATTTATTTTTAGATATAATAGTCAACACTCAAACATGTAAACAGCACATAAGGCAGGTTTTGCATTAAGTTCTAAATCAAATTATAAAATTATTACTCCAATTCATTTTTGAAATATAATCATTTACACAGTTACTGTCATAACTTGATTTCATGACAAATTTATTTAAACATACAGTGGCAGGAAAAAGTATGTGAACCACTTGCAGTCATGTCCTGCAGATTCTTCAGTTTTCAAGCATTTTTTGCATATTTGAACCCTTTCCAGCAGTGACTGAATGATTTTGAGATCCGTCTTTTCACAATGAGGACGGTTGAGGGACTCAAACTCAACTATTAAAAAAGGTTCAAACATACACTGATGCTCCAGACGGAAACACGATGCATTAAGAGCCGAGGGGTGAAAACTTTTGAATTCAAATATCTAAGTAAATTGTACCTAATTTGTTTTCCGGGAAACATGCAAGTATCTTCTGTTGCTTTCGAAGGGCAGTACTAAATGAAAAACAATGACATTTAAACAAAATCAGAAAAATTGTGACGACATCATCCTGTTCAAAAGTTTTCACCCCCCGACTCTTAATGCATCGCGTTTCCTTCTGGAGCATCAGTGAATGTTTGAACCTTTTTTAATAGTTGTGTTTGAGTCCCTCAATTGTCCTCAGTGTGAAAAGACGGATCTTAAAATCATACAGTCACTGCTGGAAAGGGTTCAAATATGCAAAAATGCTTGAAAACTAAAGAATCTGCAGGATCTGGAGGATTTTTCTGAAGAACAGAGTTCAGTTTAACTGCTCAGAACAAACAAGGGACTCATGAACAACCATCACAAAGCAAAAAAACAGTCGTGGATCATCCAAGTAAATAAAAAATAACATGCATTTTGTATGATCCCATTTTCACAGATTCTGCAAGTGGTTCACATACTTTTTCTTGCCACTGTATATTAAATAATTAAGACATTACTAACAGGTAAAGTAAATATATTGAATATATAAGCAAATACAGTGCATATATTTAGTGAAATGCTCCCCACTAGTGTTAATTTCTCTAGTGAACTAACATGCTGTGGACAGTAAATGACTTGCCTGAAGTAAATGTAATGCTATACGTGAGATATTATTCTCAAGTTGTTTTATTAATGTCTTTCCGCAGTCTGCGCTTTTTCCTGTTGTGACTGTTAACAAACAGCGTTCTATTACCATGCATGCCCCCTTTCTGGATTAGAGTGTGGATCGCCTGTGACTGACTGTATTCATCATCGAACTGCATGAACCAAATTATGACGTCCGTACTGTACGGTTTGGGACGAATACATGTACACCGTTACACCACTAGATAACAGAGTTCTCTTTTTTGGATGAACCATCCCTCTAAGTTTTAGAGTTACCAAAAAAAATTTGTTTTATTATTTAATTTATTTTATTTTATTTTTCTTTACGGAGATCTCATATGACACAAGCTGACATTTGCTGTAAAACCTCAGTTAGTCATTCCTTGTCATCAGCTAAAGAGTTTGCGATAGTTCCCCTCATGCTCCACTAATGGCATGAGATCATTAGCGGTGTCAGTTTGGACAGAGTGGCAGCAAAGGTTTAAGCCACCATTAAGTCAGGCTAAATTTAGTCAAGCTCACGTACATACATGCATTGTGCTCAGCTATCTATTAGTAATAACAACTGTCAATCAAACAAATACGGACAAGCGATCTAGTTATCGTATTCCTGTCATGACCCTATCACTCGATCACATGCTCAGATCGAGCATCTTTTTGTGGCTCTTGCGATGAAATGCCTCAAGGAAAATAATGCAGCTGTGGGCAAATAAAAACAACCCCTTCATTAAGGCCCATCTTCCATAGCAGAGATTAATATTTCAACTCTCCTGTGGTGCATTTACTTTGCTTACTCCTGGCCCACTGCAATTAATGTTTAAGGCAGCATCACTTAAAATAAGTAGATACAAGTTTCTCTTATCGGTGGGGACACAATCTATACAGCCATGTTCATAAAGAGAGAGAGAGAGAGCACTGCAATTAATTAAGAAAGACCTGGGAAAGAGCAGCAGTAGAGATAGAATGGAAATCAATGAAAGAGTAATGGTTTCATTTTGGCATGGATCAATGGGCTGAAAAGAATGCATTATGTCTGGTGTGATTTCAGCGCAGGGCATGGCTGTCAGTGGCAGGGGTGGCATAACGTCACAAACTATCTTTCATTTTAATATTTTTTTTTTAGGTAAAAGAGAAAAGGTGTAGGGTTGGGTGATGGATTTTATATTCACGACACATTCACAATGATTTTGCTGAACATAAATAATAAAGCAAAATAAATATTGCAATGCTTTTAATGCACTTTCGAAAAGAGAGACTACTTTCGTGATCCTTCTCTCAAAACCATGCAAGCATAAGAGTATTAAGACAAAGAATGTCTTCGATTTAAACTTCAGTACACTGTAAACTCTAATAAGTTGTCAGAACTCAAAAAGGTTGAGGCAATCAGTTGAACAAACTCCAATATCAAGTAAGTAAAACTTTGTATTTTTATACTACACAGGCAGGCATGTTATTTGTTGGTCATATTTACTAAAATATTTTACAATTAGCTGCTAGTTAGCAATAGCAGACTTGCATATGCATATATAACTATCAAAAAGACTATTACTATACATTTGCATGTACACAGCATGCCATGTATAGTCTTGAAATATTGTAGTCCATCCTCGACCTAACACAGGCTCTTCATTTAACTACAATAATCTTCAAAACTGCAATATAACAGAAATCCCTATAAATCCCAACATATGAAAAGATTAAACATTAACACATCTCCACCATATTAATCTTGTACAAAAACACTTCATTTCAACATTTATTCTGCTTATGCAGTTTGACGCAAAGCATGCTGGGAAACACAGAAGTCTGCTGCACTCATTCATTTTAAGTTCAGCTTAATATAATCAGTTATTGAGTTCACTTAACTTTTTTTCTATTAAGTAAAATAAACTTTCAGTAATATTTGAGTGAAATAAACTAATTTCATTTGGTTAATTTCACTGTTCAAGTTTACAGTGTAGCAGAAATGTTGGTGATTTGATTCATATCTATGAATCAATTGATTCCAAATTTGTTGACAAAAGCACATACAAAATGGCTAAAACTTAAACTAAAATTAAAATGAAAACAAAATATAAAAAAATCATATTATTTGTATTATTATTAATTTACTTCTATAGTAAATAAGTGGCATGCAATGTTGGCTGCAATGTTTATTCACATCGCTGTCTGAAAACGTGATAATCATTTTTTTTTTTAAAACACAATAACCAACCCATAGTCTTGTCATGTATTATACTACATACATAATCCAAAATCCTACAACAGCTCTCACCTCACATCACCTACCCAGAATATTGTCAATTACATAAAGCATTTTTAACAGCATGTTCTCTGCTAACCATTCAATGTAATATTTAAAGGAGAACATGATTGCAAAAAGAGCTCTGCAAGCTGGCAGATTAATCCTGAACAAGGGCATTTCTATACAAGAAATGCATTTCAGTCCAATCATGCCCCTGTTTTAATCTCACCAAGGCTTCCAACCTTGTTTTAGACTCACATTCTCAACATAAAAGGTGAAAATAACCTCGCAAAATGAAAGGAAGAAGCTCTGCTGGTGTGCAGCCATTAGTGAATGGTGACATTACAATTACGTTTATAGCTAACTGGATTATTACCTAAGCAGGTATCCATGGATACGCATCATATACTCAAGCTAAACCTTGTGGAAGTACAGTAGGAATACTAATTGTATTGTGTAAGTTACTGTAAATCTGGGACACACACACACACACACACACACACACACACACACAAAACACTACTTGTAGGCTCCCAAAGCCTTTCAGACATGTTCTGGAATGGACACCTTCTGTGAAAACAGAGAAACTGTTAGAGGTTAAATGTTATTTCCCTTTATAAGCCTAAAAAACTGACAGCTGAAATCCTCCCACAACAAAAGCTTCAGGTCGTCAGTTTCAGAGCACAAGAGACTGTGAGACTGTGTGGGAGGTAGAGGAGGGAAAAGAGAGAGAGAGAGCAGGGGTGAAACAACTATTATAATGGCCACACACAACAATGACTTTAAGGGCGCCTACACGCTACAGCAGGGATATTCAACGTCCGGCCCAAATGCCTTCTGCCAAGATTATTGATGGCCCGTCGCCACAATCTGCACTTTTGAGAATTGAGCTTCTGCATCTGTCTGCAGTGTACTGTCATTGTAACGAGTGTCTACCAGTCTTGGGGAGGGTCACTTTTTTAAAAGGACATGGCCCAACTACTTGCTCATATAATAAATTGCAATAAATGATCAATTAAATGTTACATGTAAAATTAAAGCCAATATATATATAATGCACTATATAAGTAAAAAATACTTAAAATAAAAGTTTGTAATAATTAAGATATTTTTTTCCCAAAGAAGTCTCTTATGCTCACCAAGGTTGCATTTATTTGATCAAAAATGCATGGAAAACTAACATTGTGAAATATTATAATAATTTTAAAGTGTTGTTCTCTATTTTAATATATTTAAAAAATATAATTTATTTCTGCGATGGCAAAGCTGAATTTACCGTCTCTCACTTTTAATCGATTTAATGAGTCTTGTTGAAAAAAAGTATTGGTAACACTTTAGTTTAGGATTCAATCCTCTCTATTAACTAGATGCTTATTAGCATACAAATTACTAGAATATTGGCTGTTTATTAGTACTTATAAAACACATATTAATGTCTTATTCTGCATGACCATATTCTACATCCCTTAATCTTACCCAATACCTAAACTTAACAGCTACCTTACTAACTATTAATAAACAGTAACTAGGAGTTTATTAAATCAGCATATTTCTAAAGGATCATTTGACATTGAAGACTGGAGTAATGATGCTAAAAATCCAGCTTTGCATCACAGGAATAAATTGCATCTTAAAATATATTAAAACAGAAACCAGTACTTTTAAATTGTAATAATATTTTACAATATTACTTTAATTACTGTATTTTTCACCAAATAAATGCAGCCTTGGTGAGCAAACATAAAAAATAATAATAATAAAAAGAAATGTTCAGCCGGATTCAGTCACAGGAATTCTTACGTCTAGTACAAGAGTCAGACCAAAATCACTTATTGTATCATTTAATACAAAATTCTATATCTACCGGTCAAAAGTTTGGAATAATTATGTTTTTTTTTTATTGTTTTTGTTTTTCTTCATGGGGAATTTGGTTGTATTTTATTTGCATATTCACTCACCTGATTCACCTGACCTTTTAAACTTCCATTCCTCCTTCTCTTTTGGCTTCTGGCAGGTGAGGAGATGTTCTCATGGGCAGACAGACAACAGACAACAAGTGAGAGGAAGTGGTGGAAAGAAGTATAACAGGGAGCTTCTCGAAAAAAGTTCCCTGCGGTGGTTTCAACAAATCCTTAAACAATACATTTAAATGACATTAATTTAGATATATTTCTTTTTTAATGAGCTGGTGCAAGATCCAAACTCTATGTGTTCCATCTAACAGCAAAAAAAAAAAAAACTGCTAACAGTGCCCAAATGTCAAAGTTTTGAAAGGAAAAGCACAGTGAATTTGTTTACTTGAATATAGTTTAGCCAAAGTTCTGGTTATACGTGACTAGTGTGTAAAGTCCTCAGACCAGCCTATTCCAACTGGTTTACATCTGCAGTGAACTGAATGTATGTGCAAGTGTTAAATCTGCAGCAAAATCAACAGCAAATTAATGCCACCTCATTAATATTCACGAGTAACGCTGATCAGGTTTATAATATGCCCCGCCTCCCAAATTATTCGATTGTTTCTACACCCATGTAAAAGTGTGTGAGAGAGAGAGCGTTCACCCCAGTGTTCTCTTAATCCATGTCTCAATGGAGACTTTTGCAGTTAATTAAAGAGAAATACAAAGACTCTTCAACTAGAAAAATCTTTTACAAGAGACTAAAATAACAGTAGTGTAATAGCTCCTCAGGAAAAGCAGCCCCGGGTCCATTATAAGATAATCACTAACTATAAATTAACTAATAATTAAAATGGTATCTCATCTATTTAAAAGGTGCACATAATTTTACCCATGATCAAGTTCACAAAAAGATGATGATGATGTTCTTTTACCGGTGCAAAAGTAAAACAGTGTTGGAGAAGTTTCTATTAAACGGTGGCTTAATACTACAAGCTACTATCATGTAGTTTAACTACAGTTATGTTACTCTTAAGCAAAAGCAGCTAGCAATTACTATTTAAAGATATATTGCTCAACACAACAGATAAAAAACTAGTTGTATTTACATTTAAATTGCACACAAGGTTTTTATATCAACTTTTTAATATGATGGTACAATAAGGTTCATTTGTTAACATTAACATATTAACTAACATGAACTAAACATGACCAAAACATTTGAGACTGTATTTGTTGATCTTTGTTAACGTTAGTTAATAACAATACAGTAGTTCATTGTTCATGTTAGTTCACAGTGCATTAACTAATGTTAACAAATACTGTAATAATGTATTAGTAAATGTTGAAATTAACATTAACAAAGATTAATAAATGCTGTATAAGTGCAGTTCATTATTAGTTCATGTTAACTAATGTAGTTAACTAATGTTAACTAATGAACCTTATTGTAAAGTGTTACCGATATGATTATAGGTCACAATCTGCAATGTACAAGACATAAACTCTTTTTCTTTCTCTCTTTCTTTCTTTTTCTTTCTTTCTTTCTTTTCTAGTTAACTAACAAGCTACGGATATTAACTGGCTTTGCTGAGGTAAATGTCACGTTACTTGACATTGTTTACAAGCTGTTTTATTGATGTCTTTCTGAGGTTGTAACACTGACTGAGCGATTACATGTGACCTGATACATTTCACGAAGTTTCCCTCTGATGTTCATTCATGTTTATTGTGTGCTATAACTAATAGTAAAGAGGAAGAGATGAACGGTTCATGTGCGTCCTGCGCTTCGCTTGAACTGAGGCGGCTAAAGCAATCTGCCAAGCTACAATAAAGAGCATCAAAATTGTATTAATTGAATTTAATTTAGTGATAAAATAGGCAGAATTTTGACTTTGTTTCTTATTAAAAGAAACATAGCACAAAGTTTGTGATAAAAACAGAGAATCTAAACAGATACATTTACACCAAATACAACTAAGACTATAAAAACCCTCCAGTTTTGATAGCTTCTATAATCGCTATAGAATTGTAAACATTGTGCACTGCAGCAAAAACTAAAAAAAAACAAAAAAAAACATGAACCATCTGAACTTTGATTGCTATATACAAGAGGATAGCTTAGCAACGTAGCATTGTCATACACATCTCATCATCAAAAGTAGCTGCAAATGTTCTGGAATATGTAGCTAATTTAGAAGTACTGGTAATTTTACGAACTCAATTCCCAGCACTATACACAACAGGTTGTTTCTTAGCTCTGGATCTGGGAATCATGTCCTTTACACATATTCATTTTCCCTGTGTCTGCAGTTTCCTTAAAGTAGATTTAATTGCTCTACTGTGGAGTTCTCTAGCTAGCAAGAATCTATTCAAATCATTATCACTTCAAAGAGCACCACACCACTGCTCTGCATTACATTTCCAATGAGGCCCCTATATGTTATCACTCGCATGTGATATTAAATTTGTGCTTTGAGGTAGAGTTTTAAGTACATACCCTATTCTGGTATCTCTACATTAGGTTAGCTCAGTATCTACTGTAAGGCAAGCATAATTTGGGGCAATTAAGATATAGATCAAAACCGTCCCTTTAGTTGTTTCACTGATAAATGTGAGAAGTAATTACTGTAGCCATTTAGAAACAACTAGGAGCTGTAAAGGGAGGATATGCTTGCATGTATCACCTCTTGGGGCTTTCAGTAAGCCAGAGTGTGTCTGTGTAGATAATTTTTTTTCTGATCTAGGGAATCATTTTGACTTTTTTCTCATCCCATTTGAATGAGTACCCGTTGGTTGCAACTAAAAAAAGACGCACACAGAAACGCACTACGACACATACATTTTATTTCCAAGGATGAAGCTATATCTGACATCTCAGAGTAAAGCACACAGTAGATAGAGTGCCCTAGAAGCAACAGCACAGTGATCGAAATTGAAAGAGAGAGAGAGAGAGGAGGAAACACAAGTCTTTTTTTGTTATTGTTGCTGAACTGATATTTAAAGTCAATATAAAATCAAAATCAAGCCTTTTTATTAATATATTTTTGTGGTTTTATTGTGCACGATTTATTAGTCATTATACTAAAGCAAAAACTTTAGTGTCTTAATCTTATGTGTTTTTCACATAAGATTAAATGTTTTTCTTGTAGTTGAATCAGTTTAATGTGGAAATATGTCAAATTTATGAAGGTAAAATGGCTTATCAATGTCCTTTCACGCTGACTTGTATGTTAAATATAACACTTGGGAGACAATTTTGGGGAAAGTAGAGATAAATTAAAGTAGGGTTTCCCAAATCGGGGTTTGTGAGGGAACTGCAGTGAATTTATGAAGCTAATATTTAATAACTGATAATAACTGACAGAGCCGTGAACATGTGTTGTCAAATTATTGACATACTAACTTAAAATCTCTGGTGTATTTCAAGTGAAAATTTTATATCAAAAGAGTTTGTCTGAATCCGAATTTGTCTAAAAATCCTGAATTAATGGGATAGTTCACCCAATAATGAAAATTCTGTCATTATTTACTCACCCTCATGTTGTTCCAAGCCGTAAGGTTTTCGTTCATCTTCAGAACACAAATGAAGAGCTTTTTGATTAAATCTGAGAGCTTTCTGTCCCTCCATTGACAGCTACGCAACTGACACTTTGACGCTTCAAAAAGTTCATAAAGAGATTGTAAAACTGAGTAAAAAATAATGAGTCGGCGTTCTGACGTAGAACCTGGAAGCGCTGGACGTAAACAGTGTAGCAGAAAGACAGGGGAGAGAAGATAATGTTGAATAAAGTTGCTATTTTTGTTTTGTTTTTTGGCACAAAGTATTCTCGTCACTTCATAACATTAAGGTTGAACCACTGTAGTCATGTTGACTATTTTAACAATTTTCCTGGACCTTTGAATGACGGTAATTATGTTGCTTTCTATGGGAGAAAAAAAAACACTCTCGGATTTCATCAAATATATCTTAATTTGTGTTCAGAAGATGAACGAACATCTTACAGGTGTGGAACAACATGAGGGTGAGTAATTAATGAGAGAAATTTTTGGGTGAACTAACCCTTTAAGGAGATTAATCTACACAATGGGTTACATTGTGCCTGATCAACCCGATCTCATGAGAAAACAACTATTTTATGAGGTGGTGATTTTGTATGTTTTTGTTCGATGTGATTCATACGGAAACATAAACATTAAGGTCCATATTGAGGTAAAAAATTTAAACACGAAGGTCCATCCCTAAACCTATCCATCAGCAGGGCCTAAGCAGATCATACAAATCCATATAAACATGCCACCAATTCGCCAAAACATAAAATAGCTATGATTTGTGAGAGTGTGTTGGTCTGAATAAGATCCACTTAATGAAACATTGAAAAATGTAGTATATTATAACAGAGTTCATATATACTTCTATCATTTATAGTGGTACTTTATTCTTTGATTTGGCAACAGTTGAAGTGTTGTTTTCTTTGCCCTAAAGTTGAGATAAGGCAATTCATTTCCAAGAGTAAAATCCTGCTTACAATAACTCTCAACAGCCAGCAGTGTCCAAAACCTAGTAATTTGTAAAGTGCACACAAGCCATATTGCAGCTAGCTTCATCTTTATAAGCCTCCTCTTTAACCTTGAATTTCCCCCTCTAGGCCGGGTAATCTCTCTCAGTGTCAGAGCACTCGCTCTTGGAATAATGGAAATTATGGCAAGTCTACATGCAACCCAACTGTGAAAGCTCGACACTCATTGATGGTAAGAATAAAACTGAAATAACAGAAAATGCTTGTGGGTCAATTTAATCTATATTTCTGGCTTTTAAATTACACATCCATTAGCACCTCTGTGGGAAAGCTGTAATACTGCGCTGAAGCATCAGTGTAATCTTAAAAGGTAAGAATGCATTTCAGACCCCATTTTGACTGAAATAATTCAAGTTGTTTTGTCTTGTTTGTGATTATTACACACATTTATGTCATTTTCAGTTTAAATAGGTTTCATAGGTAAGGAATAAGTTTAATAGTAGATACATTAGGTAGTGGTGAGCAGTGCTCAAACAAGAGAAGGCAAGTTTTAAAGTTGAGAGCAGAGAGGGAACACACACACATAGCATATAGCATATTTACACACATATGTAAAGCATATATTGCAACAATTATTAACAGCAATAATAATAAATTACTGTAGTAAGAACTCCTAATGGATGCCGTTGTCTTTCATTGCTCCTTTTATCATGTGTGTTCCAAACAGCTACATTATGTATGATCCCCACTTCAACTGCCCTTCTCTATGCCCTTCGGAGTGACTAGGGCATAAGCTCACTTCCAATTGGAATTTACCCACGTTTATCTGAATGTTTGTCTACTGTCTGGTACAAAAGAAAATTTCACATAATATTTTTGAAAATAATAAATAATTATAATAATAGTATGCAGCATTCGGTCCCACTTTAACACTATGTACTACAGTCAAATAAATATTTTTTTTAACTAAGTAAATGTAAAAAAATGTATTTACACAATAAGCACATTGTATCAAATTATTTTTTTAAGTCATTACATATTAAATACATAGTAATAGACAAAGTGGGTCTTAGTTTTCAATGTATACTGCATAGTATGCAGTCAGTAGTATGCTAGAATCCATTGAGAACACAGCCAGTGTTAATCAAACCAAAAGGATTTAGCAAAATTCATTCAAGCTGCATACATTTGCACTTTTATTGAGCATATCAAACCTTATTTCACCTAAAAACACTCTAAAGACTCTCACACTCACTTAAGAAATATAAAAGGTATATACTTAACATTTACAGAGGCAGAGAACATCTCTAAAATCCTCTTTCATAAAAATGCGAGACCGATTTGAAAGTGTTTTAATGTTCTTTACTCAGCTGCACAAACTGAAAGGTAATGCAATAAACCAGCAAAGCTTGAACAATTTTCCAGATGGTCAGCTCTAAATATGCATTTCCTCTCTGATGGCTGCGTGTCTAAATTTCCCTTAAACTTGTTTCTAAGCCTGTGCCAAGGTCAGCCCTGCGCTCTGGGCAGCTTCATTTCCATTCGGCAATCAGCTCCAAACTCCACTAATCACTCAGAGAGCCACTAAACTTTCAAGAGAGCGATACAGTAGCACCGTAAATGTGTGAAACATATAACCGCTGACCTTAGTTTAACATCTTTACCCTTCCCACACATCACACAAGGAAAATATCATTAGATTTGACTTACCTTTATAGGTGGTTAGCCAGAGGCAAAGCAGAGAAAAAAAAAAGAGAGAGAGAGAAGGGCATAATGTTAGAAATATTATGGGCCACATGTGACATATATGATGCAAAATCAATACAGGTATATGAATACTGTGATTTGATGATGTTGCAGACGTCAGTTAATATTGCTTGCGGTCATAGGTGAAGCCAATCAATCACAATTGTTTATCCCACTTGGCTCTCAGATTATGAGTTAATCCAGGGTGGTGTTGATGTTTATTAAGCTTGTAATCTGCTGACTGATCCATTTGTGTGTCAACACTGTCATGCTGACATATATAAGACAATATCTTGGTTTTAAAACCTACCATTTTACACTGAAAATTTGGTGTCTAGTAAATTTCACAATTAATTACAAAGAATCAACAAGTAGAAAGAATAAAATTATATTTTCTTGTAAAACGTGCTCCAATAACCTTTGATTTATTTACAAATTTGAAAACAGTGTAAAAGGTAGGCTTTTAGTCTTCGTAATTCAACTTTTTAAAACACCTTCTTTAGCCAAATTCTAAAGGTGCAGTCTGTTACATGTGCCCTGTGTCAGTGTTCATCAACTTGGTCATATGGACTCCATTTCCCACAATCCCCCACCTAGGAACCAATCATGCACTCACACCTGTTTCCCATCAGTGACCCTTTATAAGCTGTACTCACACACACACTCATGGCTAAGTATTGTTGAGCCTTGTTTTCGACCTTATCTCCGTGTTCCTTGTTCCTTGCCTTGCCTTGCCTGTGTTTTTGACCCTGAACTGTTTCTTTGTTTGATGATCGTTTGCTGCCTGCCTTGACCATAGCCTTTGTTTGGATTACTCTCTTGCCTTGCCTTCTTGTTAATGTTTGCTGGTGTTTGACCTTCTGCCTGTACGTCTACGCTCTTATTAATAAAGCCTAGACGTGGATCTACAACTCCGTTCTTCCCGTCCCATCCTTTACACAGTCGCATTGCAGGCAAAACCTAGTAATTTTAAAGACCCCCTGTGGTGAAGTTTTTAAAGTTGTTTATATGTCTATGTAGTGTTTTTAATATGCTTTAAGACAAACCATGTGCAAATTCATAAGTCAGCACCATTGCTGAGTATTTTATGTTTGAAACTGCAGTACACCAAAAACCCGCGGTTTGAAATCGTGGGTGTTTGTGACGTCACAGACTACCTTGTAACCAATCACAACAACGTGCCGGCAGGCTTTAGCATATCATTAACTATGACTGCTCTGAAGCAGGAGAGTCTCGAGAGAAGCCAGGTTATCCCGGTATATTTTCTGTTGATATGAACAATTGTGTAGATTTATCAATATAGTGAGTCTATTACGATGTTATGATGAACTATAAGCCTTCTCAACTATAAGTTGTTCAAAGCGTTTGTAAGGATAATGATTGTTAGAAGGGAGCTGTTTGACTGCTGTCTGAGATGAAGAACGGGAACGGTGTGTGTAACATTAGCAACACATTATTAGCTGTTTGATAATGTAGTCAAGCAAAAGGCTATCTATATTTATTCATATTAATTAATGACAGAACCGTCGCAAGGGCTGTGCCAAGTGTGCGAGCGCATAGTTTTTGTCCTTCGAAATATTTTAATACTATAAAACATAGCTAAAACAATCTTGCTCTGAGCGTGTGCATGTGACCGTGAATCATGTGCATATTCAGTCAGTGTGGAATTGCACGTCAAGTTCTGAGAGAGCTTTATTCAGTCCATTATAAATTCTGATTTTGGCCGCCTCTGGAATGGATCAAACCATTAGATATTAGCCTACCTGATAAGTTCAAGTAAATACGCTGGAAACCCGTGCTCATTCAAGGATGTGCATTTATTTAATGTACGGAGAAGGCACAGGCGCCTGCAGGATCTCATCTAAATGTTTTTTTTAAAGTGGATTCAGACCGATTTGCAAAGGCGTTTTACCAATTCATAATTTGAAACACAATTTAAGCGTCAGAAAATATGAGCAGTTCAGTTGCACAGCTGTTAAACTGAGTATACGAAGCGAAGCAAGCTTTTTTCTTAAATATCCACAACTCGAACAACAAATTGCTCGTCTGGCGTGAGCGAGTGGAGGCGGGGCTAATTTGCATATTCATTGATCCGTGTATATTAAATGAGGCAAGGTTGTAGAGTTACATTCAAGCTATTTTAAGGCATTAAGAATTTTTTTTCACTTGATTTTTTTTTTTAAATGTCATTTTGGTGATTACAGATGAGTTTTAAGGGATAAAATAATTAACTACAGGGGGACTTTAATAAAAACTCAGGTTCTTGGGAATTTTGCATGAAGCCGAAACATTTCTCAATACTGATTTTGCAAAGGCTAAAGTTGGTACTGTGAATTCACTGTGTTGACCAACAGAAAACTGCTTGCTTTTAAAGTGGCTTCTGTGTGAGCAGTGTTTCATGCATTGCTACACTATTAACAATAGACAATTAACCTTTTTTGCCCACACAATTTTAAGTCAGCACTGCATGTATCCTTAAAAGGCAATTAGAATGCATTGAAAATGAGCTCAGTGGGGAAAAATTTACTCCGAGAAGGAGAACAGGGCAAGAGAAAGGATTATTATACACTTAATAATCATTCAATACAGAAAAAAACAACACCACAGGCTCAATGAAAAAAACTTACCTGTGGCAACCTTTTTGCAAAACGCAAAATACGTACATATATGTACATATCACTGCACTTTGTAAAAGAAATGAACATTAGAGGCAGTAAAACAGCAATCACTTTAAATCGTTTTCACACACAATTATGAATACAAGGTCAGATTATGGATTAATAAAGACTTGGCTCCTTGCACAATTATGTTATGACCTCAAAACACTTTTTTACTACAGTATAGTGCATGATCTGTAAACAAATATATTTTGAAATTTGCATCACCTACCCAGCTCCATATTGCTTGGTATCTCAGCTGGTACAGAATTGTACTTGCGATGCCAAGAGCTCGGGTATGAATCCCATGAAAGACGAGTCACAGAAAAAGAGCTCAAAGACAAGAAAAGACAAGCTACAATGGCATGGTTACGATTGCGTTTTTATGCCATATTTGCTTTTGTTAACACTATTGGGTAGGTTTAGGGTTTAGTGTAAATTATTTCAGAACTGCGGTGATACGTACAAACTACAAACGTAATAAAACATACCATATTCAAGTTCATCAGTTCCTAAAAAAACTAAAACACACTTTTAGCGCCACTCACTGGACTTTACACTTTGATACTGTAGCGAAAAGTGACACAACATAAGTGCCGGTGCCGGTGCGTACCGGCCCACTTCGAGCACAGAGTATGATCACTTGGGTGTTTGAATCCAGATCGCAATCTTTTTATGATTAATCATGCAATTTTTTTGAGCTTTTTTTGTGCTGAATTCATTTAGTTTCC
>RJVU01028973.1:4936295-4947578 GCA_003731715.1 Anabarilius grahami
ACATGGAAGAAAACAATTTTAAAGATGATTGCATTTTTCTCACAATTGTGAGTTTACATCTTTCTTCTCTCAATTGCAAGTTTATATCTCACAATTCTGACTTTTTGCCTTGCAATTCTGACTTTTTTCTCGCAATTGCTAGTTTATATCTCACAATTCTGACATCTTTACTCAGAATTGTGAGATATAAACTTGCAATTTTGAGTTATAAAGTCCAATCCTGAGGATTTAGATATAAACAATTCTGAGTTTTTTTCCTCAGAATTGTGAGTTTATATCTTACAATTCTGACTTTATAACATGCAACTGCAACTTTATATCACGCAATTCTGACATTAACTCGCAATTGTGAGTTTATATCACATAATTCTGATGAAAAATAAGTCAGAATTGCGAGACAAAAAGTCGCAATTACCTTTTTTATTTTTTATTCAGTGGCGGAAACAAGCTTTCATAATAAAACCCTAACATACATAAGAAGAAACATTTAAAGTGCCATCAATTGTAGAGTCACAGGGAATTCTGTGAATTTACAGATTCCATTGTAAATTATAAGTTGACCTGTATTCTATACTGTAGTATGTCAAAATACATATTTTTGTATCCACATTAATAGAGTTAATCTCTTACAACCACATAAGCATATATTTCTTGTATTTTAAAGGCAGAATGTTAAAGCAATGGAATTGTATTTGGTTTAAAAATGAAAGGGTATCCACTCCTCTGCAGGATGAGATCAGAGTGGAACCGTAGGGAAAAGCAAAGCAGAGCTTTAGTGCTTGGGACTCATAGTATGACATCATCTTATGACTGGCACCAGACACCCCTCCTGAGGCTGTGGAAGTGCTGGAGTGCCATACAGAATTTAAAATGTTTAGATGATGTCCTCACTTCAGGATCTCCGATGTAAGCACATCAGTGCGCCAGACACAGATCAATCAAAGCTGAGGGAGAAAACTGCCCATCTTCCTTCTTTGGAGGGGAAAAAGGATAATGAGCCAAGCTCTCACTTGGAAAGCATTAAAATGGTTGTTTTCCACATAGGGGAAATTTATTTTCCACATGCAGAAATTATCGTTTAGAGCTGTCTGCCCAATACAAGCCATACCAGTGATGATAAATGTAGTAGAGAAAACACATCAGCCAAATCTAGTTAGTGTTTGCAAGATTTCCTCCCCACAGAATGATACGTTAATGTTGTCCACCTTTAACCTGCATATT
The DNA here is from genome assembly GCA_003731715.1 of Anabarilius grahami. Taxonomy (NCBI): domain Eukaryota; kingdom Metazoa; phylum Chordata; class Actinopteri; order Cypriniformes; family Xenocyprididae; genus Anabarilius; species Anabarilius grahami. The sequence continues at coordinate 4,937,517 of RJVU01028973.1, forward strand.
TCCATCACAAGCCTGTGATAGCTCAACATCTTACTGTGCATTTTCTCAAGCTCAGCAATTAATGTATTCCTTTAAAGTTCCTTGATTTTGCATTAATGGATCTCTGGAGACAATATATTGAAGCCTTTGAAATATTCAGAGAATGAACATGCATAGCCACATTTCTGAAGCCATTTGTGCTTCATCGTTGCTTCTTCATATTCGGTTTCAAGTGAGCAGGAGGGGAAACAGGCAACGAAAGAGAGACACTCGCTCCTATCCATGCTTAAAGGGATAGTTCACCCAGCATTTACTTATCCTCATGTCATTCCAAACCTGTATAATCTTCTTTATTTTGTGGAACACAAAAAGGAGAACTTTTGAATAATCTAAACTTTGTTTTTAACAGAAGTCTCTTATGTCCAGCAAGGCTGCATTTGTTTCATCAACAACACAGTATAAGAGTAACTGTGAAATAAAAACTGTTTTAAATTTTAATATTTCCATTTTAAAATGTAATTTATTCCTGTGATGGCAAAGCTGAATTGTCACGTCACAAGATCCTTCAGAAATCATTTGGTGCACAAGAAACATATCGTCTTATCAGTGTTGAAAAATGTTGAAAAGATTCATATTTTTGTATAAACTAGATACAATTTTTAAGGATTCTTTAATGAATAGAAATTTAAAAAGAACAGCAGTTATGTGAAATAAAAATCTTTTGTAACATTATTAAAGTCTTTACTGTCACTTTTGATCAATTTGATCAATAATGCGTCCTTGCAGATTTGATTTTTCTTTCGAAAGAAAATTATCTTTCACTTTTTTTTCACACAACAAATTTCAAGATTCAAAAATGATGCAAAAAACAGTAAATGCATTATAGCAATAGTTCTTTTGATTAAAAAAACAAAACATTATTGACAAAAAGTGACTGGATCAGTGAGTCAGTGATTCAAATTTGTGAATCTGAATCAGAGACCAGTTCTCTCATCTGAATCAACAGATTCACATAAAAGATTTGACTCGAAAGAATGATTCATTTATAAATCTAATACTTCTAATCTAATCAAATCTAATACTTTTCTCATGAACGCATCAAGAAAAGTGGATGTCAAGACTCTTAAGTTATAACAACTTAATAGGGTATATGTCAAACGTCACATGACCAAACCGGAAAACCTGTCTCATTGCATCCGCTTGTCAGAGAAAGTGTTAACAGCAGTATGAACTGACGGCATATCTATGGACTTTTAAGGTAATCAGCGAAACTAACTAGTTCACATTGTTATAGGTGTTTTATTCTATTAAATATCTAAATGTTAGTGTGAAGAAGAAAAATGAAAAAAGCTTTTAAATATCAATCATGCATATGCGGGGGACATCAGTTATGCTCATCTTTGCTCACTCCTTTTAAGTTATCTTGAATAAAACAGCGAATTTTTTCATGAAGCACATACAAAAGACCTAAACCAGAATCGATCTGATCTGTTTTACAGAATACGGAAGTTAGATTGTGCATAACCCCTATTTGAGTCTGTTCCTCACATAAAACTACAATATGGCTTCAGAACACTTTAATTATATCACTTGAGTTATTTGTGCCACTTCTACGATACTATTTAAGTGTTTTTATTGCATTTTGCAACTTGATATCCCCAGTCCTTATTCATTGTATTAAAGAGACTGGCCAGGATATTCCTCAAAATGGCCCATTTCCTGTTTAACGGAAGAAAGTCATACAGGTTTGGAATGAGTAAAGTATATAATTGAGGGATGAAATATCCTCTTAGATCACACAACAATTTAAAATCATGATTATTAACTGTGGATGCAGCATTTAAAATCAGGCAAATGTGTGTACTGGCTGGGAATAGAGTTATCACTGAGAGTATCTTGAGTTCCAGCGTAGGGGAAATGCAACAATCAAAATAAGAAAGCTTCTGGAAGTGTGTGTGAGGGAGGCAGGGGGCGGGAGACTGAAATGGGAGTCACACAGAATAAGCCCGAGGGCATTGACTGCTGCTCAGCCTATCCTAGACTTTAATTACTGCTAGTGAAGCAGCCATTCACATATCTCCAGGGTGGCTCAGCTTACCTCTGAATTAATGATGCACAAGGCTCAAGTGAAACCATGGGCATGATTCTAGGGGTTAGATGACTTTTGACACTGGACATATGGCTATTTGAATGCTGAAAATGTGTGAAAATGCTAAACATTTCAAAGGCTATTTTCAAGACTCTGGTGGATGAGATTTGCATATTGGCACTATGGCAACGACTTGCAAGAACCATTATATACTCAGCTAATTATATAAAACTTAAAATGTAATGTACTATGTATAAGTATTAATAAAAATGAAAATTAAAAAAAGCTTTTCTGTTGCAAACAAATAAATATTATTAAATAAATTAAAGCCCCCCTGTGGTGAAAATCAAGTGTTTAATGTTGTTCATATGTCTATCTGGTGTTTTTAACAGGCTTTAAATCAAACCATGTGCAAATTCATAAGTCAACACCATTGCTGAGTATTTTCTCTTTAAAACTGCAGTAAACCAAAAACAGTCTCAAGTCATCGCTGGTGTTTCTGACGTCACAAACTACCTTGTAACCAAACTTGCCGGCGGGGAGGGGGAGCCTCAAAAGAAGGTTATCGCAGTATATTTTTCTATTGATATGAAAAATTGGGTATGACAGGTGTATGATGCATATTACGATGTTATGATGAACTATATGCCTTTCTCCACTGGCTTTCTGAGTTGTTCAAAGCATTTCTAAGGATACTGATTGTTAGAAGGCAGCTGTCTCACTCGTGAATGTGAACATGGTTCGTGTAACATTAGCAAACACAGCTGTTTGATAACGAAGTCAAGCAAAACGCTAATCATATTAATGTTATGTCAAGCGTTGTAAAAAGCGATACCATTGTGCTGCGTTTACCTCAGTAAGTTTACTGAGTGGATCTCATCTAAGCTTGAGTTAGTGCATGCGGGGCTAATTATCATATTCATAGATCCGTGTATATTAAATGAGGCAAGTGTCTAGAGTTACTTTCAAGCTATTTTATAGCATTAAGGTTTTTTTTTTTTCACAGGAAAAAAAAAAATTTGATATGTAATTTTGGTGATCAAAGATGAGTTTTAAGGGATAAAATTATTGACTACAGGGGGAGTTTATAAATTAAATAAATAAAGTGTGTGTGTGTGTGTGTGTGTGTGTGTATGTATATATTATATATATATATTTATTTTTTATATATATTATATGCATGTATATATAAGAAATTGTCAATTTTTAATCTTTCCAAACCATCAACAATCACCTCTGTATTTATGTTTCATATATAAATATATAAATCCACTTGGACCAGTTTAAATGTAAAATGCAAAAAAAAAAAAAAAGTCTTAACTTGCAGTTGTCATGACTTCCTGTAGACATTATTGACAAATGTACAATATTCTAATTATTAAACTACAAAAGTACTTGCCTAATAAGTAAATTAAATATGGACTTGAATTGGAAATATATTGACTTGGGTTGGTTTTATCTTATAAAATGTAAAACATGAAAGCAGCACCCTGTAGCAGACTGGTTGTCAGGGGCAACAGTCAATTATATAGTTTAGGGCCATTATACAATTATATTTAACCACAGAATGACACGACTGACAAATCAGAACCAAGAATTCCAGAGAGCCATGTAATAAGATGGTTTAAACTGGTCATTTGAGCTGATCTAGTCTATTTCAGCAAAGACATTTTTATATACACTATATTTTTACACACAGATAAGGTTTTTGTTCTTGTTCAGTTTTGTTGACATGAATGATTACTTTCTTTCGACCAATGACAGTGGGAGCTATTGTTGCTTGTGTTGCTTAGTCTCAACAGCACATATCCAGGAAAAAAAAAAGTCTCACATTAGTTTCTCACATGCCTAATTTTTTTATTTTTTTGGGAGAAGAGTCTAAAAAAATAGTAATAAACTTAGTGAAACACACTGAGCTAATGAGCCATGAGATATCAAAAGGCCTGAACAAGCACGGCAAAATTACTACAGGATGTGGGTAGATTGTTAAATTGCCACAAGGAGCCTTGCGAGTGATTTAAGGTTCTCTTATGCCTCCTATCCAGCTTCTCTCATAATTCCTCATAACTCCAGGCCTCTGTACTACAGGAATGGTCCATAGAGTGACAATAACCTGCTGTGCTGTACATCAGCTTAGCGCCTTCATTAGCCACCACAATTGTATTGCTGCGCCATAATTATCCCACTCCAATATCCCAAGCGCCTCCTCCTCATCCTCATTCTCCTCTGCCTTCTGAGATGTCATAAAAGGGAGGGAAAAAAACATGAAATGTGTTGGATGGAGCTAAATTATTCATTCTATTCCATTACTTGCTCTTCGTTCAGACTAGCCCTTCACTTTAACTTCACATGCTATTAGCATGGTGTCAAAAGTATCTGTGGAACTTGCAAGCACCATGTTATTCGAAAATCAGCTGTTGCTTTCATGCTGTTGCAATGAGAGTCAATTACGAAGCCAATTCAGATATTTTAAGCAAATGAAAATATAAGAATAAATATGAGAGCACAAAGTTTTTTTTTTTCTTTACAGAGAATGTGACATTTACAGTACAATTACACACATTTATGCATATGATATTACAATGTTTTTTTTTTTTTGTTTTTTTTTTTGGATATGTATCATGTAAATACCATGTTTTATCAGTATGGTTTATCAAGAGCTCAGTACGGCTTATCATTCAGTACCATAATATATGTCAAAGTATCATGGTATTACAATTTGAAACCTTCACTGTTTGCCTTTACGAGTAAGTAGAAATCATATGATTCATTGACACATTCAATACCATAAAAACCACTTATCATAAGAAATATATCATGGAAGTACGAGTCTAATGGAAATCAATGACTTTTGCTCAGCATCTCTGTTATTGATTTTGAGTATATGGCAGAGGTAAGAGCACATGTTTTGTTGAGCCCCAGGCGAGATCACTGCAAGACTACTGCAAACATGAAGAACAGATTCTTTTTTTCTTTTCTTTTTTTAAGAGAAATCACCAAAAAGTGGATAATGTACAAGGAATTAAGTACAAGTAAGCAATGTTAAAGAAATTGCATGCCATTAACTTTTTTCAGCATCAAGAATTGTATTTAAATTGTGTATATTTTTTATATATTGTATATTTTAGGTGCTATAACGGGTCACTAGGGTTACGAATCGAAAATCAATTCCAATTCTGGAATCGGATACTTAAGGTCAGGTATCAGATATTTGTTATAAAATTAAAATTCAGATTCCTCTTATTGATTCCTGTGTGTACATTTTAATGTGGTTTTAAACCAAGCGCAAGAGGACACAAAAGAGAACTCAATTCAGCACTCGAGCGCTATTTTCTGTGCTAGGCACATTAAGAGGGCACGCTCAAAAAGCCACCTCTCATGTAGTGTGAAAATACTGAAATAAGTCCTCTTTTGCATCTTCTTGTGCATGAACGGACAAATACAAACAAAATTATGTCAAAATATCCTCCTGTAAACAGTTGGTTATATCTTAAGTAAACACAAATAGTTGAGAAAGAAAATGCAAGGCTAAAAGTAGCTCCTAACTTGCCGATTTAGGAGAAACTCTTAAAAATAATGGATGTGTCAGTCCTAAATTTAGGACTTCTAAATTTTTGCTCAAAGAGTATTTCACAGAGCGTTTTAGTGCTAAAACTAGCTCCTAAATCAGTGAAAAGTCAGGAGTAATCAAGAGGACTTCTAAATCACTAAGACCAAATCACAAATGATCCTAAAATGGTTGTTGCCAGTGATCCGCCTCAGCAGTCTGCCCAAAGACACTGTACACCAGAAAGAAAATAGGCAATAGAGTTGTTAGTGCTGAGCCTTTTCTTCATGAATGCAATAAAAATTTTGTTTTATAGATTTTAATCTGCGATGACATAAGATAAAGGTTAATTTATGTACAGGTAAAATGTATTGGATGATGGAGAATAAAACATCGCAGTCAAGTTTACAGTTTATATCCAATAACATCCTATGTTGCTATGGTGAATGAATGAATAAATATAGCGCTTTCTTGTGTACTACTGTACACACAAAGCACTTTACAATCATAATCAGGGGTCTCTACACTGTAAAAAAATTTTTTTAGTTTTTACAAAATTATTTTGGCAGCTGTGGTTGCCAGAATCATTTTGTAAAAAATACAGAAAAACTGTCAACACATTTACAGAACAAACTGTAAATTTTACAGAATAAAACTGTAATTTAAGAAAATTTGAATGTAAACCAGTAAATTCAACAATGCACACTACAACTAAAATCTGTTTTGTACCTTTACTGACAACCACCATAATAATGCAGGTGGTAAAAGAGAAAGCCACATAAAGAATCAGAGTTCATCAAGTAGCTTTCCCACGAGCTGAAGTATACTAATATATAGAAGGTGCAAAGAGTCATTCACGCAAACGCAAAACACCATCATGGTAACCCACAATACTTAAATAATGCAATAAACATTCATTAAACAACAGAAAATGTAACATAAAACCCAAATGTACATAACTGATAACAAAAACTATTAAGAAACATGATTATTTAAACAAAATACTTTCAAATGTGGAGTGTCACACAGGGAATTGTGGGAACATCAGTTTACAGATTTTGACTGTAAATTATACATTGATTTTGTCTTTTTTTACTTATAAAAATTGTAAAATTTACAGCATTTTACTGTGAAAATTGCATAAATGTGTGGTAAGAGCTTTTACAGTTTTTCCCTGTATATAATACGGGAACTTACTGTTAACCTATTTACAATTTTTTTCCATAGCGTTTTTACAATATTTTACCGTGAAAATCACATTCATTTTTTACAGTGTACTCAACCACCACCAGTGGTAATCGATAAGAATCGTAATACATTAGCAGAATCGTAATTTGAATTGAAATTTCTAAAATTCCAACGATACCCAACCCTATAGTCACCATTTGATGTTAGCACTGCAGGACACTGCTTGAAATTTCATTCAAATTACACACCGATTCAATGTAAATAAAAAATAATAATAATAACAATAAAATAAAAAAATGCAGTCAGTTAAAATCAAGTACAGAAATGTGACAAATTAAATGTCCATCCATCCATCCATCAGACCAGGGAAACTCAACTGCATACTAGTCTTCCCAGTTCTCTGGTGGGTTTGTGTGCAGGCTTGAGTGCTTCGGGTTTATATCTAATATAGCAGGACAGCTGGTGCAGTCAGTGCCATCTCTAAGGTGTGGTATAGAGGTGGACGTAAATCAGCGATGTGGACTGTTAACCAATCAACAGCTGTAAATCAAGTAGGAAGCTACAGGGCTCTGGAGGACAGAGATAATATGTAATATGTGCCAATATGTAATCTGATATTGACATGGTATTCTCACTGGCCAAATAAATCTGCCGAATATGGGTCTCTCAAGGTTTGTGTCAAGAGGAGAGAGAGAGAAGTGGAAAAAAAGTACTCTAAAAAGCACACAATCTTTGGAGTACTACCAGAAACTCTGGTCTGCCAGTATGGTGTCAGTAATTACTCTGTAGTTTAACCACAGCACAGTGAGGCCAGTAAAGTGATGAGTCAGTCTTATTCACACTGACATTATACACACAAGTGGGTCGTCTATATGCATTGAAAGCAGTGAGTTTTGAGTCATAAGCCAGCAGTTCTCAACCTGCAGCATGCCATCCACTTCTTAAAAATAACATTCAGGTTTTCTTCCGATTAAACAAATAAAAAAGACTGTCACGATTCAGCTATTACGCATCTTCATCACATAACACCTAGCAATTTTCTCGTGATCAGATTAACTCATTTCATACTGCTGTGTGATGTGTGTGTGTGTGAGAGAGTGTGCTTTGGACACACAACAGCAGGAAAGATGTGCTGAAAGATTCAGTCAGATGGAAGAACATTTAATTTATTTAAACTTAAAATTGGTATACATTTGTTTCAGAGAGCCTTTCACTTGCACTGCATTTTAAAAATAAGCAGTTTGTACACTGGAAAAAAGGTAACATCTAAATTATCTAGTATTATTACCAACCTATATACATTAAGTTATACCAACAAAACTCATTTTTTATGAGTTAAATCAGGTAGAAATAGCTCTTTAAAGTAACATAAGAATGAATGTGAAAATCTTGAGTGAATATAACAATCTTTTCAGATTTTAAACGTTGTGTATTCCAGTCTTAGGAAAATGTCTTATTGTGTTAACACAAGTTTATTTAGCTTTTAAATTTCACATTAAATGTTAATAATAATTAACTAAAATGCTAAATGTTACCATCTATATTTTAAAATAATGTTACACTGACAAAGCAGCCTAAAATGAAGCCTGGTTGGTTGTACTGGTGATGTTGAAATGATATGCAGCCTTAGAGACTTAGAAAAGAGGAAAAGGTTGAAAACCACTGTCATACACTCTTACAAATCAGCCTTGACTTTCCACATCACTTTGCTATATTGCCCCATCAGTCTCTCTGGGCTGATGAAGCCTCATCTATAGATCTCTCTCTAACTTGCCAGGCGGCGTGATGGATGAATATCCTACAAACCCATCTCTCTAGTTCATGCTGTAGCTAACGGAGCCAATTAACACAGACTGACTTGTACAGTTATCTAATAGCACACAGCCTGTATGTGTGCTATTACAGATCCTACAGATCCAGTTCTGGCTGCATCTATAATTAAGATTTTTAATCTCCGTATCCGCTTACATATATTTATATATATAATCTATTTTTAATCCCTATAATAAAATTGTATAATTCAGATTTTGATCTCCATATCCATTTACATATATTATATATATCTTCCAAGGGGTTTTTTCCCTCCTAGGACTTTTTTCCCAGTGTTACCACACTGGGTTTTTCTCCTAGGGGTTTTTTTTCCACCCCTGGGAGTCAGCCGACATTGGCTTAATGTAGCACCATCTTGTATATGTTACATATTACCACGCTTGCTTGTACAGCTTATTTTTAACCACTTATCTTTTTTATGTGCTTCTAATATGTAAAGCTGCTTTGAAACAATTACCAATTGTAAAAAGCGCTATATAAATAAATTTGACTTGACTTGACTTGTGTGTGTTAATGTCTTTAAAATGCAGGTGTAGTAATTATCTAATTTGAAAAATTGATTATAAATATGTTCCTCCTCGACTTGTTTTGTTTGTGTTCCTCTTAGCTATATGATATGACATTAAAATATTGTAACCATTTGAAATATTGTTTTCGGATTCAGACCGAATGCAATGAATGCAATGTTTTAATATTTAGACGACTTCTATTATTGATTGCTATCAGGATGAGAGGAGAGTTTCAACCAAACCCAAGAAGGTCTAATATATCTATAGAAAGCCCAAAAGTACCTGGGCATTTTAATGGAACACTGTTAATTAATGCTGATTTAACAATAATAATATTATTATTATTATTATACACTACTGTTCAAAAATTTAGGGTCAGCAACATTTAAAAAAAAAATACTTTTGTTCAGCAAAGACACATTAAAAGTGACAAAGTTTGTTACAAATGATTTCTATTTCAAATAAATGCTGTTTAAAAAATAAATAAATAAATAAATAAATAAATAAAAAACTATATTCTTCAAAGATTCCTGAAAAAAAAAAATATTAAGCAGCACAACTGTTTTCAACACTGATAATAAGATTATTTATGTATTTATTTCTTGAGCAGCAAATCAGCATTCTAGAATGATTTCTGAAGGATCTTGTGACACTGAAGACTGGAGTAATGATGCTGAAAATTCAGCTTTGCAATCACAGGAATAAATTGCAATTTAAAATATATTAAAATAGAAAACAGTTATTTTTGAATTGGAATAATATTTCACAATATTACTGTTTTACTGTATTTTTGATCAAATAAATGCTGCCTTGGTGAGCAGAAGAGACTTCATTCAAAAACATTGAAAAACATCTTACAGACCCCAAGAGTCTGAACGGTATTGTATCTATAATATTCAATTTATTTAAATAATTTCTGT
>RJVU01028973.1:4969886-5012306 GCA_003731715.1 Anabarilius grahami
ATAATGTGATATATTTTTGTTATTTTCACACTTGAATTATCAGTAATTATCAGTAGTAGCTAGTTATTAGTGTATGGTAATAAAATAAAATGTTTTCTTGTAGATCAATAAATACTAAGTGACTAACGACCTTATTGAGTAGTGCTGGCTACTTAATTCATAATGATGTCAGACTGAGCTGTAACCTATTTCAGCTCTTTAGGTCTAGTAGAATAGAATATATATTGCATAATATATAAACATTCATCAATCAGTAATTTTTACTTTTAATACTTGTGCAAAAGTAAAGTTTATTTTACTCAGGTAAAATCAAAAAGGGGTACCTAATATTTTGACTGTATATTTTATTAGGGTATTTGTACTTTTACTCTAGTACTTGATTTGTGTACTTCGTCCACCACTGACAAACAGCCACATCTCCAACCTAAATATCTCATTGTTTGTAACAAAAGTCTTTTGGCACTAATTCCTCTGAGTTAGACAGATTTTCAATAAACTCGCATACACAAAAAAAAGTGCTGAACCACTCTAAAGGAAGCCCCATTTCTCACTGGATGCTGGACAAACAGAATGCAATTAGTCTTATGTATACACACTTTGAGACAAGTATACGCTTTATAGCAAGTTACTTATTTTTTTAGCTACATACTTAAGTACTTGCATGAAAATAAGAGTAATTTAACACATGGTCACGTCTCACATACAGCTAATCAGAAAGAAACATAGTCGTTGTCACACTGCACAACAAGTACAAATTGAAGAGAACATTGTTTAAGCCAGGCATGTATGTTGGATTGACTTGGCTCAAGTGTAGTTATTATTAAAATATATTATTTCTTAAGTTGGAAATGGGGTACACAATCTATCAGACTGAACTATGGATTATTGCGAAGAGTACGATCATTCTGTAAACAGTGAGTATATTGCATTATAATTTTAAAATGTTTCCTACAGAATATTTTTCTCGTACTACTAGCAAAACAAATGGTCAAATTCATAAGATCATTTAAAAATGATAAAACAACTTTCATGATTAAAGATGTGTCTTTGAAATAAAAAATAAATAAATAAATAAATAAACATTTTAATTAAGTGGCAAGATTATTTTTTCATGCATCACAAGCTTTTAAGTGTTTCAAGTCAAGTACTTTAATTGGCTCATATGCTGTTGCTGAGGTGATAAATACCTGAGAAATATAATCTAAAATAACCGCATGTGAAATGTAAATAATATTCAGATTCTATAAAAAGCCAGTTCCAGTCAACATAGGTTTCAGCTGGTCAAAAAAGTAATATATTTTCAGACTCCTTGATCCTTAAAGAACCTAGACAGTTTCAGGGAAAAGACTGACAACTTTCACAAATAATTATATGGTGAGAAGCACATTCTTCCCAGTCAACTGTCACAGGAAGCACTGAGGTGACATCACTCACACTCTAATAAAAAAATCTAACAAACGACCAAAAGTCTACCAATAACATTCAGTATTTTTTTTCCATCAGAATCTAAGAAAAGGAGGATTTTGTGCATTCTCCCTGTGTGTTGCCTACATGAGCTGTAGGGCCCCTGGAGGAATCAACGGATATTTCTACTTAGGCTCGTATCAGCAGACAGCTCCACACAGCATATGCACCAACCCTCTGATTCTACATGACATTTCTGAGCTGAGAAAGGAAGATCTAGGAACTTTTTATAGTGTTAGAGGAGTACACTTGAATACCAAGAGCTTCTGTGAAATCAGGTGAAGTGAACAGGGTTTCTAAAGGTGGTAATGTTCCATCACCCTTTGTGGCTCTTGCAATTTGTGCTTTTCTAGCAACAGACAAAAGCCAAAAGTATTCTTTGTCCCACTTCCAAGTCTATTCTGTTATTCTATTAATCTATTATTCCTTTTTTTATTTCAGCATATAGGCCAGAGCTCTACATGAAAATTCAAGATTTTACAGAGCAATTATCAGATCTGAGATCATTGAAACATGCTCATATGAAAAACAAAAGCTACCACCTCTAATCATGTGTTTTTACCACATTTTAACATTTTAGGGCAAAACATTGCAAATTAGGGACCTGAAGCTAAAGCTCCTATATTTGACAATATAAACATACCGAAGAAAATGAAGAACTGTCATTTTAAATAAATAATTTATTAAAATGTAATAAAAATAACGGACTGGCAGCCAATGTAGAGAAGACAAAATAGGGGTAATATGGTCCCGTTTCAGAGAGCCTGTCAACAATCTTGCAGCAGCATTCTGGACAATTTGCAATCGAGACAAAGTGAACTGACTAATCCCTACATACAGGGAATTACAATAGTCCAGACGTGAAGAAAAAAATGTATGCATCACTCTCTTGAAATCATAAAATGACAAATTGGCTTGACCTTTGTCAGTGTTCTTAATTGAAAACAAACTGATCTGACAACAGCATTAATCGGTTTGTTAAATTTTAGCGACTCATCAAAAAGTACCCCTAAATATTTGACCATGGATTTACCATGAATACATGAAGGGCCTAAATCAAACTTGGGGGACCCATATGTATTTGGGGGTGCAAACACAATCTCTGTTTTAGATTCATTCAAATGCAAAAAATTCTCACCCAACCAAGTTTTCAGATCATTCAAACTAGCTTAAAGAGGCCCTAGTGAGCTGCTTTCCTTCTTTACCTAGACTTTGACACAAATGATTGACGGGGGTATTTGGCCCACATGCCACTAGTTTATGAGGCTTGATAAGAGATGTCAATTACCTTGAAGTAATATTTAAAGCTGGTGTGAACAAGTATGTCTACAGCACGTTTTTGCGTAGTCAAGTTACAGTCTTCTAACACAAGGCATAATCGGATATCTAGATTAAATACATTGTGTGTCACCTCTGTCTTTTGAAGCAAGCGCACAATGCAATTGTAGTCCAATGAACATGCATGTATACATGCTGAATGAAGCAGGGGCTGAAAACATCTTCCGAAGGGAAGTACTAAATGAAAAATAAAATGATATTTCAACAAAATAAGAAACATTTGGACATCTTCATCCTGTTCAAAAGCTCTTAATTTTATGTCAAATATCTTACTTAGGACAGTACTAAATAAAAAAATAACATGCATTTTGTATGATCTCTCTTATTTTGTTAAAATTATTCACATTTTCTGCAAGTGTTTCCCATACTTTTTCATGCAACTGTAACTACTACATACACAAATTAAAGGTAAATTACACTTAGTGTGTAATGTTGCTGCTTGAGCAACAACAGTATGTGCAAAGTTACAACGCTGAAAGTTCAATGCAAACGGAGATATTGTCTTTTAAAGTTATGGCAGTTTAATGCCTACAAAAACGACCGGTTTGGACTACAACGAGCTTCTTCCCGGGTTGGTGACATCATAAACCCTGCAATGAACATAAACCCTGCCCACGGGAACAAGCAACAAAGTGGGTGAAGCCATGTCACGTGGCATTATGGAAGCGGAAGAGTTGTCTACACCGGACGCGCGCAACACGACGTGTCAAAAGATAATAGAACCCATTAAAATCAGTATGACCAGAATCAACACGAGTTCAATGCTGGATTTGCACCAAGGCTATTACTGAAAGATGAAGCAGTTCCCACTTTAAAAGCAGAAGCTGCTGTTTATGGGCCCCTAACTGTAAGTACGTTTTAAATGTATTATGTTGCTATTTTTTGGTTGCATCAAGGACGTAAACAAAGACCAACGCGTTCGCTAGCCAGTTAGCTAAATTCTATTGCATACTTCTCCAAGACTCCAACAAATGCCAACAAACACCAACAAACTTCTATGTTCATAGACAAACAGTTGTTCATGCTATAAATTAAACGATACCTTTATGAAAATGCTACTAGTCAGTCATGTATTCAGCTACAGTAAAGCTTTAATCAGGATAAAACCGCATATTGAAATCTAACATAAACAGCAGTAACATTTATAAGTGACAGCATATCCAAACACTTTGACACAAGTACAAAAGGAAATACTTACCATTCAGAAACGTCCTTTAAAAGCCGTGCTTACAGAGGTTCTGCTTGACCCTCTTCATCATCACTGCTATCTGGGTCTGATTCGGCCTCAATTTGATATGGCAATATAGACGCCATTATTTACATTTCCACTGAAGCACATGCAACAACTAATGGTAAGGGGCGTGGTGTTTCCGGACGCTTCAGTGAATCACAATACACTGGGCCAGCTAACCAATCTGAGCACATTGTGTATTTCGGAGGGAGTGGTATCAATAAGGAAGTCAAACCGGCCGTTCAAATGACAATGGAGACAGCATTGTAAAATAAAGGTAAAATATATGAAAAATACAGCTTTTTTTTTTTTTTTTTTAAAAAAAGCATTAAGACATGTTAAACTGCACCCCATAAACACAATCAAGCCTAGAAAAAAACCACTGAACCACCCCTTTTTAAAAAAAAAGAAAAAGAAACGGGTATGGTTGGGATGGTTGCTTGTAATTATGCATAGTTTGCAGTTATTACTATTGTAAGTCATGTTAAAACAGTGTTTTCAAAAGTGTTTACATGACATTTAGTTCAACTGAAATCAAACTTTAAAAGTGCATGTAAACATACTTAAAGCAGAACTAAGTAACTTTTTTTACCTTCATAAATAGTTTTCTAAGTCCTTACGATGGTTAATTGACTTGTAGTGGTGTGTTTGAGGCGTGCACTAACCCCCTCTGGCACGTCTACGCCAGAATACAGCACTTGCAAGTTGAGCTGCACCGACCCGACACAATCTCGCCTCATGTTCACGTTCACGCGAGAGTGACAAAATGCTTTACGGTAATTCAAAATCAATGTATATATTATGACTTTATAAGACAATTTTGAAAATTACTCACCTCCATCGAGTGTACTGTATTTGCAAATTACCCACCTCCTCTTTCTTGTACTGCATTTGCAAAACTACTGCGCTGGTGAGCGTTGTAGTCGTTGTAGTCCAGAGCTGCGCTTGGAGCATTTACGACAGTGTGATTCACTGAAGGAACCTGTAGGGGGAGCTTTGCAAATCTTACTGAGTTCCGCTTTATTGATGAGTATCCAAGCAGGTAGTTCAACCCCAAACTCAGGTCATTAGCTGATATAAAGTTGACAATTACGGCAGCTCACGCAGATTGTTTTTAAAAAAGTGCCACAGAGCCAATGTTTAAACTTTTCAACAGAATAAATGTATACAAATGGCTTGGTTATATGTCTCTGCACATTAAGCTGGGATAGAAGAAAGTACTTTAGCATCTAAACTACACACATCGGCCTTAAAAGTCATATTATGTCCGTCTGCTATTATATAATCCAGTTATATCGCCTAAAGTAATAGGACTAAGGTTATGAGAAGGGTATATCATTTGGTCCTTTTCAGAGCATGAAGTCTGGCCTCCATAGATAAATGGAGAGCTCTCAATGTGGGCAGGGTCCAGTGATCATTCCTTGCAAAAGCGAAGAAATGGTGTTGGCGAAACCTTGTTAACTGTGGTCCATTAACACTCACCCTTGGGTGGTACACTGGTATTTATGGGAGCACTGCCGTCTTGCTAGAGCTAATTCAGCTTTAGTTCCCTGACTAATTTCTCCTGCATGGGGAACATATGCACAGCGAGTGGGTCAATGGAACTCCCAGTGGTAGGCTGGTTAGACAATGTCCTGATAAAGTTATTTACAATAGAGCTACGTCCAGGGATATAGAAAGTAAATTAACAGAATCTCAATGTGCAATGGCACTTGACATGACCGGATGGTCTAAATGATATAATCCTGCCTTGCTTAATGGGAAGAGACATGTATCAAATCTGTCATTAAGCAGATGCTCTATTATCCAAAGTGACAGTACATATTTTACAGGTACAGAACCCCTAGAGCACACTAGAGGCCTTTCTCAAGGGCGCAACTGGGAAATGATAATTTCCCAGATCATGAATCACAACCAGTAACCTTTTCTACTAGAAGAAGGACCAGATTCACAAAACATTCTTAAGAATGATTTTTCTTTTTAATATAAAGTTGGAAAAAATAATAATATAATAAATATTAAGATTTTTTTATTATTATTATTATTATTATTCCTGATGAAATTAAATGAATAAAATAATGTTCTTAACTTTTTTGTTCTTTTGAAAAGCTTCAAATTCTTGAAAATAACTAGACAAATGAAAATATTTTTAATGGAATCTGAGAGATTCCTGTCCCTCCATTGAAAGTCTATTAACCCAAAACTGATGCTTCAAAACATTCATAAAGAATCATAAAATAAACCCATATGAATAAAGCGGTTTAATCCAAGTCTTCTGAAGAGACATGATCGCTTTATAGGATGAACAGATTTAATTTAGGTTTGTTTTGTTTTTATTTTTCCACATATAAACATTCATCAGCCAACATAAACAGAAGCTCAGTTATACTTGCTTGACTCAAGGTCAAACACGGGTCAAACATGCATGCTTGAGCTTCTGTGACCAAATTTGAATGCTGTAAACGTTGTTATATGTGAATAAAAGGCTAAATTAAAAAAAAAAAACAATAAAAAACAAATCATCATACATGTAAGCGATCGAGTCTCTTCAGAAGAATGTGAATAAATGCAATTCATATGGATTTATTTTACAATCTCTTTATGAATGTTTTAAAGCATCAGAATTTTGGGAGAACAGACTTTCAATAGATGGACAGAAATATCAGAAATCTCTCAGATTCAATTAAAAATATCTTCAAATGTGTTTTGAAAATGAACAAAAGTCTTGGAACAACATGAGGGTGAGTAAATGAAGACAGAATTTAAATTTTTGGGTGAACTATCCCTTTAAGGTTATAGAATAGCCTTACACTCGTCTTAAATTCTAAAATCTAAGATGTTTAATTAATTTAGTGGGTTTTAATTTAAGAATTATAACATTATAATTCTAGCGACATACAGTATAATACTATAATAGTTCATCTCATTTAACACATCTCACTCACAAGGTGTTTGCTACTTAAAAGGTCAATATGTATACAATTATTGTTAATAATTACCAGTGAAATATTGAATAAGTTATTACACAATCACACAGCAAAGCCTATCATTTTAAGCTTAAGAAATATTTTCTAAAGGAAACATTTGATAACTTTTTTCTTCTCGTTTTTTGTTCCAACTTGAGGAAAAAAGAACTATGTTATGTATTTAATTCTGGTAAACTAAAAAAGGACAATGCTGCATTGATGGTGGAAGCCCAACAAATAACAAGATCTCTCTAATTAGATTGGGGGAGATCTAAACATCTGATCTGAAAAAGATCATTCTTTGATTTCTTCCATAATAATGACTCAACAATGGTATAACAGTGGAGGAAAGAGTAAACTGAATAAATGGCATAAATTGGGTCTAAAAAAGCTGCTACACTGGAGGAGGACAGATAATGAAGTGACCTCAATACCCGGGTGACCAAGGACAGCTGAGGTCTCGGGTCATAGTTCTGCTATTTTTGTGTCTTACTCTCCAATTGGCATTTGACTCTCTTGCTCTGCCATTTTATGATAAATCTAGAAATGTTCTTCACACTAAGAAAGAAATGGCTCTTTTAAGAACTGTTCATTGAAAGGTTCTTTGGAGAACCAAAAGTGGTTCTTCTATGGCATCACTGTGAAAACCCCCTTTTAGAACCTTTATTTTTAAGAGTGTACAGTAAAGCCCAGCGCACACTATCCAGTTTGTTTTCTGTCCTCGTTGTCAGACTGTACTATACAACCCCACGGTGAGACCTTCTGTAAAATCAAGACTGTCCAAGATCAAGAGTCTTTTGACAGACTGTACGATATACATCACAGGACTTCTGTCACGAATGATGGCTTTGACTTGGTGATCAATCTTGTCATGCTCTGACATTCTCATTAAGATATTAAAGACTTTTTCTCTGCATAGAGTATATTTTCTGCATATTGTATTAATAAGCAGTGAAGCAGGGTTTTTGTTAAATTTTTATGTATTTGCTGTTGGTTACACTTTATTTTGATGGTCCACTTCAGACATTCTACTAACTATAAGTAACTTTGCAACTACATGTCGACTAACTTCTATTACAGTATTAGTAGACTGTAGTAGACTGATAGGTTAGGGTTAGAATAAGTTGACATGTTCTTGCAAAGTTACTTATAGTCAGTAGTTTGTCTGTTGGTGGAGCATAAAAAATAAAGTGTTAACAGATATTAAGTCTACTAATACTCTAATGACTGCTAGTTGATGTACAGTAGGTGCAAAGTTACTTACTCAGGAATTCCATTCTTTTTCACATCAGTTTTTTTCTTCCTTATGATAGACAGCTATACTTTTTATTTTTACTTTATGCCACCAAAAATATTTAAAAAACTGTTTATTAAAGAAGTCATTATACGTATGAATCAGTGTTATTGAATTATATTGAGAATAGTTCTAATTAATATTTTTTTCAATTGTAGTTAAAGGTTTTAGTGATTTTGTTGTGCTTTTGTCATTTTAATTAAAGATATAGTTTTTTTTTGTTTTTGTTTTTGTTATTTTAGTACATCAAGTTAAACTAAATGAAAATGAGCTACCTTAGTTGAATAAGATTAAGTTTTTTTAAATATTTTATTTCAAGTCAAGAATATGTATTTTTGTAGTTTTAGTTAACTATAACTAACTATAATTTTCAAGGGGGCCTATTATGTAAAATTTACTTTTACATGGTGTTTGAACATAAATATGTGTTGGCAGTGTGTAAACAACCACCCTATAAATGGTAAAAATCCACCCACTCCTTTTTTTAATCCCCATAAATCATAAGCAGTGTCTCAGAATAAGCAGTTTGCAGTTTCTATGCAATGTGACATCACATTGCTTAGGCCCCACCCACAACTGCTGATGGACTCTGCCCTATTAGCATAAACCCCACCCTGAGTGAGCTAAACAGTCTGCCACGTTTATCTCCTCACCAGATCATTTAACAGCAGCATTCAAGTAAGAAATGTATTCTTATTAAAGCTACTAAAGTTATTCAATCAAGAGCAGTGAGTGATTTTCTGTTTATCTTTTGTAGTTTGATTCATATTAACAGCATTTATAGCAGTAGGTACTGTATATTACGCTGCTGTCACTTTAATACACAGATCTAATATACGCATGCGATTTCTTTATTTTCACAGACTGTGAACCGGCTGTGTTTGTGAACTTTGTGTGTTTTTGACATAACCTTGAGTGTATTTGACAGTTTAAGCACAATAAGACGTGAAAGAGAACTTAGTTTAATACTCACAGGACGTGCCATCTGACTGGCTTTAAAATGCATGCAGATAATAAACTTTCATGATAAAGAAGAACTGCAATGTCACGTGAGCGTGGCAACGATAGAAATTATAGAAAAGTATCCAAGGCACAAGCTGTACAGGCTCTACCCTCTTCTGGAAAGCAGGGTGGGAAGCAGCAGCTGATTTGCATTTAAAAATACATGCACGAAAACAGCATGTTTTTTCTTCCACTCAAAAATGGGCAACATGGTATACTAAATAATCTGTGGGGTATTTTGAGCTGAAACTTCACAGACACATTCTGGGGACACCAGAGACTTATACTACATCTTGTAAAAAGGGACATAATAGGTCCCCTTTAAATAAATTAATAGATAGAACAAAAAATAAAAGAGAGTGTCACGTCATTGACCCATAAACATTTTTAATTACAGGTCTCTCTTACACACAAAGATGTCATCGATTGCAGTGAGAATGTAATGAGTGATAAAATAAGTGAGAAAATACTTCAGATTATGGTGAATTAATTTTATTTATAATTTTCGAAATTCATCTCAGACAGCAAATTTGTGGGCAAAAATGTTCACTGGGCTTCAGACAGTCAGCAGTTTTGCTGTAACTATTTTCCATTTCATCTAATTCTCACTAGTAGCATGAGATCACAGCCAAAGTGACACATTTGCAGAAACATTTGAAGAAAATACAACTCTGGTCAAGTACTCAAAATGGCAAAAGACATTTCTGTGACAGGTGGCAGTCTAGCTTCAGGCATGTGGCGGCACAAATGGGAATAATTTAAATGTAAAATGGGGAACTTCCTCAGCTTGTAGTTTAGTACTGTAGCTTCTCTCCATTTGGAAATCAGAATGACACTGAAGAATAGATTTCAGTGGAAAGCTTAGAATGAGAAAGAAACAGAGAAAGAGCGAGAGAGGAGGGCACACATAGAGAGAGAACACACAATAAATCTAGGACAAATGCTGACTGCAGGGTGAAGGTTGGGAGAGAAGTGAAAGAGGCTTGTACTGTCTCCAAAAACGCTGGTACCTATTGTGCGGCAGCAAACAGAGGATCAGTTGTGAGCGTCTTCTAATGCAAAGGAAAAGAAAACAGAAAACGAATGAGAGAGAGAGAGAGAGAGAGATGTTCGGACATGTTCTAATTTGTTACACTGTTAATTTAAGTTTAAGTTATGTTATAATATTTGATAGTGTTATAAAATTTGATATTTTCTTCTATTATACAGATTTTTTTTATTATTGTTTTATGTATGCTTATATATGCTTTGGCAATATTGTATGATTTACAGTCATGCCAATAAAACAATTTTGAATTGAAAGAGAGAGACACACACACACACACACACACACACTAGTCTGAGCCCTGAATATAGACCTTTATCAGAGCAGAATTGATTACCGGAAGTGCTCGTCGAAGCAGTGCATCGATTCTTCTGGTTATGTATATTTTCAATGTGATGTTAAAGGGTTAGTTCACCCAAAAATGAAAATCCCCCTCATGCTGTTCCACACCCGTAGGACCTTCGTTCATCTTCGGAAAAATAAATTAAGATATTTTTGTTGAAATCCGATGGCTCAGTGAGGCCTGCAAAGCCAGCAATGACATTTCCTCACTCAAGATCCATTAATGTACTAAAAACATATTTAAATCAGTTCATGTGAGTACAGTGGTTCAATATTAATATTATAAAGCGACGAGAATATTTTTGGTGCGCCAAAAAAACAAAATAACGACTTATCTAGTGATGGCCGATTTCAAAACACTACTTCAGGAACCTTCGGAGCGTTATGAATCTTTTGTGTCGAATCATGATTCGGATTGCACGTCAAACTGCCAAATTGCTGAAATCACGTGACTTTGGCGCTCCGAACCGCTGATTCGACACAAAAGCTTCATAACGCTCCGAAGCTCCAGATCGCTGCAGTAACACTGGTGAGAGAATTCAGCCATTAGTTTTGATTGCGCTGCGAATAGAGATACACTGCTTTGCTTACCGGAATAGGAAGTGTCATAAAGGTCAATACTGACATGTCATTCCTTCAATCAACACTGCACCTTAATCAGTAATTAAGTAATTAAGTCAACAAGATATCAAAACTACACTCTTCACACTCTTAAAGGGATAGTTCAACTATTTTTTGAAATCCGTGTTTTTTTTTAATCTCCCATTGAAAGACAAAACGTATTCTCGTCGCTTCATAACATTATGGTTGAACCACTGATTTTAAAGATGTCTTNTTGAATGTGGTAATTATGTTGCTCTCTATGGGGGATAAAAAAAAAAAAAGAAAATAAAAAAAAAAGAACTTTCAGATTTCATCAAAAAAATATCTTAATTTGTGTTCCGAAGATGAATGGAGGTCTTACAGTTCTGGAATGACATGAGGGTGAGTACTTAATGACAGAAATTTCATTTTTAGGTGAACCAACCCTTTAAGGTGACGCAGTTACACATTACTATATGTAATTACTACAGTAACAACAGTAAATTATGCATAATTACAAGTAACTAACCCTAACCGTAACACTATAGTAAGTATAAGTAGTTAATTAATTTTACTCAGTACTTATCTGAGTAAGTACAAAGTAACTATGTCACCATAAAAGAAAGTGTAACCAAAAATTTTAAAAAGCATTGTTTAAAGTGCCTCTATTATTCTTTTTTGGATATTTTTCCAGCATTCATTTTTCAGGTTAAAAAGTATAAGAATGTTGAAACAATTGTCAATATTGATCATATAATTCTAATCATATGACATATGACTTCAGTCAACTTGAAATAAAATGTGCAAAAACAAATAAATAAATAAGAAAAAAATAAATAAAAACCACATAAAAAAAAAAAAAANGGCACTCGGCCTGCGGCCTCGTGCCTACGGACGAATCACAGCAGTGCTGATATACAGCCATATCGCACGGCTACTCGTGTGATATTGCTCATCTATTATACAGATTTTTTTTATTATTGTTTTATGTATGCTTATATATGCTTTGGCAATATTGTATGATTTACAGTCATGCCAATAAAACTATTTTGAATTGAAAGAGAGAGAGACACACACACACACACACACACACACTAGTCTGAGCCCTGAATATAGACCTTTATCACAGCGGAATTGATTACCGGAAGTGCTCGTCGAAGCAGTGCATCGATTCTTCTGGTTATGTATATTTTCAATGTGATGTTAAAGGGTTAGTTCACCCAAAAATGAAAATCCCCCTCATGCCGTTCCACACCCGTAGGACCTTCGTTCATCTTCGGAAAAATAAATTAAGATATTTTTGTTGAAATCCGATGGCTCAGTGAGGCCTGCAAAGCCCGCAATGACATTTCCTCACTCAAGATCCATTAATGTACTAAAAACATATTTAAATCAGTTCATGTGAGTACAGTGGTTCAATATTAATATTATAAAGCGACGAGAATATTTTTGGTGCGCAAAAAAAACAAAATAACGACTTATCTAGTGATGGCCGATTTCAAAACACTACTTCAGGAAGCGTCGGAGCGTTATGAATCTTTTGTGTCGAATCATGATTCGGATTGCACGTCAAACCGCCAAATTGCTGAAATCACGTGACTTTGGCGCTCCGAATCGCTGATTCGACACAAAAGATTCATAACGCTCCGAAGCTCCAGATCGTAATTATGTTGCTCTCTATGGGGGATAAAAAATTTAAAACTTTCAGATTTCATCAAAAATATCTTAATTTGTGTTCCGAAGATGAATGAAGGTCTTACAGTTCTGGAATGACATGAGGGTGAGTACTTAATGACAGAAATTTCCTTTTTAGGTGAACCAACCCTTTAAGGTGACGCAGTTACACATTACTATATGTAATTACTACAGTAATAACAGTAAATTATGCATAATTACAAGTAACTAACCCTAACCGTAACACTATAGTAAGTATAATTAGTTAATTTTACTCAGTACTTATCTGTGTAACCAAAAATTTAAAAAAGCATTGTTTAAAGTGCCTCTATTATTCTTTTTTGGATATTTTTCCAGCATTCATTTTTCAGGTTAAAAAGTATAAGAATGTTGAAACAATTGTCAAGTTGACTCACTGGAGGGGAAGGTTACTTGCCACTTTATAACTCGACAACTTTCACTAAGTCGACAAAATTCATTATTGATCATATAACTCTGATCATATGACTTCAGTCAACTTGAAATAAAATGTGCAAAAACAAATAAATAAATAAGAAAAAAATAAATAAAAACTACATAAAAAAAAAAAAAGTCATCTATATGTGGAAAAACACGAGGGTGAGTATCACCACGCACCCTGGTCTTATTATGAACGATTCATTGTTGCATGTTATTCCAAAGAACACAATGTTTGTCGTCATAATCTTCATAATAAGAGTAATAATTGTAAATCAGTGCTGGCAGTTTGCTGGTATGAGAAGTTGTAACTTTGCCAGTAAACTACTGTCATGATGATATGTGTGAACAAAGCACAATATTACCAGTATAAGCAAAACTTTGCTGTAAATCCATGGCCAAAGTGCCCTCTTGCCGCCACTATTCAAATCTTCAAAAATTTCAACCTTTATGAAACATTTCTAATCTTATAGTATGAGTGTCTTCAGGAATAATACAGAATCTGACTGATTATAACAGCATTTGTTTAAAGTACAAACCGTGCCACCAAAGAATATGAACTACTACATTTCTAACAGCAAGCAAACACTCCATCACTTTTAGTAAATTTAATGACAGACTCTTTATCCTCCTGAGAAGAAGAAAAAAAAGAAAGAAACAGAAGAAGAAGTGGACTCCTTATGTGACAAGAAAAACAATTTCATAAACGACAAAAGATTAGGTTCATGGAGAAGGGCTGTCATTAGCATCTCAATGAAGAGTGCTATAGACTTCAAATTACATTCAAGATTCAGATTAGACATTTTCATGAGCAATTAACAGCTGCAAATGCAACTGCAATTAGTAAAAGAAAAATCATACATTTAAAGTCACCCATCTGCTGAAAGTGAAAGCACTCTACACCTGAGCATTTGGTGCAGCTGATGACGGCGCCCTATGTCACATTAGATATGCAACAATAAAGAGTGTGAAAAAAAGTGCACACACAGGTTGTGTGGTGTGAATTTAAAAAAAAAAATACCACAAGAAAAACAGAAACTGGTTTTGTTGCAATGATGCTTATATAAATATGAGGATACCATATAAAATATTGTAAATGCCTAATGTTCTAATTAAGAAATAAGGTACAAGAGGCTGTGGTACATTGTGAATGTAGTCATTATGTGCACTGGAGCACCTGAAATCCATTTAGCTGTGATTATATTTAAATACATCAAGAATAAAAAGGTCATTATATAATAAAATGATTACCAGATTCAAATTTTCTTTTAAATTGTATTATACACAGAAAATGGGTTGATGAAAAATAAGACTGTCAAATAAAAAGTAAAGGAAACATCTTTTAAAAGTTTAAAACACATACCAAGATCTTAAAATGCAGTTTGTTTATTAAAGTTGGTTATCACATATTTTTGAAAAACTATACCATTTTCACAAAAAAGTTTATTAAAATTATTAATTATTAAAATGAAATTCCAGGTAATTTTTCAGAAGCTGTCACATTTTACTCAAACTTTAAATGACTTTCATTTCATAGACTTTTTTTTTTTTTTTTTTTTAGAACTGAATCCTTTTAATGAGGCTTTTTTTTCTTCACTATATCAGGACAGTTGTATCAACTTTGACTTTATTTTGACTTTATGCCACCAAAAAAATATCCAAATTCATTTTAAATCAGAAATTAAAACATGCTTATCATAGAAGAGGTGTATTCAAGTTTCTGTATGGATGAATTGCATTTTTATTTTATTTTATTTATTTTTTTTTTAGATCTGCACCAAAAAAAAAAAAAAGTAATTGTCCCAAATATCGTCCCTGACATTTAAACTATAGTGCTGGTAGGTTTATCCTTGGTTTCTATGGGTGTTACGCACTTACATACACAGTATCAGTTAACTGGTGTTTCACATCATAGCTGATCTCATGTATTTTAGGGGCCGTTTACACAACACCGTTTTCAACTAAAAATATTTTACACACATTTTGGCCATTCATTTACACGACAACAGCGCTTTGGGGGCCTGAAAACGCAACTTTTGGAAACGGGTTTTAAAGTGCAAGTTTTTAACATGACAGTGTTATCGTCTCTGTGTAAACTACAAAAACGCGAATTTGTGAAAATGATGTGTTTAGTCTATAGGTGTGTAGTGTTTTGTTACAAAGTGACATCGTCATCTAGCGTTTTGAGTAGTGTTCGAAAATCTGTGTGAACGAGGATTGTTATGACAACGTTGTCGCCTGTACGAGAAAAACTCAATGAAAAAACGTTGTGTAAACGTACCCTTTCTATCGTATCTTACTATAGCTGTACGGACCAATCAGCATCCAGGACTGTAACCCTCCATTTGAATAGCAGGTTTTGTCTGTGCATACACTAACTTTAAATGTATCTAAGGTCATGGTGCACCTCATTAAATACTCTGATGTTTATTTCAGCTTGATCCTGTTTAGAAATTTTTGCTCCAAAAAATGATGAAACCCCAGTGAAAGGCTTTCTTATATATTAGAGAGTGTCCCCCAGGTGCGACCATTGTTACTTAAATTAAATTATAGCTCTGCAGGTGCACAATGAGAAACACTCCCATGCTTATCTGATCACAGTTTCTTTTATGACAAAATTATGATGGGCCACTGCTGAAAATAACATTTATGCTAGGAAATTATCCTGAACCTGAGGGCATGAAAGGCCTGGAAAAGAAATGTGTGATAAGTCTGCGTATTCATAAATACCATAGTCTTTTTATCAAGGCAATATCTAGACGCAGACCGCAATGTCTATTAAGCTGCTGTTTTGCACATGGAGACATACCCGTGGAGGATATGCATATGTGGTACACGTAAGAAATACATAAGAACAGTCATAAGATCACACTGAGATAACAGGAAAATAAAGTGATTTGGGCAAGGCCATGTTGGAAGCACCACTCTCTTTTTTTTTTCTTCAAACACATTATTTGTATTATCAAATATAAATGCATTAAAGGGTTAGTTCACCCAAAAATGGTTTACACAAAAATTATGTAATTTATTACTCACCCTCATGTTCCACACCCGTAAGACCTTTGTTAATCTTCGGAACACAAATTAAGATATTTTTGTTGAAATCCGATGGCTCCATGAGGCCTGCATAGGGAGCAATGGCATTTCCTCTCTCAAGATCCATTAATGTACTAAAAACATATTTAAATCAGTTCATGTGAGTACAGTGGTTCAATATTAATATTATAAAGCGACGAGAATATTTTTGGTGCGGCAAAAAAACTAAATAACGACTTATATAGTGATGGCCGATTTCAAAACACTGCTTCAGGAAGCTTCGGAGCGTTATGAATCTTTTGTGTCGAATCAGCGGTTACACTGTACTCACATGAACTGATTTAAATATGTTTTTAGTACATTTATGGATCTTGAGAGAGGAAATGTCATTGCTGGCTATGCAGGCATCACTGAGCCATCGGATTTCAACAAAAATATCTTTGTGTTCCGAAGATGAACGAAGGTCTTACAGGTGTGGAACGGCATGAGGGTGAGTAATAAATGACAGAATTTTCATTTTTGGGTGAACTTTTCACTTTTTTTTTTATGGTTGTTGTGTAGTAAGCCTGTCCATGTTTCAAATAATCTTCTTACAATACATAAAACACAACCTAAAAATAGACAAAGTAAAACAAAGCCCTTGGGCCAGAACTGTCAAGCTCAACTTAATCCATGCAGTAATGTTTCCTGAGTCATTAGCCACATCTGAAGTGGCTTGTAGGGAGAAATAACCTGGAGATGTGATTTTCGCTTTGTTCATCACAGGCTCCTTAAACATTTCACAGACCATTATACAAATCTCATTTTGACTCATACTAGAATTGTGGCGCTTCAGAGAATTTTTTAATCGCTATAGATTTTTTGCCCTTGGAACCAAAAAGCATGAATACATAAACAAAAGGTAAATGACTGTGGGCAGACAATACAGTTCCAAAACATAGTGAGATTTCTGCCTACTGCCTTCTAAGCCACTATTATAATAGAGATGGAACCTTATAAGTGACAGATTTGGAAACAGATGCTCAACATAGGCAGCAACTCCATGTGGTGCACAAACAGGAGACAGAGTTTAGCAGTAGCATGCTCATCTTTAATTACAAAAATGACATAAAAAATAAAAAAAATTCTTTGTGACTTAAAATAGCTTGAATGTAACTCTACACCCTTGATTCATTTAGTATACGTGGATCTATGAATATGCCAATAAGCCCCGCCTCCAGTCATTCGCACGAGCTCAGAGATCCACTCAGTCAACTTACTGAGGTAAACGCTACACAATGATATTGCTTTTTACAACATCGGACACATAACTGTAATTAATATAGTTAACTTTTTGCTTGTTTCACAAACCATGTTCCCGTTTGCGAGTCAGACAGCTTTGAACAACTTAGAATGTCAGTGGAGAAAGACATACAGTAGGTACGGAAAGTATTCAGACCCCCTTAAATTTTTCACTCATTGTTATATTGCAGGCATTTGCTAAAATCATTTAAGTTCATTTTTTTTCTCATTAATGTACACACAGCACCCCATATTGACAGAAAAACACAGAATTGTTGACATTTTTGCAGATTTATTAAAAAAGAAAAACTGAAATATCACATGGTCCTAAGTATTCAGACCCTTTGCTCAGTATTTAGTAGAAGCACCCTTTTGATCTAATACAGCCATGAGTCTTTTTGGGAAAGATGCAACAAGTTTTTCACACCTGGATTTGGGGATCCTCTGCCATTCCTCCTTGCAGATCCTCTCCAGTTCTGTCAGGTTGGATGGTAAACGTTGGTGGACAGCCATTTTTAGGTCTCTCCAGAGATGCTCAATTGGGTTTAAGTCAGGGCTCTGGCTGGGCCATTCAAGAACAGTCACGGAGTTGTTGTGAAGCCACTC
Organism: Anabarilius grahami; assembly: GCA_003731715.1. Taxonomy (NCBI): domain Eukaryota; kingdom Metazoa; phylum Chordata; class Actinopteri; order Cypriniformes; family Xenocyprididae; genus Anabarilius; species Anabarilius grahami. The sequence goes on from RJVU01028973.1 coordinate 4,988,204, forward strand.
CTTCGTTATTTTAGCTGTGTGCTTAGGGTCATTGTCTTGTTGGAAGGTAAACCTTCGGCCCAGTCTGAGGTCCTGAGCACTCTAGAGAAGGTTTTTGTCCAGGATATCCCTATACTTGGCCGCATTCATCTTTCCCTCGATTGCAACCAGTCGTCCTGTCCCTGCAGCTGAAAAACACCACCACAGCATGATGCTGCCACCACCATGCTTCACTGTTGGGACTGTATTGGACAGGTGATGAGCAGTGCCTGGTTTTCTCCACACATACCGCTTAGAATTAAGGCCAAAAAGTTCTATCTTGGTCTCATCAGACCAGAGAATCTTATTTCTCACCATCTTGGAGTCCTTCAGGTGTTTTTTAGCAAACTCCATGCGGGCTTTCATGTGTCTTGCACTGAGGAGAGGCTTCCGTCGGGCCACTCTGCCATAAAGCCCCGACTGGTGGAGGGCTGCAGTGATGGTTGACTTTCTACAACTTTCTCCCATCTCCCGACTGCATCTCTGGAGCTCAGCCACAGTGATCTTTGGGTTCTTCTTTACCTCTCTCACCAAGGCTCTTCTCCCCCGATAGCTCAGTTTGGCCGGACGGCCAGCTCTAGGAAGGGTTCTGGTCGTCCCAAACGTCTTCCATTTAAGGATTATGGGGGCCACTGTGCTCTTAGGAACCTTAAGTGCAGCATACATTTTTTTGTAACCTTGGCCAGATCTAAGCCTTGCCACAATTCTGTCTCTGAGCTCTTCAGGCAGTTCCTTTGACCTCATGATTCTCATTTGCTCTGACATGCACTGTGAGCTGTAAGGTCTTATATAGACAGGTGTGTGGCTTTACTAATCAAGTCCAAGCAGTATAATCAAACACAGCTGGACTCAAATGAAGGTGTAGAACCATCTCAAGGATGATCAGAAGAAATGGACAGCACCTGAGTTAAATATATGAGTGTCACAACAAAGGGTCTGAATACTTAGGACCATGTGATATTTCAGTTTTTCTTTTTTAATAAATCTGCAAAAATGTCAACAATTCTGTTTTTCTGTCAATATGGGGTGCTGTGTGTACATTAATGAGGAAAAAAAATGAACTTAAATGATTTTAGCAAATGGCTGCAATATTACAAAGAGTGAAAAATTTAAGGGGGTCTGAATACCTTCCGAACCCACTGTATATCAAGTTTCAGTATATGTCCAATTCTGTCCAGCATAACAAAGAAACAAAAAACAACTAACCGTACATTTGAATTCAGATATTTTTATTTTTTTTTAAATCATACTTACTGTCATTAAATTGTAAAAAACTGAATCAGCCAACAGCTACTTCATTCACTAGATTTCAGTAGAAGTATCACACGATCAAAAATAAATTTGAAAACTTTACTAAACATCTTTTAAGTCAGTGAGAAGTACTTCTATAGTTCACGACTGCTTTGTGTGCATAAGAGAAAACAGAAAGATAAATGGGCGTAGTGTGTGCATGTGTGTTTGCTTGAGACAGTACGCTTTGAGAGGATTCTGTGTTTTGACATCAGTTGGGACCATGAGATATAAAGGGCATGATGTGTGATGCAGTGCTTTTCGGAGTTGTACGCATGTTGCTTTCTCGCTCGCTATAGAGTTTGATTTCCCAGGGGTCCCAGTGCTTATTTCAGGGATTTGGTGTTCTCATCCCTCATCCTGCAACATGCTTGTCTTGGGTTAATCCGTTTCTACCAGAGGAGGTGTCACAATCTCACCGGTGCCACGTCTTTAGTCAACAATAAAAATGGCTTATAATGCCCGGAAAGCTATTTTTCTGCAAAGTATTCTCCTGACTTCTCCTGAACTCCCTACTGGGTATTGTAACACTGCAAGCAACAAGTTATTAGTTAATACAGAAAATGACAAAATCTCTGACAATCTGAAGGTTAAAGATGAAGTGTGTCATTTCTACAACATTAGAGGCACTCAACAATGCAATTCTGTTTAGTCTAGATCTGCACAATTAATTGTTAAAAGATCATGATCTCAATTCAAACACCCATGCAATTTCATTCCTACATGACAAAACGATTTGCCTGTGTCTATTAAACTTGACAAATTCACAGCGAAACATTCAAATCTGCGTTGGAGCTGCTGAGCCAGAGAGAGCAGTTGTCATGTATAGGTATGAAACAGCTTCACAAACAGTATTTTCAACCACAAAATTTCTGTTACAAATATTCATATTAATCACAGAACTACTGGGATAAAAGTTTATAGTTTGGATATAAACTGATGATATGGAAAAATCTAATTAGAGCAAATCACTTTTTGAAAGTAACTTGACGCTTCAAATAATGACTGTATCAATTACATCGTTACGTCACCAGGTGGCAACAAGTCACTGTTAAAAATGTATTTGTTATTGAATCATTCATTCAAGAGATTTATTCAAAAATGCTGATTCATAATGAAACAAGTGAAATATTTATGAGTGAGTCATTGAGTCATTCATTCAAAGATTATTATTATTTTTTTTTTATAATTCATCCAGATTAGGGGTTAAACGGTTCTCGGTAAAAAAAAAAACAACTGTTCGGTTCTTCACCCACGGTTCGGCACGCGCTTGCACCGCGGTTCATCCCAAATCTGACGACGCATCTATAATATGGTTTGTGGAAAACAACAGCGTGTAAAACAGACAGGAAGATTCGGCTAAAGTATGTTTCAGTCGATGGATATGCATTCTGGTTTCCCAATACGTTACAACATCAATGATCAAAAGAACATGGACAAAACAGTCACTCTATGTAAACAAATGTTCAATGATGTGCCGAATGCTCTATGACCAGTCATTTACGCCGTCATCACCCAGGTGTTGATAGCGCACGAGCGCAGGTGAGACCTGAACATCTTACGTTGCTATCTGTGTTTAAACTAAACTCATTTAAACCTTGCCAATTTAAACATTCATCAGTAAGACACGAAAGAGAACTTGCGCGTGCTGTGAGGACGTGTGTGTACTCATCCAAAGCGCGTACACGGAGAGCCGCATTACAGCGCCCAAATGCTCTCGCGTAAATTCTCTTTCAAGTCTTGCACCTAAACGGACAAATTCAAACAAAAATGATGCCAACATGCCCATCTTAGCGAGTATCCTAACAAACATAGTACGTTATGTATTAAGAGGAAAAACAAGAAAGACAACGCGTGTACAGTATCAGTGTACTGGATCTTTGAATTATGTCTTAAAGGGACAGCGGTCTAATATTCCTGCTCTGTGTTTTTAATGTTAATCAAACGACAAAAGACGATGAAATCACTCTTGACTGAATAGCTTTTGTAACTTCAATAATGTTTCATCTTCATTTAATTATTCTTTATCTTTATTTGACAATTGTCCTTTTTTGTACTGAACATAGCACATACCGAACCATACCAAAACTGTGACCCTAAAATTGTGATACAAACCGAGCTGTGAGTAATCTGAACCGTTCCACCCTTAATTCAGATTAATTAAACATTTTAAATAGACTGAAGCAATTAACATTTTTTCAGAACCTCAAGTAAGTTACATTATTTTCTTTAGTTGTTTGTTCTCAGTGGGAGAATCGTGATCTTTGTTTGAAGCAAAAAAAAAACTAAAAACTTGATTCTCAGTTTATCCAGAATCGTGCAGTCTTACAAAACTTCAGGTCTTTCATTGTTGGTTTATTCATTAAACTGGGAAAGGAGAAACGTCAAAGAAAGTACACACCTTTAATTTTAACTTACAAGAACAATTCACCCCAAACTGAACATTTACTCATCTTCATATCATATAAAACCTTTATGACTTGCATTCTTATGTGGAACACAAAATAAGCTATTTTGAGAAATGTCTACTTTTTTTCTCTCCATACAATGAAAGTCATTGTGTGGACAAAAACAGTTGAAATAAAGTCATCTTTCAGGACCGTTTCTAGCCTTTTTGGCACCTTAGAGATTTCTATTCCTGCACTATTACAGCATAAAGAAATGCATTTATTTGATGTTTTTACGTTATTTCTCGATATGCACTGAATTCATGTAAAATTATTATTATTTTTTTTTGCTTTTCTGTCGAAACTATGTTCGTTTGGCACGTCCACTCTGTTTGTCAAACTTGTCATAGTTATGACACTATCACTTGGTCAATTTACACTAAACAGCCATCTTTGATAATGATCTTTATTTAACTTTACTATGCTATATAATATTCCGCTGCTGAAATGAGCATGACGTGTGGTAAATCCGTCCTGTGCTAATATGCAGTGTCATGTTTTGCTCGTGATGAAGCGACTTGTAGTAGAACAGAACAATTAACCAATTAGTAACATACATGTATATTTCGCTTTCTTTTTCTCATCCTCTTTTTGAAACTAAAACACTTAATCCAGTTAAGCACAGATGACGACGTTCCCTACCGCCTTCTACATCTCATTTCTCTATTCTCTTCCTAACAGCAGTGGCCACTATCACCAGGGAGACTTGTCACTCAGATAATTGCAAGTAGCCTAATCATAAAGCCTCGAAATAGCAAAAGTATGAAATAATAATAATAGTAATACAATAAATAAAAAAAATCTCTTGGTGGGGCGGGGGCTCTCACTGGCGCCTCCAGCTGTTTGCGCCCTAGGCGACCGCCTAGTTTGCCTATGCCTAGAAACGGCACTGCAAACTTTAATGTTGACTTGAAAATGCCTAGCCAGTAGTTTTAAAAGCTTGAAGGTTTTAAAGCTATGCAATCTTTATACAACACAGACAGACAGACAGACATGTTGCTAAGTGTTGCTAGCTTGTTTTCACACATTGCTATGTTTTATTGTGTTTCTAGAAGTTGCTAGTATCTTGCTAACATTTTTAGCATGTTTCTAGAAGCATGCTTTAGCACATTGCTAACATGTTGCTACCATGTGTTAGACTGTCATTGTATGAACAAAAACTGTTGAAAAAGTCATACAGGTTTGGAACGGCGTAAAAGTAAATGACAAAATGTTTTGGTTAATTAAACTATTGTTAATGAACAATCAAGACTGAATACCTGGTTGCCATTCATGAACATGTCAGCATGTGCCAGGTCTTGGCAGATATCACATCAAAGTAATATGAATACATGATTGTCTGTTCACTGATCTCAGTGCCTACAGCAGAATGGTAGTTTCTGCCAGGCTTTCTGGCACAGCTTGGAAGGACAGGAAGAAACATACGGCTGTCAGTGACACTCTAACACTTCAACATATGATGGCTGAAACTGAAAAAAATCCCAGTCGCAGTGCTAGCTTCGCAGTACAAGCCAACTGGAGAGGTTTATCAGGAGCAAACATGTTCTACATCTTTTTGGGAGGTGGAAAAAACAGCAAGGTCACACTTTTACATGACCATCACAGAGATGAGAACCATGTTGAGGCACCACTGAGGTCTCCAGGGAAGACTAACACCATTGTACTTAGAAGCAGCTTCTACTGTCTTCAAAACAATGAATAAAGTCAGCGACAGAATGAGCACAGACAGGTTTGATGGCTCTATTACTCCTCTAGACACAAAAATACTGTATTGTAAAATAGATTTAAAGCTTTTTATATCATAATAACTGACACCACTTTGAACACTGTTGATTTTCAGTGACTTCTGCAGGTACAAAGATACTGTGATCAGATCTACAGACAGTAGATCCCTCTTTCTCATAGTTAAGACTTTGAATGTCCTCATCATCTACCCAGAATGATGGCTACAAGAGATGGCATGTTGCCAGCAACTATGACTATTCTTGTCAGAATATAGGGAACTTCATAGTCAACTTCAAACTGACTCAGGAGGGATATTTCTGAGGTGATGTGACGAGCAGATTGGAAAAAGTCTGCAAGCTATTTAAAGAGTTATGGGTATGAAAACATTTTTCTCAAACCTTTCCCAAAGTTATCTTGTCCATGACTACGGATTGACGAAAACACATTAGTTTTTATAAACAGAAGTGTCATTCTTTTGTTGAGGGAGTACATGCTGAACCTGTGAGGGAACCTAATAAATAAGAGTTACATAAAGAAAATTAGAAGGAAAAAGAGCTTATTGCCTTAATGAACAAAGCTTGTGCACGATCACATGCTGACTGTGCTGTCCTTGTAATCTTTAATTCAGATCTCTGGCAGACAGCTGTGAGGTTTTTCAGGAGTAAAGATGCAGTCGTGGAAGGATCCGGTTGTATCGTGCAACTGCATCTCCTGTGAACAGCTTATAATGTCTTATAAAGCTCTATATAAAATGGCCAGTAAACTTTATTCATTCCTCAGTTTTAGCTCCCCCCAGGGCCTGAAGGGAATAATAGCCCATTCTCTCAACTCAATCAACCTGTCGAGGCCAAAAAAAAAAAAAGTACAGCACACTTTTAGTTTAAGCCTAGCAATATAAATACTCTCTTACTTTAAAGGCGACACATCGTGGAAGTATTTCCCTGCTCCTGAATAAATAAACTCAAAAATAAATTCACAATGCAAAGCTCCTTCCCCAGTCCAGAACATTAAAAAAAAACCAAGCAGCAAAATTGGGTCACTCAGAAAAAGAGTCTAAGCTTAAGATGTCACATCCATGAGAAAATTAGCATTACCAGCCATGTCAACGCCTTTAAAACAACATTGCTAGGGCTGTCACAATATCAGAATGATAACTAAACAATGTTTGTGGCCAAAAGATTTCATGATAACAATATAATCGCAATGTATTTAGAGATTAAAATAGATAAATAAATAATGTAATCAGACAAATTCATCTTTAAATCTTGTTTTTTCTCTTTTTTGGCCAATGAATCACACTCAAAATACCAGTGTAGGGAGGCAGAGAGAGAGCTTGTATGGTAACTGTATAGCATCTACACCAACGCACAAATGTATGTCCAATTATGTCGTCTGCCACTTTAAATGCTCAAGCTCTTTAAGGTTAGGTGGATTCTCTTTGGCTGTCAATGTTTTCATCAATCAACAGGTAGGAAAAAATCAATCTAAAAGTGATTTCAACGATATCGTTCCTTTCTGTCATTATTGCCTTCCATTGCCAACTGCGCTCGTTCCTGTTGCTTGTTCTCAATATGGTAACCTGAGTGAGCAAGGAGTCTGAGGAGTAGGCGGTGGGGGAAACGACTCTCTCCAATATTTTGAATTTGGACTGCAGTACCTATTTCAACCACTAGCTGTCAATATTACAAACTGCACCTTTAATAAAGTACATTCTGCAAGTATGCATGCGTGTAGTGTGAATACAATATGGACACATTAGATCCACTTTGTTGGCAGTAGATCCAAGCAGTAGGTCATCCAGGTATTTTTCACCTACTTTATAAAATCCTGTGGTCGAACATACTATTTAGTCGACGTACTGCTTGGACTAGTAGAATGTCCTGTAAGCCTTTTGTTACAACCTGCCAACAATGCCACAGTGCACAAAGCAAGGTCCATAAAGAAAGATTTACTGAGAATGGTGTGGAAGAACTTGACTGAGCTGCACAAATCCCAGACCTGAACACCTCTGGGATGAATTACCCCATCGCCCAACATCAGCATCTAACCTTACTGATGCTGAATGGGGCCAAATCCCCACAGCCATGTTCCAACTAGAGGAAACTCTTTCTAGAAGAGTGAAATAAGGCTGAACAACAATATAGTGAAGAAAAAATATATATACAGTGGGTACGGAAAGTATTCAGACCCCCTTAAATTTGTCACTCTTTGTTATATTGCAGCCATTTGCTAAAATCATTTAAGTTCATTTTTTTTCCTCATTAATGTACACACAGCACCCCATATTGACAGAAAAACACAGAATTGTTGACATTTTTGCAGATTTATTAAAAAAGAAAAAAAGAAATATCACATGGTCCTAAGTATTCAGACCCTTTGCTGTGACACTCATATATTTAACTCAGGTGCTGTCCATTTCTTCTGATCATCCTTGAGATGGTTCTACACCTTCATTTGAGTCCAGCTGTGTTTGATTATACTGCTTGGACTTGATTAGGAAAGCCACACATCTGTCTATATAAGACCTTACAGCTCACAGTGCATGTCAGAGCAAATGAGAATCATGAGGTCAAAGGAACTGCCTGAAGAGCTCAGAGACAGAATTGCTGCAAGGCACAGATGTGGCCAAGGTTACAAAAAAAATTCTGCTGCACTTAAGGTTCCTAAGAGCACAGTGGCCTCCATAATCGGAAGACGTTTGGGATGACCAGAACCCTTCCTAGAGCTGGCCGTCCGGCCAAACTGAGCTATCGGGGGAGAAGAGCCTTGGTGAGAGAGGTAAAGAAGAACCCAAAGATCACTGTGGCTGAGCTCCAGAGATGCAGTCGGGAGATGGGAGAAAGTTGTAGAAAGTCAACCATCAATGCAGCCCTCCACCAGTCGGGGCTTTATGGCAGAGTGGCCCGACGGAGGCCTCTCCTCAGTGCAAGACACATGAAAGCCCGCATGGAGTTTGCTAAGATGGTGAGAAATAAGATTCTCTGGTCTGATGAGACCAAGATACAACTTTTTGGCCTTAATTCTAAGCGGTATGTGTGGAGAAAACCAGGCACTGCTCATCACCTGTCCAATACAGTCCCAACAGTGAAGCATGGTGGTGGCAGCATCATGCTGTGGTGGTGTTTTTCAGCTGCAGGGACAGGACGACTGGTTGCAATCGAGGGAAAGATGAATGCGGCCAAGTACAGGGATATCCTGGACGAAAACCTTCTCCAGAGTGCTCAGGACCTCAGACTGGGCCGAAGGTTTACCTTCCAACAAGACAATGACCCTAAGCACACAGCTAAAATAACGAAGGAGTGGCTTCACAACAACTCTGTGACTGTTCTTGAATGGCCCAGCCAGAGCCCTGACTTAAACCCAATTGAGCATCTCTGGAGAGACCTAAAAATGGCTGTCCACCAACGTTTACCATCCAACCTGACAGAACTGGAGAGGATCTGCAAGGAGGAATGGCAGGGGATCCCCAAATCCAGGTGTGAAAAACTTGTTGCATCTTTCCCAAAAAGACTCATGGCTGTATTAGATCAAAAGGGTGCTTCTACTAAATACTGAGCAAAGGGTCTGAATACTTAGGACCATGTGATATTTCAGTTTTTCTTTTTTAATAAATCTGCAAAAATGTCAACAATTCTGTGTTTTTCTGTCAATATGGGGTGCTGTGTGTACATTAATGAGGAAAAAAAATGAACAAATGATTTTAGCAAATGGCTGCAATATAACAAAGATTGAAAAATGTAAGGGGGTCTGAATACTTTCCGTACCCACTGTATATATCATGACAGTGTTTTAGCGTTTCAGAATGGTTTTGTTCATTGAATCAAGCCGATCTGAGACACTGTGAGCTGCACATGTGTAAATGAACATAGAGGTTCATTTAATGACAACCTTTCAAAATAGAATCTTGATGGTATACCATTTGAAAATGAAAAAATTAAGATGTAAATATCGATATCGTAATTTTGCTGTAAAATAAAATTACTTGTTTTTTATAGAACAATAATATTATTACAATAATGTTTAATATGTTTAATAATAATAATCACAATAAAATCATATTTATTATTTTATAGTCATATTGAATTAGTCAAAAACAGTGTGAATGTGGGCTATAAAAACTCAAGTGGAAATATTTTTTCTGCTCACTTTATGGTTTGAGTTGGTTCTTGTAAAGAGTAAATCCAATCATGAACACCACATTTTTAAAAGTTTTTGATTCAGCCCTAAAAGGATTCCGCAATTTAAAAAGTCTTCAGGATAAAAAGTAATCTTTTGGCTCTTTTTTCTATGCAGATGCACTCCCCAACAAAATCCCAATCGTTCTAGCATGACTGAATTCTTACTAAATAGAACTATTCGAGTCATCTGGTGAAACTTTAGTTTGTATTTGATAACATTAGTTAAAGTCATTAATTTCTCACCCTCATGTTGTTCCAAACCCGTAAGACCTTCATTCATCTTCGAAACACAAATTAAGATATTTTTGTTGGAATCCGAGAGTTCTCTGACTCCTCCATAGACAGCAATTTAATTACCACTTTTAAGGCCCACAAAAGGTACTTAAGACATTGTTAAAAGTCCAAGTGATTACAATGATTCAACCCTAATTTCAAGAAGCGACAAGAATACTTCTTGTGCGCAAAAACAAAACAAAAATAACGACTTTATTCAACAGTTTCTTTTCTTCTGTGTCATTCACCTAAGCTATTTACGTTGAGTGCTTCCAGGTTCTACGTCAGAACACCAGCTCAGTATTGGCCGGAGCTGTGCGTGTGATGTTGACGCATGAGCCGGCCAATAATGAGTCTACGTTCTGACATAGGACATGGAAGCACTTAATGCAACTAACATGAACAAACAATGAACAACTGTATTTAAATATGAACTAACATTAACAAAGATTAATAAATACTGTAACAAATGTATTGCTCATTGTTAGTTCATGTTGGTTAATATATTAACTAATGTTAACAAATGAAACATTATTTTAAAGTGTTACTGTTTTTTTCCAGTACTGAGCAGCCCTACAGTAAAAGCTGTTTTAGTAGCAATGGGAGGTCAAAATCAGTATTAATGCTATGGTTTTAAAACAACGTTCAGCAGGCACATACGAATGTGGCGTACTTTTGGCCTACAAAAGTGTAGATTATGCCCCCGTTTAATACTTTATTACCCCTGTTGCGCAATATTACTCAGTGACACAGTCATTCAGTCAACCCACACATTTCCCCCTCAGTGTGGCTCTGCACTCCCAGTTTGAGGTTACTGTGCTACTGTCACTGGTGTAAGCTTGAGGACTTTTAAAAGCAGCCAAGCAGCAGCACAAGAGCCCAGCAGAAAGACTAATGAGTCACGCTGAGACTACACTGACCCCGTCAGCCCTCGTCGCCATCATCACCTCTCCTGCCACAGGTGTCGCTCAATTAGGAAAGGTAATGATGATGCAGACCAGACAGTGGCTTTACCGCCCACATCAGCCTGAATCTGCTGATTTAAATATCTGGACTACAGACCCAACCAATTTGCCAGTCTAATCATTCTAACTGGGCTTGCTTTGGGTTGTGAAATCCTCATGCCAAACGGAGGCCTGCAGTGCAGAAGGAGCAAGAAATATCACAACTGAAGTAAGGGGAAAAAAAGAAAGCAAGCAAAGCCTAAAGGCTGAAGGGACATCTAGTTGGCCTGGGCACTGGGAGTAAAAGCGACTTCTGCAGATTTGTCGCACATGAGATATGGAGGGAGGGAGAGAAGCGGCAGCGGATATGGAGGAAGAGAGGAAGGGAGGGAGGCAAACGGGACCACGTGAGGAGCCAAGAAATGCTGGAGGGCAAAAATCTGGCCATATTTCTTCAGCTTCCACTGCAGTGATCACAGATCACAGTCCCCCATGTAGAGGCAAAATGTCCAGTGGACGCTGACAACGTTTGGACTTCACAATGCCATTTACAATGTAGACAACCTATATATTTATATATAAATATATATAAATATAATGTTCAGCCACTGACCGAAAAAATAAGCAACTCTGCAAACCATCTGTATTTTCTGATGTACAGGTGTGCACTATGATCAAAATCACAGATTTTTATGCATAATGTGTGCCTTTTTATCTATAAAATGTGTGCCTAATCCATATACACAATACATTGATAAAAAAGTGACAGTAAATAAATATTTTACAAAAAAAAACTTTTTCAACTAAATGCTTTTCTTTTGAACTTTCTATTAATAAAAGCATCCTGATCATGTGACACTGATGACTGGTGTAATGATGCTGAAAATTCAGCTTTGTCATCACAGGAATAAATTATATTTCAAAATATATTCAAATAGAAACTGGTCTTTTAAACTGTAATAATATTATTTAGCAATATAATAATTTTACTTTATTTTTGATCAAATAAATGCAGCCTTGTTGAGCATAAGATACTTTTTCATATATATATATATATATATNGGTGATACACACGCGAGAGCTACAACCTGTCACTACAAAGCCAGAGTAATCGAGCAAGCCCCTCAATCAATGATGAACCAATGGTAAGCAAGCCCTATGAGCAAGACCAACCCACCTGATTATCATACATGACAAAGAAATGTAAAAATAAATATGAAATCTTTTTTTAAAAAGTTGAAATAAATAAATGTTACAATAAATAAATCTGGAAAAAATACATATTGGAATAAATAAATATAAAAATAAATGAATGCATAAAATAAGTTAATATAAAATAAATGGAAAAATAGATAAAATAACAAATAAATAAAATTATAAATAATTAAAACATAAAAGAAGAAAATGATAAATTAAGGGGGAAAAATTTATTTTATTAAAAATGAATCATATTTATTTTATCAAGTCATTTATTCATTTATTTATTTTCCTATTATCACATTTATTTACCTATTTATATATTTATTAATTTATATATTCATTCATTCATTCATTTATTCATTTTTAATTTCTGCAGGTTTGGTCCTCCATAATCTGGCAGTGCAAATACAGCATAACATTCTGTGACATTAGATAAAAAAAATCCTCAAAACAACAATGAAAAACAATATTAAAAGAGCTCTGTATTAATGTGGTCGTGACTGTGTGTAAGTTTGCTCAGCAACTATAAACTAAACTCTACTTCACACTGTGCCTAACAACATGCTTTGATAAGTTCTTCCTCTTCCTGGCTTATTTGGGGCTAGTTATTCCCTATTTCTTTGCTGCTCTCACACATAAATAACGCAAATCAGCCCTGCCCACTTATAGCCACACAAATACATCTACTGTATATATGCGGTACAGCAAAATCTGTTCCAGTTGGCACATTTCTACCATCACAGCTAAGCCTTTGAAAGTGGTTGCTTGCGATAATGATAATTCTACTCGAAAAGGCAAGAGGCATTTTCCCAGCTAATCTATTTGTTTCTGTCCTAGCAAATGCTCCTAGTCGGCTAATTAATAGCCTCACAGAGATTTTTCAGACTAACAAAATATGCATCTCTCTTCTACTTAATTTTCCTACAGCTACAGACAATTTTCTTATTAATAAGCATTCCTTTTGTCAAGACACTAATCCTGTGCAGCTGGCAGGCATGCAATGACGGCCCAGAAACAAGAGCAGGAAATACAGGTTACAGTCTCCTGAGTGAGCCCTTTAATCATAGCTGCAGTCTTATTAAAGCAAGAGCACGATATAGCCAGCCGTTCCAAAAAACACGCTGAAAAGGGATGGCGCAAATGCTGTCCATTTGTGATTTTTCCTCATCCCTGCTGTCTGGGAGATGTTTCTGATCGTGATTCGCAGAGCCATCGCTATATGATGACTGTATATGATGACAATGAAGGATGAAAATGATGAATGGACACAGTAGGTACCAAACTAAAGAGTCTGGAGGATACAAGCAGTGTCTTTTTCCCTGATTGGTTGACAGATGGGTCAGGCGGGTTGCCTGGGGAGAGGCAATTTATCTCACATGACAAAGGGTCAACTTCAAACTCAAAGAGGATGTTTTAACGATGGTAAAGTACAGCCATCTCATGCTATTAGGCCTACCCTCTAAAGAAATAAAAGAACATTTTAAAGGATGTTGCTGTCCTGGTGCAGTTGTTGATCACAGTGCTTGCCATTGGAGCAGATCTTTCTTTTAAAGGGCAATGTGCAGTGAATGTAAACAAGTTGCGTGCTCTCAGAAGAAAGGCCATAGTGCCTTCAGGGCCAATGCGGGAGGTCTTCAGTCATGCCATATCTGTGGAAACCACCACTTCACAAAAGCTGTCTTTTAATGCAACTCAAGGAACAACGTTCGTAGTGTCGCTGTCAGTGCCCGCTAATGCTATTACTGCATTAATCAATGATTTGACATGCTGTGCCACAGATTATAGTGTGTAAGCCAAGAGATGATGAAATGAAATGTTCTTTTACTCGGAAATGAAAAAATTAAATATTCTGCAAAAACATCCTGCTTCAATTTAAAACTTTTCACCTTTTTATTAATTTTCGATGTTTGTTCAGGTTCAAACCGACCTTATTCTAGTGGTAATAAGGTTGCTTGAATTTACAAATGTCACACAAACCTAAATCCTATTAAGAAATCTCATTAGTGCTAGGTGAACCTGAGCAAATTCTGTCAGGTTTGTCAAGGACTTCATATGAAGCAGTAGATAAAAAAGCAGTGCCAATTAATAACAAACGGGCACTCTCCTTGCATTCCTAAAGGAATGTTTAAGTGGTGTGGCATGCCAAAACCTGTCAAAAGGTGGACACATGGCACTTTTGCACATCTCAGAGGCTGTTTACACTACACCATTTTCAACTAAAAATGGAAAACTTTTGATGCGTTTTCACCGTTCATTTACACAACAATGGCAATTTTGGTGTCCTGAAAAAGCTAACTTTTGAAAACGGGATTCAAAGTGTATTTTTTTTTAAATTATACCACTATAGTCTCCGTGTAAACTACAAATATGTGAATTTGTGACATCTTGCGCATGCGTATTACGTGTTCAGTCTACAGGCATGTAGTGTTTCTTTACAAAGTGATGTCGCCAACTACTGGCCTGGCATGCATAATACAGTGTTTTAAGTCGTTTGAGGATCCGTGTGAACGGGGAACGTTTTGAAAACGTTGTCGTCTATTTGCGAAAAACGGAAGGGATTTTTTTTTTTTTTTATTATTACATTGTTGTCGCGTAAACATACCCTCAATTTTTCAAACCCACTAAAAAGGAACTGGACAGATAAACGCTCTGAGAGTCTCTAAAATATAAACATCTGTTCAAAGTCACACTCCCATGTAAAGAATGACTGGCAATAATCTATCAGGATTTATACATCTGCTGTGGCCTAGAAGTCCATTTTAGCATAACTTTTGAGAGCTGTTAACTTTGAACCTTTGAAATAAGTTGTAGCTATCAACATTTAATGTAAAACTATTTTTTGACTATCAATGAACAGGAAAAAAATGTGTTTTGCAGAAGAAAGAAAGTCAAACAAGTTCGGAATAAATTTTGCAAATGCAGCATTTACAATGACACAACCAGGAGCCTTTTTCTTTGTTCTGTTCCTAAAACATTTAAAAGGATAGTTCACCCAAAAATGAACATTTTCTCATTACCTACTCACCCTCAAGTAGTTCCAAACCCGTATGAGTTTCTTTCTTTTCTTTTAATTGAAACGGTCGGTCCATATATAGTTTCTATTATAAATAAAAGTTTTATTTCAGGGTTTGTCTCAGATTACTGTAAACACGCTGTAGTTCAGCCCTTACTTAAAAAAGAAAATTTGGATAAGAGCGTTCATTGCAACTACAGACCAATTTCTAAACTTCCATTTCTGGCCAAGATTTTAGAGAAGTGTTCTTATTCAACTGGAGTCTTTCCTTGATGAAAATGAAATTTGTGAAGTATTTCAGTCAGGTTTTAAGAAACACCATAGCACAGAAACAGCATTATTAAAGGTTTTTAATGATATTTTTTGGCAACCGATAAAGGAAATATGACTGCACTCTTGCTTTTAGATCTTACCGCAGCATTTGATACAATTGACCATAATATTCTCATCTCACGACTTGAAACGTGCTGGCATCTCTGGAAATGCCTTAAAGTGGTTTAAATCATATTTGTTAAATAGAAGTTTCTCTGTTGGTATGGGTGAGTGTACATCATCCTCATCACCTTTATCGTGTGGTATTCCTCAAGGGTCTGTGTTAGCACCGCTTCTATTTTCCCTTTACATGCTTCCAATAGGTTCAATTCTGCACAAATACAGCGTGTCCTTTCACTACTACGCAGATGATAAACAATTGTATGTACCATTTAAGTCAAAAGATTCCACTGCCATGGAAAGATTGTTGGCTTGTTTGAATGACGTTAAGGCATGGATGTCTATACATTTTTTGAGCCTAAATGAATCGAAAACAGAATTGATTATTTTTGGTCCTTCTGAACTTGATAACTCAGTTAAAATTAAGCTGTGTTCCCTGAGACCTTTTAGGAAACATCATGTAAAAAATCTAGGGATGATTTGTGATAGCGCACTAAAATTTGACAAGCAGATAAACGAAATTGTCAGAACGAGTTTTTTTAAACTGAGGATGATCTCTAAGATTAAGCCTTTTTTATCCCAGAAAAATTTGGAAAAAGTTATTCATGCATTTATCATTTCAAGATTAGATTACTGCAATTCGCTATATTATGGTGCTCAAAATAAAATCTTAGACAGACTGCAAATGGTCCAAAATGCGGCTGCAAGAATGCTTACAGGCACTGGTAAATTAGAGCATATTACCCCGGTGTTAAAATCATTGCACTGGTTGCCTATTTCTTTTAGGATTAATTTTAAAATTTTATTATTTGTATTTAAAACTTTACATGGCATTGCACCATTTTACATTGCTGATTTAATCCAGGAACAAAAGCCAATAAGATCCTTACGATCTGAGTCACAGAAAGTTCTTGTTGTTCCCCGGACAAAGATGAAATCCAGAGGGGTTCGCGCATTTGCGGTCGCTGCCCCTAAATTATGGAACAGCCTGCCATTATACATTAGGAACGTACCGACGCTCGGCCAGTTTAAAAGCTATTTAAAAACTTATTTCTTTACGATAGCGTTCGATCATTGAAGTTGCGGAGGTTGCAAGGTTACTAGTATTATGCCCTTCTGATTCAAGTTTAAAATGTATTTTGATTGTTTAAGGTTTATTTATATTTTTACCTAGGCTACATAACTACACTCTAAAAAATGCTGGGTTAAAAACAACCCAAGTTGGGTTGAAAATGGACAAACCCAGCGATTGGGTTGTTTTAACCCAGTGGCTGGGTTAAATGTTTGCCCAACCTGCTGGGTAGTTTTATTTAACCCAAATATTGTTTAAAAATTACTGTATTTCTTGCTTAAAATGAACCCAAAATATTTTGGAAATTAACATTTAATAAAATGTTTAATAAACAAACATTTATTAATACTTTTTTGAATAATATTTAAACAATAAACATTTATTAAATTGCTTATTAATAAATGCTCATCTTTTTTATTATTATTGTTGCCTCTAGTAATTATGAGTCTGACTTTAAATTTCCAACCTATTTTGGGTTAATTTTAAGCCAGACATATAGTAATTTGTAAACAATTGTTGGGTTAAATAAAACTACCCAGCAGGTTGGGCAAACATTTAACCCAACTGCTGGGTCAAAACAACCCAATCGCTGGGTTTGTCCATTTTCATCCCAACTTGGGTTGTTTTTAACCCAGCATTTTTTAGAGTGTATATGGATGTTGTTTTCTTACTGTGTCATTGTTTGTACAGCACTATGGTCAACGTCACTGTTGTTTTTATTCAGTGCTTTATAAATAAATTTGAATTTGAATTTCATCTGTTGAACACAAAAAAATATATTTTAAAGAATGTTTGCAACCAGACAGTTGAGGTCACCCATTGACTTCCATGGTAGGAAAAAAAAAAATACTATGGAGGTCAATGGGTGCCATAAATTGTCTGATTACAAACATTCTTTAAAATATCTTCTTTTGTGTTTAACAGAAAAAAGAAACTCTTTTTTTGGGTGAACTATCCCTTTAAGACCATGAAAGAGGAGTCATATCATAATCAGAATTCAAGAAGTGTTGTCGAAAATAATTTCAGGTAAATTTGTCATAAGGATAAAGAAGAAGCACAGGGGTCTAACAATCAAGGTACTGAAGCTCCACCGATGCTACATCCCAGGCCTAATAAATAAAACAAGAGTACAAAACAAAGCTATTTCTTTCCAGATGATTTGGTTTCACAAGGAAGCAGCTCTGAAACCGAACCAGGGCTCTCCGCACAGGTGCAACACTGCGGATTAACAAACAAGACATTCCTAGAGAGCTCACGGCACGTCTCAGGTTTGTTGATGTTTTCCTTGATCTTAATGCCTGGTTCCTGTCTGTCACGTCTGTAACTGGAAGCGGAGGAGACACACTTGTGCTGGCCCAATTTATTGCCCAAGTACATCAGTATCAACAGCAGATGAAGGCTGTCTGGATTACAAATGGAAACTCATGACTGAGTGGCATTGTTGTCAAAACATGCGCAATTGTATTGGACAGTGCCTGACACATGACATTATGAGCACATCTGACCTTCCATCGCTCCGGCTTTCTATACGTTCAGGGTATGAATCATGGAAGAGTGAAATCCAAACATTGATCAAATTTAAATCAACTAACAATTCCCATGGCATAACTCATAATTTAAAAATCAAAGCATTTCAACAAACGAAACTCCCTTTCTGGTGTTCCTCACATGCAAGCTTCTGTCAAATAGTCAAGTCACATTATGAACCTTCAGGACTTTGATGACTCCCAAATGATGTTGCCTTTGTTCTTATGGTTTCATGAAAGGAAAATAAGGGATGGGATCAAACCCTCAAAGGAATATTTCAAAGAAATTTCACTTCTGTACTGATGACTGTCAATAATAGTCACACTATAACGTCATATTACGGTTCTGATTCTAAAATAGCCTATAATGATGTGTTTCGATGATTTAGATTCATCTTGATGAGATACAAGCCAGTCAATGCTTTAAATTAAACAATGAGAGACATATAAAATAAAATAAAAATAAATAAAAAAGATAAATGTATTTATATGAATTCAGACTGGCAATCAAATAAGCATCTATACAGTGTCATTATTTTATCATGTTAATTTGAAACTGCGGAGGACAAAAAGAGAGCAAATCTTGAACAGTACTGCTTTCTTGTAAACAAGCAACAGATAATTAGGAAATATAATAATCCAAACTTTTCCCACCCACATGCAAAATCTTTCCATTGCTCAACTAAAAAAATAAAAAGGAGATTCAGATGTTCTGCCAGATATCTGATTTACAGTAGCTTTTATTAAAGACTGATACAACTTTTAAAGGAATTTCTATAAGTAATGTTTTATGTTTCCATACTTGTGATATATTTGTGCATATTGTTGCTATGGTTACCTCTTCTGGCGACTTATGCGTCTTTTTTGAGAAAATACGCAAACTTGTGACTTAACTTTCATGCTTCCCAGAATTTTTGAACGTGCCTTACAATATATGTAGAATTATGTTTATTATAGCCTGTACACTTTTCAAGTCACTCACCACCACATATTTTGTTTTGACTACTTTTGGGGGTTTATAGTCTTAAATAGACCCCCCCACTCCCCTAATTCGTAACCTTTTTTACAACACAAAACTGGAAAAAGAAAATAGCGTCATTCTGACAGAGCAGGCTGAATAACTGATTTCACATTGTTTTATAAAATGGGCATCTTTTTTTTTTGTCACGGTTGGCCTGAAGCTTTAGTCGTGCTCCCACCTTGCGGGCATTACTATGCTTGAATAATAAGTGTGTTCAAAAACATAAAGCATTATATATGAAGTAAAAAAGGCGCATTTGACGCTTACGTTGCCCACCAAGGCTGGAGACAGCAACAAAACAAGAACTTCAAGCGTTAAAATAGGCTTAATCTCAGCGCTGCGCTTTAGTGTATGTGTGTTGAATTACCAATTAAGACTTATAAAAACCACTGCAGCCCAACATCAAAATATACAGGCTAAAATCCGCTGCAGTCATTCACAACACCCAAACATGAATTATCAAGCAAGTATGGTGTTTAAACAATACAAATAAGAGTGACTTACCATCTGTAATGAACATGTACAGCAACAGAGTTTCCATCCAAGAGCGTATAATGGACATCGTAGTTTCCCCGAATAAATCCCGTTTGTGATGATAAACAACAGCGCTCCTCCAAAATATCTCCCGACCGACGTCTACAGTCCAGCGACGAATTCCCAGCGAGAATCTGTTGGATTGTGATGCTGGTGAACTTTATCTAGAGCTATCACGTCCATTATACCAAACCAGTAAGAGTTAAATAAAAAAAGACCGTGTCAACCAGCGACCGAAAGCGCAATCTCATGTACGATGAAGAGCTTTCGAGAGAGAGAGAGAGAGAGAAAAGTTACAGGTATCCGGCTCAGGTGTCTCGATTCCCACGCGTATTTCTCTCTCAGTAATCCACAAGGAATGAGATATAGTCGTTTTCGTCCATCCAGAGATTTTAATTCAAACTATAATCCTGTGAAAGCATGAAACGCCAGAAATGGTATCGCAACAGCACAATACCAGAGTCGTCCACGAGCTTGTTAGGCTAGTTTAAATAATCTACAAAAGCATCTCAGATTAGAGACACAAAACAACTGATACACGACGTGTTTGAGTTGACTGGCAATTTAGGATGTCCTATAACAACGTTGACATTTGGTCAAATTGTATTTTATGGATGAGATCCGGTTCTTTGATGTATATTTAATCGTAAATTATGCGAAGAGATGTCTTGGCCAAACGATGCAGGAAAATAAACGTTTACTTGTCCGCTCCGATGAAAAAAGTGTTTTCTTCCTGAATGAAGTCCGAAAGATGACTTGAAATTCTTCTCAGAACTGAAGTCTCCCGGTAAACTATTACCTTTTCGGTTGATATCACTGTATGAAGCGTATCGCACCCATTTTTTAAACTCCGAGGGAAAATAAAGGCTTTTCTTCTTAACAATGCAGCGCTCCGGTCTGTAAAACAAGAGTCAGTGGCTATACTCTATAGAGGTTCGGCTTCACTGTTGAGCTTCGTCAAAGTAGAGATTTATTCAAGACCTCCCCTTCTTATGTCACACAACCTAACTTTGCGTTTCAACAAACGGGCTGTGAATGGCGTGAAGTAGGCTACGGGTTGCGTTCCGCTGGACTTAAGTAGCGCGTGAATCCCTGAAAATCTCTTCGGTTCACAGCGGTCACGTGAGTCTTTACAATCAGACCGCTCTGACGTTTTCACGCGTCCGTCATGTGCATCTCACGAAACCATGACAGGGTTACATTTCACCCCAAGATCAAAAGAAAGATGATGAGATGATGATCAGCACAGTTCAGCTTCAAATTCCCAGTCCTGTTAGAGAAATACTTTTATTCAGTGGTGTTTTTTGGCCCCGATATTACTCAATGGTAATTTTCACATTTGATTTACGCTTTGATACAATATTTGCATATGTCTGCAACAGAGTAGTTTTTAAAATCTACAATTTATCCCTCTTAGAAAAAAAGGTACAAAAGCTGACATTGGAATGGTACCCTTTCAAAAGGTACAACTGCCTTATTTACCCCTTAAGGGTGCATATTTGTACCTTAAATGTACATATTAGTACCTAAAGTGTACATTTGAGTCATTTTTGAAGGGGTATCAACCCCTGTGACAGCTTTTGTACCCTTTTTATCCCCTGAATGTGTAAATTAGGATGGGTGGTAGCAGAAAACATAGACATTTTAAATATTGTCACAATCAAATCTTATTTTAAATAGTTTAATTGAAAAGGGTAAAAAAAAAATAGCAAACACACAAGTGCATGTATATATTTAAGAAAACAAAATATTCATATATAAAATATGTATATATATATATATATACAGTATATACATAAATATTTCTTAAATATATACATGAATGTTTGTGTATTTATATATACATAATAATTATACACAGTACACGCATATATATTTTGGAAACAAACTTTTATTTTTGATGCGATTAATCACAATTAATTTTTTGACAGCACTAATAATTATATATATATACATATATATAAATTATTATAGAAGTGACATTGCATGCTTTCCTGCGTGTTTTGTGGCTNTTAGAGGAGTGACATTGCATGCTTTCCTGCGTGTTTTGTGGCTTAATGCATTTTGGTTGCAGGAATAAAAACAAAGATGTTATTAAGACAATTTTTAATTTTAAAACAAAACATCTTCATCAACAACATATCACCCAGAAATGTTCAATACACAAATGAAAAATTCACAAGTGTATTTCATGAAGTTGACTTTGCTTTAAAGGTGTCACACGACAGTGACATCTTCTGGCGGGCCACATTATCAGGGTCGTGTAGTCTACACCATAACAGCTTGTCAGTTTCGTGTGGCAGGACAGTCCTAAATAAACACCATTGCCATGATTCTGACACTTTAATACATCCTGTTAGACCTTTCATTCTTTTAAATAATATTTCCCTGATTCTAGGGAACACACACCCTGACAGCCGGTTTTATTTGTGTTCATTTGAGAAGTTTAATGGCGTAATAAATAAACACAGTGCTTTAATGGCTAGAGCATTTCACTGCTGCAATTTGCATATGATTTGTGCATATGCATAATACAAATAATATAATACACATCACACTTTCAAATGTACAGACCATAAAAGAAAAAAAATTAGAATGCTATTTGACAGTGCATAATATAGCAGCTGTAATAAAACAATTCTCATTTTCTTCCACAGAAAGTAGCATGCTAAATGTACACTCACAAATTAACTCCACAGTTTATGATACAGAAAACATATTAAGATTTCTTCATTTTAACCATTTATTGCTGGGAAGTGCTTTTGCACCCAGTGTCCCGTGATGTTTTGTTTAATGTACTACTGATGGCTTTGTTTACCATGCGAAACTGCACACAGAAGGATATTGGTTACTTGTGCAATAGGGATAATCTTCCTATGTAGCACGGTCCCCTTGTAGTTCACACTGGAACCTTTGGGTAATGGCCCAAAGGACTGGATTTTAGAGTACTTGCATTGATTCATATCTCAGATATTAACTTTGTTATACCTTCATCCGTAGCCATTTAGATCTAAGGTTACACCATAGCATGAGCATCCTTCATCCACTGGGTCAAAAGCAAATGATGTATGTCACTTCTGAAACTTAAAATAGTTTGTTGAAGGTAACATGCAGCTGCATGGTCTCTTGTGATTTAACTCTCTTCCTTCGCAGAGACATTACATTATGGTGTAATGTATTAAGAAGCCAAGCAAAAAGGTGCCAAGTTGTCAGCATCAGTTCTAGCAGCATTTACCACATCATGCCCAGTGCCACCGACTATTTTTTATTGCTTTGATCTCTATTTCGAAGAAAAGAGGCTCTGCTACTTTGTTTTGATTCATTAGATGTTCCTGTTTTATCTCTTTCAAGCTCAAACACCATAATTGCATCATATTTATTTGGTGGAAGAGCACTTTAAGAACACTTCTGACCATTAAATATGCCCTTTTACAATGTCTTGATTTTGTGAATATGTGAATTTTTCACATATTTGACATTGTTGCAACACCTCTCTTTCCAGTCTGTCAGTAATGCTCGGTTTAGTTCCTGTTTCTATGAAGCGCCTCCTTCCAAAAAGTGCATTGTGCTCTGATTGGTCGGCTAGATCAGTGTTGTGATTAGTCAACTGCTTTGAGCATGTTTCAGAAATGCCACGCCCCTTACCATAACCACAAGTTTCAACACACTTCTAATGCAACTCAACCAGGCCTCACCCCTTTTTTTGCATATGGGTGGGAATTATTTAAATGAGGAATATTGCAACGTGGAAATTCCCTGAAGAAAACTTAAGTTCGGAAACAGTGGAAAACCTTTCTGAGTATGTAAAAAAGCATAATAGGTCCTCTTTAAATTTAGACTAATTTAAAACATCTCTTTTTCTCTTCATTTTCTTTATTTGTGCTGAGAATGTTAAAGATCACAATCATTTAAGAGATTTGCCATGAATTAGAAGCAAAATGAATTAAATTGTCTATTGGGAGTCCTGCTGATCACCATAAACATCTATTTAATCATTCATAATCACAAGCAACAGTTGAGGATGAAAAGTTGATGAATCATACACTGACTGAGATTTCTAAAATTATTTCTTGCATAAGCTGTCAAAAAAAAAAGAGCTTTTGACATGATTTGACTAAAGATTCTTGTACAAAAGCATGCATTCTGCAAGAAAGCACATATTGTTTCAGTTCGCATAGCATTTTAGGTCAAAAGATATACACACTAAGTCATGTTTTATGCATATGCTTAGCCCACATCACATCCTTTTGTCTTCAATGTAGGCTACCATGGCCCCGGGACCCAGGGAATTCCGTTTTTGCTCTTGAATAATATTAGTTTCCCACATGAGCATAAGACGCAGCATTTGCTCTCACTCAGCAGCTTCCAAAAATAATTTGCATAACTCAGTCAGTGGATCCTATTTATATACAGTAGGCTATAGTTGCCAT
>RJVU01028973.1:5012342-5036641 GCA_003731715.1 Anabarilius grahami
ACATTACTATATATATAAATATATATATATATATATATACACTCACCGGCCACTTTATTAGGTACACCTGTTCAATTGCTCGTTAGTGCGAATATCTCATCAGCCAATCACATGGCAGCAACTTAATGCATTTAGGCAATTAGACATGGTCAAAACAATCTGCTGAAGTACAAACTGAGCATCAGAATGGGGAAGAAAGGTGATTTAAATGAACGTGGCATGGTTGTTGGTGCCAGACGGACTGATCTGAGTATTTCAGAAACCGCTGATCTACTGGAATTGTCACGCACAGCCATCTCTAGGGCTTACAGAGAATAGTCCAAAAAAGAGAAAATATCCAATGAGTGGCAGTTATGTGGCAAAAATGCCTTGTTGATGCCAGAGATCAGAGGAGAATGGCCAGACTGGTTCGGGCTGATAGAAAGGCAACAAATAACCACTTGTTACAACCGAGGTCTGCAGAAGAGCATCTCTGAATGCACAAGACGTCGGACTAGAACTTTGAAGCTGGGCTACAGCAGCAGAAGACACTAATTGGACAATAGAGGGTATGCATCGACGTCACTTTCCCACCGAAAGCGCGCTCCCTCAGCTGGACTGAGTGGCAAAAGAACCTGCTGCTTGACTGGATTTAGTAGAGGAAGCTGCGAAAACGCGAGTAAAACAAACAAATTACACTAAAGGTTGGAATTGAATGTGTTCCTTACAACTTGTCAAATAAACCTAATCCATGGATATTGACATGCAGCCAAGAGCCGTGTTTCCTGACATTTATATGTGCCTGATTTCGACGGCGGGGAAATACATAAAGAAAATCTGCCTGTGAATATTTTATATAACTACAATATAGGTAGGTTTAAATCCGCGTAATCACTTATATCAATGTTATATTGTCCAGCCCTAAAACATATATAGTTTTATAGTATAGTTTTTGTCAGTGTTGTTTATTTAAAAACACCCAATTATGCAGAATATAAGTTTAAATAAGGTTTAAATCCGAGTAATCACTTATCAATGTTAATATATAGCCTATCGTCATATCGTCCAGCCCTAAAACTTGTAGTTTTTGTCAGTGTTTATTTAAAAACACTAAATTATGCAGAATATAAGATAGTAAATATTTAATTGTTCAGTTGTCAACACAATATATAACAATACAATATATACGGTATGATTTTACCTCAAAATCCAACAATTTGACACAAAACGATTACTGCAAATGCATGATCCATTTGCTTCTTTTTTCTGCTGCTTTCGGCAGTCTTTAAATATATACCTCATGTTTTGTGTCAAAGCTATTTGTTCAGTCAATCACAAAGCTCTTTCCCGTTTTGGAAGTGTTTTGTGTGTTTTTCGCGGCATTCAATGCTGCTGCTCAGTCTTTGTGCCACTCAGTGGACGTGACCGCAGTCGTAACGGTCGACGGTGACGTCACGCACATACCCTCTATAGAAGATTGGAAAAATGTTACCTGCTGATGAGTCTCGATTTCAGCAATATTCTGTGGGGTCAGACAGAATTTGGCGTGCACAACACGAAAGCATAAAACCATCCTGCTGGAGGTGTAATGGTGTGGGGGATATTTTCTTGGCACACTTTGGACTCTTTAGTACCAATTGAGCATCATTTAAACACCTCAGCCTACCTGAGTATTGTTGATGACCATGTCCATCCCTTTATGGACACAGTGTACACATCTTCTGATGGCTGCTTCAAGCAGGATAATGTGCTATGTCCCAAAGCTCAGATCATCTCACATTCAATCTAATAGAGCTCTTTTGGGATGTGGTGGAAAGGGAGATTCGTATCATAGATGTGCAGCCGACAAATCTGCAGCAACTGTGTGATGCTATCATGTCAATATGGACCAAAATCTCTGAGAAATTCTTCCAGCAACTTGCTGAATCCCTGCCTACAGCCCAAAACCCTGCAACCCTACATAGGACAAGTGGTTTGGAAAATGGATAGATAATAATAATACATGTGATTATTTATGGAATGTACTGTACATGTCTTCCCTAAACCATTTACAGTGAATCGTTTGGTTAAGAATTATGGGATAAACGAGGTCAGTGGTTTTTATTTGAAATATTTAACACCCCATGGGATATTAAGCATCAAATGAATAGAGATCTGGCCACCTACAGCTCCACTATCATGGAAATAATGGGCCCTATCATACACCCCGCGCAATGCGATGCCAGGCGCGAAAAAAGTGTTTTTTGCTAGTTTCAGCCCAACGCAGTTATCATTTTCACATCCAGCATCATGTTGTTTAAATAGCAAATGCACTCCCACCCATCTCTTCGCCCATGGGCATGCTGGTCTGAAAACGAGGTGTGTTCAGGCGCATTGCTATTTTGAGGCAACTGAAAACAACTGCGCCATTGACCAAAAAAAAAACTGGTCAAAAGTCAATGTTGTGTTTTTTGTTGTTGTTGTTTTTTGCTATTTAAAGGGCGCGTTTGTAACATGCGCCTATATGCGGGTGCACAATGCGCGTACATTCTGCTTGTTACACACACAGGGACTCGCAGCAGCACACAAACATGCCAAATATTACAATGAAAGGATTCCTCTCTGGAGAAGCCTTCAGTTTTTCCGCTTGCAAATTCCCCCATGTAAATAGCGAATTGTGCAAGCGCAACTGGCTTTCAAAGGGAATGGGAGATGAGACTGATTAGTTTATTGTACAATACACCCAAAACACACACATGACTCATTAAGAAACTAGGTACAACCCTTTTGGACCATGCGCCTGGAGCGCCGACTATTTTGTCCATTGTTAAAGTAGCAAAAGTGGATTCGGACACGCCATGCAAGTGCATCTCCGCCATGTGCTTCAGACCATGCTTAGATCGTTAAAATAGGGCTCAATGTGTTAAAAGTGTTTAAAAAAAATCTATTTTTTACTTCAGAAGCTTTTAACAGTTAAACTCGATTTTAATATATTCACAGCTACATTTCTTCATGAATGTTTTGCCTAATAATAATATTTACACTGTAATGCTCTTTAAATGCCAAATGTAAAAACATGAATGCCTTAACCCTACTCTTCAACAACAGCCTCCAAATGATTGATTAGCAAATGAGTGGACAGATATAACACATTGACTTTTCTGCAGCATAAGAAACTATGTAAATCAATACCACATGTCTCTGTGTATTTAGAAATATATTTCTATTGGCTTTGGTTTGGACTCCATTGGTTTTCATTATGCTAACAGCATGCACGATTAGCTTTAATGCTTTAAAACGACCTCTTTTATAAACAACAATTGTATTAATTAAGTCTACTGCTGTTGTGAGTATCAGTTCTGCCTTTCCGTGACTTGACACAAATGATTACAAAGAATCCCAGCTTGATCTATTAGTAAGTCGGCCACCCTGCATTGATGTGTGGTGTGAACACACATCCTACGCACCCCCTAACCCATCCATCATTATTTCTATCATTCTCAGTTTCATTCACAGCAGGTCATTAGGATTTACCAGGTCACACATTTCACACGCATAATTAACTATATTTTAGATCACATGGATATGATTATTCATTAGGATTTAATAAAATCGCACTGTTTACAAACATTTCCTGGAAACTCTTTACAATAAGGTTTCGTGTTAATAGATTAGTTACATTTCTTCATGTAGCAGATGTTTTTATCCAAAGCATCTTCCAAATAATGAACACATATGTATCCTACAAATGAATACTTCAATTTCCCACGTGGGATCAATAAAGTACCTACTCAACTTAACTAGATTACTTAACATGAACTAAGAATGAACAATACTTCCACAGCATTTATTAATCTTAGCTAATGTTAATGTCTTTTTATAAATACTAAATACTTTCAGTTCAAAAGTTGAATCTGTTAACATTAATTAATGCTCTGTGAATAACATTTAAACATTCTTAATAACTAACAAAGGTTAATATATACTGTAAAAAATATTTAGCTTATTGTTAGTTCATGTTAGTTAATGCTGTAATAATGTTAAGAAAAGTTTTACCCACTTCCTGTAATCCTAAAACAAAACGCGGGTAATACGAGTAAAACACCTGTGAAAAAACAATATAATTAAAGCTGCAAGCAGCGTTGAAATGGCCCTCGCACCCGGGGCCACCACCACCCGGAGGCCTTAGGAAAACAGTGAATAGTGGGCGACATGCATTTAAGCGGGTAAATATACATTTACATTTATGCATTTGGCAGACGCTTTTATCCAAAGCGACTTACATTGCATTATACTATACATTTGTATCTGAGTATGTGCAATCCCTGGGATCGAACCCATGACCTTTGGCATTGCTAGTGCCATGCTCTAACCACTGAGCTACAGGAAAGCCATCGGAGAATATATAGGAGAAATTTGGCAAAGTCATTTGACTATAACTGAATATTTGACTATACTTTGACTATAACTGAATATTGACATGTAGATGTCTTCAAGTCAGGACTCTTATCAAACATGTGAAGTTTGGGGCAGATCAGACATTGTGTGCCTGAGTTTTAACAACAACTTCCTGTTTCATGGCGAAACATCAAAATTTGTCAGGCCGCCACGGACACGCCCTTCAGCGAAAACTCTGGATCTTCGCATTTTAACATCGCAAAGGCCTTAAGATTAGACTGACCAAATATGACCTTGATCCGATTAAAGCTCTAGGAGGAGCTCGTTAGAGTACAACATCTGGAAACGTCTGGAAAACTGCAAAAAATGTGCAAAGAAAATTCAAAATATCTGACTATATCTGTTCAGATTTTGCACCAAGAGACTCTTTTGTAGGTATTGGGCTGCCAACAAGTGTCTATCAATTGTCATACTTGTACGTGAAGTGTAGCGCGAGGGGCACTTCGTTATAATTTTGTAGGTGGCGCTATTGAGCCATTTTGCCACACATAATTCTGAAAACCCATATCAGACGTACATTTTTACAAGAATAATAAGAAACTGGGCAATTTCAATAAGGTCCTCACACCATTGGTGCTCGGGCCCTAAATATTTGGTAACACCAAGGTACCATTTGTTAACATTAGTTACCTACATTAGTTAACATGAACTATCACTTAAAAATATTGAGCTTTGTTAAAGTTAATTTCAACATTTACTAATATAATCATTAAAATCAATTCTCTTAATATTAGGCTATTTAATGGACCTGAGCTAACTAACAACAAAAGTTTTATTTTATTAACAAAGATCAATGAATACTGTAGCAAATGTATTGCTCATTGTTAGCATTAACTAATGGTACCTTACTGTAAAGTGTTATTGAAAATTCCTTCATATTAAGACCGTACATTGTGCCCTATTTTTATGGACTTGAGTGCACTAGGAATATCTGTTAACATTCTCAAGACATGAACATTTCATTTCATAGATTTCATGCACTTGAATTATTTTCATCTTGTTGGGCAAGAGAAAAGAATTTGAGATGGGAGATCCTATCTCTTGCTAAAAATATTTTAATATTTAAAGCTTCTTGCTAACCATAAATTCAAAAGGATGATACTTTTAGTAAGTCAGGTAAAAGCATCGCTTTTACAAGGCTGAAAGCAATATTCACCCTATATGCGAGTTTTATTGCAACAGTAAATCATTTTACCTAAATAACATTTAGCTGCAGAATTGCATTGTTTTACTGAGGTTAAAAGATAAAAATCAGTATGAAGTGAAAATACTTCTTTTTTTTTTTTTTTAACACCAGCGCATTTGTTGCTTATGCACAAAATCCTTTTATTTTTATATTTTCTGCTTGAAAAAGTAGAAATGTAGCAGGTCTCTGAAGAGTTTAAAGAATTGCTCCAGTTTCTTTTAGTCCTTAACATATAGCTATATTACTCTTATCAGCTTCCAGCTGAAATGTAAGTGTTTGCATTAGTTAATTCTCTAACCGACCAACTTCAGCTGAGCATCCCTGACAGAAAATGTGCTCTATGCCTTAACGTTTTCTTTTGCTACTTGTGATTTGAGTAAAAAATAACTCACTCAATCCATTTCTCTGTAAAGATAGCAGCTTTCCCCACTGCTATTTTAATCATATTCACAGTAGGTAGCAGAAAAAGACACATCCATAACAAAATAAAAGAATTCTTGGTGGGAATTTGTGGGCAAAAGGGTATTCGCTCTGTATCAAATGTAGACATTATTATAAGATTTTTCCCCAAAATACTGTTGTTGTTATTATTATCAAAAAAGTTTTTTTTTTAAGTTTTCTTAGTTTCAGTACATTTTATTTGTTGTTTTGGGGAGGAGGTCTTGTTACAATATGTTTTCATGGTATGTTAAAGTCTTTTTATTTAAGAAGATCAAGGAAATGTTGATTTATCATGATATGTGTACCGTAAGCCCACTAAAGGCGACTTGAATGCGAACCCATGTGCAGTTTATTGAAGCAATCATTAACAAACAAATAAAATGACGATTTGAACTAAACTTGACAATAAACATAACATAACCTCAAAGCTAGACAAAAGACAAGGGTAACATGGCTATATATGCACAGAGACAATTGAGCAAAAGAGAAACACCTGAACACAATGAGCACGGTGATCAAAACGTGACACATAAAACATGGAACCAATTAGAACATGACAAATGAGACTAGGGAAGCACATGACATGATCAGATGATGGCAAGGGAATCACATGACAGATCATGAAATATGGCTCAGAAAACTACAAAATAAAAGACCTCAACACAAACAAAACCCAAACCAAAAACACATGTGACAATATGACTTTCACGATAATGTCCTGTTTAAGGTAGTGATGAAAGAAACCAAGCTTTTCAAAGCTTCTAATCAATTGAACCAACTGCTTCGCAAAATGATTCACTGTTTCGAAGCGTTCGAAATGCCACTCGCTGGTGACGCCTGCTGGACAGAACAGTGTAAACAGTGTAAATGCAACAAAAACTCAAGCAAAACCTGCATAAAACACCTTTTACAAACCCATTGCAAATGTTTTATTGAAAGTAAATTCTATCAGATGCAATTAAAGGTGGACTCAGTATTATTTCAAATATACTGTTTGGAAGTTATGCTGCATTCCAGGCAGGTTTTTGAGCCTTGAACTCACGACTCACGACTTTGTAGCGTTCCAGGCAAGTCATGCCAAACTGCCTGAGCGCAAGGAATTTAATTTTTAATGTTAGCTATGCCCAACATTTCCATGTGGCGATATACTTTCACTACATACTTAGCGTTTCAGACACATAACATTGTAATACATAATCGTGTGTGTATTATTTATCATTATTATATTATTATTAATTTGATTTAATTTGATATTAATTTGATTGAAACTATTAAAAACGCTGTATTCTGCTGCCAGGCCAGTAGTTGGGGATGTCACTTGCTAAAAGAAACATTACGTGCCTACTGACTGAACACTTAATATGCATGCACATGACTTCACCTTTTTCACAAATTCACATTTTTGTAGTTTACACAGAGACAATAACTTGCACTTTGAAACCCGTTTTCAAAAGGTCACAATTTTAGGCCCCAAAAAACACTGCTGCTAATAAATGTGCTAACAGGGCTTATAACACGTACAGATACATGCACAGTTCTCCCATTATATTCCGGAACAGAGCCATCAGAATGCACTACTACGCAGGTCACTGCTTATGACAATTTTTTTTTTTTACTTTGACTGAATATGTCTCATTGTATTGTTCTGGTTTATGGCATTAATAATAATAATAATAAAATGCTTAATAAAATGACAATGTTGTTAGCCTACCATAACCGGTAATTAACTTTTTTTCCAGGCTTCTAATTGGCCAACATGGCTATAGACAGCGCTTCATAGTGTGTTTTTGCGTTTTCATGTGGAAGGAGATTTTTTGTTTTTTAAACCATTCTTGTGTGGATGCGATTTTTTAAAAATCTTTTAAAAAACAAAAGAGGGAAAACTCAGTTTATAAAAGTACCCCTGTACGTGTGAACTAGGCCTAAAATTACAATATCAGCAATTTTTCGTTAAAGCTGTTGGGTAAACAAATTGAACACAATAAAGCCACACTGACATACATTCAGACCAAGAACCAACTAATGATTTTTTAAGTGTGTTTAGAATTTAAAAAAATGTATGCAATTTGTGAATTACTATATTTGTTGGCCAAAAGAATTACTTGATATTTGTAACATTTTATATTTCTGCTTTATTTAAAAATAAATAAATAAAAAGTTTAGAGTTTAGATTTAGCTAAAAAGCCTGTAATACACTGTAAACTCAAATAATAAGTTGGCAAAACTCAAAATTTGAGGTAATCAGTTGCAAGTTTTTTTAAGTTAAGAAAAGTTAAGTAAGCAGAACTGGCAGATTTCAATTTTGTACCCATACATTTAAATTGCTCTTAACCTGAAAATTTTTGAGTTAATTCATACATTTAACTTATGATCGTGTAATGTAATTTAAGTATTTTTAGTAGTGGAAACAAGTTCATAGAACTCAAAACAGTGAAAAACAATCAGATTACTTAAAATGTGTCAGTTTCGTCTAAAGAAAAATAAAGTTCTTAATACTCATAAAAGTTCATTTAATTGAACTAATTAGTTTGAGTATGCCCTACTCAAACCAATTAATTATTTAGAGCATTAGGGTTTACAGTGATATATGGCAGATTAAATTGTGACTACTTACCCCATATAGTACGCCTAATTTTCTTTTTCCTGGGCTAAAATTTCTCCCTACCAAGAAAAATATGAACTTGATTAAACATGGTCTATATTTAATTTATACATATATTCCATATATGCCAGTTTGTTTTGAAACTTTTTCTCTTGCTTTGAAAAGCGACTTCTTGATCAACATGCTCTAGTAGTTCAATTGAATGAATTTGGGACACAGAGGACTTTAGAACATTCTATAAATAAGAACAGAAATCTTTTATCGGTAGCACTTCTTTGGTTATATGCTGCTCTGATGGTTTTTAAGTGCATTCATGCAGTGACATCCATAAAAATAAATGTCCAGTGGTGGTTGAAATCATGACATACTATTCTTGTCGAAGTGCAAAGTGATGGTGACTGCCAGCAGTTCTTTCTATACCTTTAGATCATGCTAGAATAAATAGATGCAGCATAATGGCCAGTAGCACCATCAGGCAATTTAATATTTGAAGAGCATTTGTTAAACGGAGTGCACTGTAATTTTATGCCCAAAGTGGGTTGATGGTTTCCTGTTGCAGTGAGACAATGAGATGAAACTGATTATAGTAGAACTGTCTTTCATATGAAAGGTTAATAATTTTCTTTCACTCTGTCATTCCCAGCACTGTTTATGTTGCTGGTGAAATGTTGAAGCACTTATAGTTTAAGTGTCACGGGGCTTGTTTACTCACCAAAAGGAAAACAGTATCGACCCATTTGACATTTTGTTCTGATAGTCGCTTTAAGAGAGTAAAAAGTATCTCACCCCTGCCACTCTGGCCTGTTCACTGGACCTCTATGGTAGAAAACAGAAGTCTGGTTAAAATTTAATTTGAGCCACTTTATTCTTATTCATAATCAATAAATAAAGAGTTCAACAGAAAACCTTTACTACTGATGGTTAGACCTTCGGTTGCCCCATAAGGCTCAATTTTCGCCTATAATTTTCAATGTTCTGTCATAAACATGGCAGCTGTTCAGTGGATCTCAACCAGGGGGCCTCAACAAACTTCCAAGGGGGCCTCAAGATAACTTAAAATGATAAAAAAACAAAAAACAAAACCAAACAACCATTAAATTGAGCTAAAACAACTAAAAAATACACTTCTGGTTATTTTTATAACAAATATATATCTTTCTAGTTATGCCAAGCTCAGAAATGTTTTATTGGATAGAAATTGTGACTTCAAATATTCACTGCATTATACCATTGATTTCTAAACTTTTTTAAACTTCTCACATTTCCCTCTGCACACTTGCAATATGCAAGTTTATAATCTTTACTTTATAATCCTTTATTATCTGTCATTATTTTAACGAAGTTTTTCCTAAAAATGAAAATTCTGTCATTATTTACTCACCATTATGCTGTTCCAAACTTATATTTTTTCTTCTGAAGTCATATGATAGCTTTGTCTGGATTTCAGTCTGTTCTTCACACAAAGCGTATGGCTTCAGAAGACTTGGAATAGAGCACATGAAGAGCACATTTTTTTTGACTGATGGAGTGAATGACAGATGAGTTGAGGCTCGTATATGACAGAACATATTTGTTTACTTTTCACAGCCATCTTTACTGTTTGCCAGTGTTAACTGGTGGAAATGATGAGCTTGATGAACACTGAACTGTTATGAACTGTTCATCATGCTATGATGAACGCAAAGAACACATACTCTAGATAACGTATCCACGACTCGTATCAGTGTCAGCCAGATGACAAGTACAGAAACGTTTCTCCTTCATTTGAAGTATTGATCCTTCATTCTTTTTCACAAGAGTTGCATCATTTCTCTTAGTTCCTGTGAAACAGCAGTTGAATCAAGCTCAGAAAAAAAACAGTTATGAAACCTGGTATGAAAACATGACAATTTGGGATTGTGATGAATATTAGGTGTCATTACCAAATCATCAGTATTTAAGAATTTTATTAACAAACAATTGAATTTAAAGTTAAAGCTGCAGTCCGTAATTTTTTTGGGTTAAAAATTATCAGAAATACATTTTTGAGCAAGTACATAACCAGCCAGTGTTCAAAACTTTCTCCTTGCCCAATTCACAACAGTAAGCTTAATGTTTTTTAATTTAAGTGGTACTGGTAGGTTTCCACGGGAAATACGAGTTTGCCTTTGCGTTATTACGTCACGTCTGTACACTGTAAAAAAAGAATTGTTGGTTTAACTTAAAAAGAAAGTTACCTGGTTGCCTTAAAATTTTGAGTTCACTGAAATTAAAAATTTCACTTAATACAATAAAGGCCATTGGTTTAATCAACAGAAATTCAAAATATTATGTTATTTGATCCACATTAATTTTCTAAGTTGATATGACAAAAGAAAAAATGTTGTGATAACAAATCATGAAAATATTTTTTATAATAGTCCCAGACGCTGCAGGCGGTGGATCATTTGAAGACTCTTTTACAGCAGCTGTAATAATTAAGCTTGTCATTTTGATGGCGGATTGTTATCAAGAACAGTAAAGACGACCATCATCATTGACAACTGGTGAATCACCAGTAAGTAGTAAAAAAGACTTCGGAAACAGCAAAACAGCAAAAAAAGGAATGCAACCAGGCCCGTGCGAAAACAAAAATAAAAATATCGGCAGGGCTTTTGAAAGGTAAAACGGATGCAGAGATTGCTTTTTTTCTGCTGGACAGGCAAGACATTTTAATGGTTTATTGGGTAGAT
The DNA here is from genome assembly GCA_003731715.1 of Anabarilius grahami. Taxonomy (NCBI): domain Eukaryota; kingdom Metazoa; phylum Chordata; class Actinopteri; order Cypriniformes; family Xenocyprididae; genus Anabarilius; species Anabarilius grahami. Next base: position 5,023,699 of record RJVU01028973.1, read on the forward strand.
AATCCTAATTAGATAACGCTAATACACACCATACACATAGTCACGTATTGATGATGTTGTTAACATTAACAATTTGAGAACGAAGTTTAACAATAATAATAATTTGCATGGTTTGACGTAATGAGCTAACTTGGCAATAGTTTGATTTAATCACCATTAGATTTATTGTAGAACTCTTTTTTTTCAGTTGATCAGAAAAGTGGCAGACATGTTACTTATACTTGTTCAGTTAACATTTTCCGGTGAAACTTATTATTTAGGTCGTACTTCCAAGACATAGTATCTGCGATTCCGAAGTACAGTTTCCACTGGTGCAGTGACTGACAGCCTCACATACTCCTCAAAACATTAGATTCATCCGCGCTAAAGAGTCGTGCCGATGCACAACCCATGTAAAATGTTAATACCGCAACCTACTGCAATTGCAGAGATGGCGGCAAAGAGGCAAAACTTATGGACTGCAGCTTTAACTAACTTTTAAATCAAAAGCTTATCCAACCTTTTGTCCAAAAAGTGAAAAAATATCATTACCAGCACACACAATATTAAAAATCCCCATTAGCATACATATTACTAAAATTCACTTCAAGGTTGACCAAAGCCATGATCAGATGCTTAGGCTGACCATTGACTACCGAAATATCTGTGACTTGCATTTTTTTATTGGAGAGCTATGAGAACTTTGGATCTGTTTGACTCCTGAAAATATTATAATCTTTACAAACTCAGGAAGTGTTTTGGCATTATACTGGTCAATTTTTATGCTTATGTTATGGCTAATAAAGATAGTGTTTCATTTCTACTTTGTTTTGCTGATTTATTCAGTTGAGTTACACAAAGAACTATGATGACTATCTCTCATTCGGTGCCTGATTTACAATGCAAAATTGCATTTTTTTTTTATTAAAGAACAACTAAAGCATTTCACAACGCTTTAAGGCAGCCAAGCTTAATTTTTAGCCCAGCTGCGCTCCCAGACCATTATGGTTACATGACTTCAATCATCACTAATCAGCAAAGCAACTTGCAATTGTTTTGCGATGATGGCTCAGAAGGAGCACAGGATTGGGAAATATAATGCAGTGCAATAAAATTATTGGCTCAGTTTACCTTGGGAATCTGGATCTGTCTGTAATTCTCTGGGTTTGAGTGAGTAAACTGTAGCCAGTGGCCATTATGCTGTCTCATAAACCGTCCCTAGCCACTCTTTCTCATTATCCTCTCTCCCCTGTCCACACACTCATAGCTTGGAGGCTTGTGGTTAAGCCTGTTCTGATATGGAACCACTAGCAAACAGTTAAGAGAAAACTTTCGAAATGTTACTTTTTAAATATCCCACGGGGAGAGACATAGAGGCCTCCAAAAATATATTATAGGCGGACAGGGACTGTGTATATATATAGTTATCTTAAAGCCGGGTGCACACTGTACGATTCTAGCCACGATTTGACCATCTGAGAAAAATTTTGTCAATCCTAACAGATTCCTCTGATCCTATGCCAAAATCTGACGTCCTTGACATTCTCAGACAGCCATTTAATGAAATCAAATTTTACCTCAGAAATTGAGGCACAGTCCTACGACAACCGTCAAATCAAAAACCAATAGAAGCGCAGAACCTGATGCAATTAGTGAGACAGCAACAAACCACCACATGCTCCACATACACCTCTTTGTTTTTTTCCAGTTTTCTTTTCAAGAGAAGAAATACATACTAGAGATTGTTTTTTGTTTTGCTAGCCACCATTTCTATCCTGCATGTGAATGCAGCTCACCTAATGTATGTGTCAGGTACTGCTGCAGGAAAACAGGCGAGGAAGACGAAGATTCTCAAAACATAGTTTAATATAATATCAGACTAGCAACACGTACATAAAGACGTTAACAATACCGGACAAGAACTGAACACAGGAAGGAACTTAAATACACAATGTAAATGACAAACAGCTGTGAGGGTGTTTGGTGTCCATGGTGATTGATGAGTGGTGGGAACTATGAACAAAGAAGCACATGACAAATCAAAACAAACGGGGCGAGACGGTGACTGTGACAGTATGACAGATTGATGATGTAAAACAAAAAAACAGTGTGACGACTTACAGCGGGGATCGTGTTTGTACAGTCTGACAAGCAACAATCGTAAAGGACTATTATAAATCGTACACAGTGATAGCTTTGTATGAGCAACAGACAAAAATGTAAGACTTTTCGGGTCCTCATTGGCACATTTACTGTATATTATACATATAATGGCAACACTTTATTTAAATTGTCAGTTACACTTTATTTTGATGGTCCCCTTTAGAAATTCTGTTGACTATACATAGCGTTGCACCTACATGTCAGCTAAATCTCATTAGAGTATTAATTGAGTATTAGTAGACTTATAGTAAAGTTACTTGTAATAGTTACTTATAGTCTGTAGAATGTATGTTGGTGGAGCATCAAAATAAAGTGTTAGTAGATATTAAGCTGAGAGCCTACTAATACATAGAAGAGTTAGTTGACATGTAGGTGCAAAGTTAATTTACAGTCAACAGAATGTCTGAAGGGGACACTCAAAATAAAGTGTTACCCAATTGTCCACTTTAGTTATTATAATTAACTTCCATAATCAACTACCAGTCATTTCAGTATTAGTGGACTGCTAACACTTTATCTTGAGCAGACATTCTGACTATAAGTAACTTTTGCGAGTACGTCAACTTATTCTACTAACCTGAACCCCAACCTAAAAGTAAACTAATACTCTAATGAGAGTTAGTTGACATGTAGTTCCAAAGTTTCTTATAGTTAGTAGTAATGTCTAAAGTAGATTATCGAAATAAAGTGTAACCTATAAAATTTCAGTTGAGAATTCCCTGTATTTTAATCTTAAGTGCAGTTGGCTTTTTTGTTGCCATAAAAATTAGTATCCATCTTACATTTTTTGACTTGCACAAGATTGTTTTTTTTTTAATCGGCCATTTTCTAAAAAAACAAAATATATATATATATACTTTTTAACCACAAATGCATGTCATGCACTGCTCTGCGATCCGCCACGCATTACATAGTCACGTTGGAAAGGTCACGTGTGATGTAGGTGGAAGTAGGGCAAAAAACTCCATCTAATTTTCTCCTCCAACTTCAAAATCGTATGACATCATTGTTTTAACTTTTTTTTGTGTAAAGGGTGTTTGACTTTGCACGTTCACTTTGTAGACACTGGATCGGTACTTCTGCCTATGTCACGCGTGACCTGTCCAACATTATTACGTAGCGCATGGCAGAGCTAGTGCAAGATGAGCATTTGTGGTTAAAAAGTTGTTGTTTTTTTAGAAAATGAACGATCATTTCGCTAGACAAGACCCTTATTCCTCGGCTGGGATCGTGTAGAGTCCTTTGAAACTGCAATTTGGACCTTCAACTCGTTGTACCCCAGTGAAGTCCCCTATTTGGAGAAAAATCCTGGAATGTTTTCCTCAAAAAAAAAAAAAGAAAGACAGACATCTTGGCTTNATTTGTGGTTAAAAAGTTGTTGTTTTTTTAGAAAATGAACGATCATTTCGCTAGACAAGACCCTTATTCCTCGGCTGGGATCGTGTAGAGCCCTTTGAAACTGCAATTTGGACCTTCAACTCGCTGTACCCCAGTGAAGTCCACTATTTGGAGAAATATCCTGGAATGTTTTCCTCAAAAAAAAAAGAAAGACAGACATCTTGGCTTGGGTTGAGTAAATTATCAGGAAATTTTAATTCTGAAGGGAACTAATCCTTTAAAAGTAAAAAACACTTTATTTTGATGGTCCCCTTTGAACATGCTGTTGACTATACGTAACTTTTGCACCTATGTGTCAACTAACTCTCATTAGAGAATTAGTAGACAGTCTGCTAACTGTTTATTTTGATGGTCCTCCAACAGACATTCTACTTACTATAAGAAACTTTACAAGTACATGTCAAGTTCTTCTAACCCTAACAGTCGACTAATACTCTACTAACAATCTAATGAGAGATAGTGGACATGTAGGTCCAACATTACTTATAGTCAACATAATGTGTAAAAGGGACCATCAAAATATAGTGTAGCCAAAAGTTGCCCTATTGTACAGGAAAACTTCTAATGTGTGCAAACTATATGGATATTGATTTTTGAAAGAATTGCAAAAGTTTTACAAAAGAAGCAAGTCAGAAGGACAAACTCCATCATCACCAGAGCTTACAGCACTGCTTGAGCTTCAACCTGTAAATCCTCTCCAGTAAATAATTGGCACGACTTGCTTGAAGAAGAATAAATGTTTAGTTTTTCTTCTTTAAAATCCAAATTCAAAGAAGTGTTGCGGATGAAAATAACTGAAGCTTCTATGGCCAATCCATTACATGAATGCCTACAAGGTTGCATGTGATTTATAGGCATTTTCCTATAACGTGACGCTTCGTCACAGTCTAAACATTCTTTAAACATGACTTTAACTGCTTTTTCCCATGGCCGCAGGGACCATGTCTTGAGGATTGATACAGGATTTTTTGCAGAAAACATCTAATGTGATTTCCACAATGTCTCCTACCGGATTACATGCTATTAATATAACTGTGAAATGTGTTTGCTGTAGTCAGGTCTACGAATGAACCCTTGAACTTGGCATTAATTTATGGTAAATTTGCAGAATACAAAACAATAGCAAAAAAACAACATTTAGACAATGAAATTCAAAGCCAATATTAAAGGTGCACGGCTGCCTATGACACTAAAGGACATTACAAAAACAGTATTTTATTTCACTCTGTTTCAGTGTGTGTCATCACCAAAAAGCTAAAATTGAGAAGCTTTGCCAAAATATGCATTTGATTGTGTTTATTTATTTTTGGTCGAATCTGAGGGGGCAATTAAATCGTTGATTTGAAAATTGACGTGGTGATTTTTGTTTGATCACTGTTCTGGTAATAATTATTTTAAATACATTGTTTTTGATCTCTTACATTTGTTAGAATATTTGTTTCAATGTAATTACACAAAGGAGTACTGAGCAATGTTAATTAACAACATGTACTTACTATAGGTTTAGGGTTAAGTTTATTCTTAGTACACTCTAAAAAATGCTGGGTTAAAAACAACCCAAGTTGGGTTGAAAATGGACAAACCCAGCGATTGGGTTGTTTTGACCCAGCAGTTGGGTTAAATGTTTGCCCAACCTGCTGGGTAGTTTTATTTAACCCAACAATTGTTTACAAATGACTATATGTCTGGCTTAAAATGAAACCATAATAGGTTGGAAATTAAAAATCAGACTCATAATTACTAGAGGCAACAATAATAATCAAAAAGATGAGCATTTATTAATAAGCAATTTAATAAATCTTTATTGTTTAAATATTATTCAAAAAAGTATTAATAAATGTTTGTTTATTGAACATATTAATAAATGTTATTTTCCAACATATTTTGGGTTCATTTTAAGCAAGAAATACAGTAATTTTTAAACAATATTTGGGTTAAATAAAACTACCCAGCAGGTTGGGCAAACATTTAACCCAGCCGCTGGGTTAAAACAACCCAATCGCTGGGTTTGTCCATTTTCAACCCAACTTGGGTTGTTTTTAACCCAGCATTTTTTAGAGTGTAGCATGTAATTATGCATGATTTACTGTTGTTATTATTATTATAGTAAATACATGTTAAATGTGTAACTACATTAAACTGCACAGTTCAAGGTTTACTGTTGCTTGCTACAGTTTTCAACAAAACTGATTTGGAAATTAACTTGCAACAAATTTGCCACAGAGATGTGCCAGAACACTTATGTTTTTTGTGTAATTTGGTCTGCCGTCAAATTATTTTAGATTTGGAACATGAATGTTCAGTTTTTAGTTTCGTGATTAAATATATCGCTGAAATACACCTCAATCTTGGAACATGTGATAGACTTTCCTTCTGTGCAGTGCTAGAGAATGATTCAGATTGTACTCATGACATTTAAATCACTCTACAACCCCTCTCGATTTAGGCTACAGTAATTATTATTTTCAGACCTGAACATGGCAATCAGTTGCAATTACAACGTGTCAGAGATCAGACGTAAGCAATAACTCCGATTGGTTCATCTATTTCAAACCGCAGTGACATTGCTATCCAAAACAACAGTAAAATCACAGGAGCGTCACATCATCACCACTCTGTATCTATGGCAACTGTTCAGCTGAATGAGCAGTAGTGATCCAGCCTGCTTTATGGATTCTCAGTCGCCCCTCTCTCTGCAGTAGTCTTCCTAATGGCTTTTTTTTTTTTTTTGAGAGGCAGAGAGAATGATGCTCTCCAATTCCGATCTGAGGCCAGTTGCGCGGTCAGATTCCTAATGAATACAGCCAGTGTTTAGGTGCAGGAATCTGGTCATGGATCAGCACAAAGAGGCACTAATGGCCAGAGTTAAAGCAGCTCTTATTACAGCAAGATTAAAGTCTCGTATTAGAGTCATGAAATGATCCTTTACATTCCGTATTGGCTTCCTCTATGACTGCTATATCATGTCTGATTGGCTCTAAGCAGCATTTACTTCCACAGTCCGAGCAGGTGGCCAGCACTGGCACCAGCAGCCTCTCAAATGCAGCTGTGTCTCCAAGCATGGAGAAAAACCATTGACTAATTTAGTATGATGACAGCTAGGAGTTACAGGCTACAGCGCTTAAGATCTGACACTCTGAAGAGTCCCATTGCTGATACTGATTGACAGGAATGTTGAATATTAACATGGTTATGATTGAGCATTGCCTCTGGGTCTTAATTTACCGAGGCATCCACCTGTGATTTTTTTCTTCCCATTTTCTATAATTGCAGATACAGGAGTTCTAGAATGCAAACATCTCTTGATTGCATGCAGCTGAAGTGCAGACGGTTCCTCGTTTCTGAATCAGCAAATGTTTGAGTTCTAATTTTTGGGGGTTGGGGTGTATAGAGGCGCAGGGGTTGTAATCATAGGTCTGGGTCACAGCAATTGTTTGCTTACAATATGCAATCCTCATTAAAACACTGTCACACTGTAAACTGCGCACAGTATTAACTCTAAAGTTTACTGTATCATATTTGATACACAAATTGCAAAGCTTCCAAATGATCAACATGACCAAAACTTTGCTTGAAAAATCCATACAATCAACTACCTCCCTGCTGTCGCCTTTATGTATCATTTCAAAAACGTCCCCCTTCAGGTGGCTTTAGATGTCTTTTTGCTGTAAAATGATTTTTATAAAGTAAACAGAAGAAAAAAGTTGTTTTGCTCTGAGACAATTAATGACTAGTTATTTTTAAGCTGCTATCTGTCACTACTGTAAATGCATGGAACCAATGTACGAATGCACGACAGAACGCACGAAACCAATCTGATGAAACGCATCCAATCACTTTCTCAAGTTATCTCAACTGTTTAGGTTCAATTAAGACTTTATAATCGACTGTATACAAGAATACCTGTCGAGACTGGGATTTTGAGATAATTTTGTGTGTATGTGCTCGTTCAAGCTCAAGGAGTCTTGAAACAGAGCTCTATTATGTGTTCGCGCGCCATCTGAAAGGCGCCTCTGTGAGTGTGTGCGCACAGAAAACTATGTGCGATTGCAAAATTTGCCTCTTCTTGCATTTTAATTGCTTAAAACTCTTGAGTGTTTTAAATTGGTAAGATTTACAAACACGTGCAAATAATAAACTTTCACTATATAATGGCTAAATGTAGTTAATCCGCAAATCACATGCGTTCCGAACCGTGGGGCCTGGTTTGTACGGATTACGGATCAACCGCGATCCGTTACACCCCTAATTATTACTGTATATATGTTGCTTAAACCACGTTATGACTGCTAATGTCTGTTTTAGTTAGCTTACACACTAGCATAGCGTACATAGACGATTTTCACTTTCCCTAATATGATTTCACAATAGTCTTTCAATCTACGCTTTCTCCCTGCTTTCTTAGCATCCACTTTTTCAGCATCCTTCGTTCTGGAAGTAATTTTTTATTCATTTTTCCCGTAGTGATTTTATAAATGCCTTCATTAAAGAATTATAAGCCTTTTGTTTTACAATCTGCACTGTAAAACACAAAATAAATATAAATTGAATTGAAATGTTTTGTAGGTATATTATTGTACTTTACACTGCAGTAGTAAAATGGCAATACTTATATCTTAATATGTTCACTTGTAAGAGTTCAACCCTCAAGCTTTTTATTTAAGTTTCTGTGACAACAGGCTTACAATGCTTCTAGTGAAATGCTGTAATCATTGTCCCCACAAAAATGTTGGAGATTATGTGAATGTGACAAAGTGTAACTAGTGCACATTTGGATTCTGTTATTAAACCTTGTATTGGAAAGTTACTCATCTTTGTCTTTGTCTGCCTGCCTACACGTTACGTTACAGAAGACCGGACCTAAAACAATGATCCTGGCTGAGGAACGTCTGTGGAGCTTGCGGCAAAATGGTCGGCCTTTGGAGAGGTATGTGGAGGATTTTCTCAAGCTCTCCTATCAGGTGAGCTGGCCTGACGCCTCCCTCAGTGTGTGTTTTCGGATGGGACTGGATGGCCAGCCCCCTCTGAAACACACTGGGCCTCGCTAGCTCACCCCACGCCGGTATTCTTCACATACTGCTCCAATGGTTCCATCCATTCCTACCCTCCTGTATTTCCCCTTGTACGAAAATGGGTTTCCAACAGCGCTGAGTTTACATCTGTCAGGTCAGCGCTGAAGTCCGCCTCCCTTCCACCGTCTGTAGCTCCTAAGGCCATCCCAGTCCTCAGCCCAGTGAAGATGCAGGCCACATCGCACGCTAGCCCGCTGGCCGCCATTCCAGAGTCTCGTTCCAAGATGGCCGCCGCCCTTCCAGAGTCTCTTCCCGACATGGCCCCCATTCCAGAGCTTCGTCCCAAGATGGCCATCATTCCAGAGCCTCGTCCCAAGATGGCCCCCATGCCAGAGCCTCGTCCCAAGATGGCAGCCATTCCAGAGCCTTGTCCCGTCATGGCCACCATTCCTGAGTCTCGTTTCATCATGGCAGCCACGCCCTAGGAGTATTAGTGGAGTATGAGGGGATGTCTTGGGGCCCAGATGTGGCTTCAGCCCCTGAGTCCGTTCCATTGTCTGCTCCAGCTCCTGAGTCCGCTCCAGTGTCTTCTCCAGCCCTGGAGTCCGCTCCAGTGTCTTCTCCAGCCCCTGAGTCTGCTCCAGAGTCCGCTCCAGCCCCAGAGTCTGCTCCAGAGTCTGCTCCAGCCCCTGAGTCTGCTCCAGAGTCCGCTCCAGTCCCTGAGTCTGCTCCAGAGTTTGCTCCAGTCCCTGAATCTGCTCCAGAGTCCGCTCCAGCCCCTGAGTCTGCTCCACAGTCCGCTCCAGCACCTGAGTCCGCTCCAGAGTCTGCTTCAGCACCTTAGTCCGCTCCAGACTCTGCCACAGAGCCCATTCAAGTGAGCACCCAGGGGGCACCAGTACACAGCCAAGGGGGCTGTCCCTGAACGCCCAGCTCCACCCTGGTCCCCTGAATGGTTGCCGGCTGCGCCGTGGTCGCTTGAGTTTCCGGCTCCGCCCTGGCCTCCCGAGCTCCTGGAGCCACCCTGGAGGCTCTCTAACGTGCCAGCACCACCCTGCTCACCTGCCTGTCACCTCCAGGACTTCAGGGTGAAAAAAAAGGTAACATTTTATTAATAAGGAATTTAATAAATGTTTATTGTTTAATTATTATTCATTAAACTTATTAATAAATGTTTATTTATTAAACATATAAATAAATGTATAAAAGTCTCTTCCCGTCATGGCCGCTGCCATTCCAGAGTCTTGTTCCTAGATGGCCGCCGCCCTTCCAGAGTCTCTTCCCGACATGGCTGCCGTCATCCCAGTCTGCTGCCTTCGGGGGATGCATTCCAAGGTAGGAAGGCATCAAGGCACGTTCGAAACGAATGCTAGCTTCACTTCCTGTCTGCTGAGATACCTTCATATGATGAATTTTTTAAGGCAGAAAAGATGTATCCTTTGCTGCCTTTGATATCCCACAATCCTGTGCAATCCATTCTGTGACAGTTTGTGTGTAAATGTACATTTTTAACCAACTTTTTCCACTTTTGATGTAATTTCTAGCAAGAAATTAGTATTGTAGTAATTAAATTCACTTAGTTATCACCAAAGCGCTCTCTATTTAGATCATTAAAACATTACGCTGCCACAGAAGCCTGTCCGAAATCTGTTTTGTGAGGTACTTTCGTGCGTAAACGCTACCTGCTAAATCCTTGCCTGATAGGGCAGTGAGGCAACAAGTCAGCTGCCTAAGCTTTCAGATGCAGAGAGTTCTATCTCGTCATTCAGAGTGTTTCTTGGGAGGCGTTAAAGAGTGCAAACCAGCACAAACCCTTCACACCCACCCCCTACTGATCACTGGATGAATCCGATCGCCACAAACAATAGCGCTATCTATCAGAATGAGATAACACGAAGGTTAAGGTTAGGGAGTAGTGTTTGTTTCAGCGTTTAATTGCAATCAGCACTCACTAACATGACCGGCATGATGAATACGATCCTCAACCGGATGGAACTGGAATAAATACCTTGAATGTTGCGATCCTATCAGACTTATGATAGCAACCTGAATCGTAACATAGCGCTGTTCGCCAGAGGAGAACTGGCCCCCCGACTAAGCCTGGTTTCTCCCAAGGTTTTTTTCTCCATTTTAACACCTATTTGCCACCTGTTTGCCACCTGACGTCACCTGTTGGAGTTTGGGTTCTTTGCCGCTGTCGCCTTTGGCTTGCTTAGTTGGGGACACTTGACATTTGACTTGACATTCAATATTCAACAGTATTCTTGACATTTATTCAACAGTGCTTTTGATCTGCCTGCATTGACACTATTCTTTAAGAGCTGCTGTGCAGCCAAAATTATATACCAGTTATAACTGTATATAAAAGTCTCTTCTGCACAATCTGCATTGTAAAAAGCGCTATATAAAAAAAGGTGACTTGACTTGACTTGACAATAAATCCGGGAAGATGTCTGCTCTTAAATCATGCTTTTCATACAAATGTACTGCAACTGCAGCTATTTTGCATCTCCTACAGTTATTGACTGTAATGAACATGGCCTCATAGGACATCAGTGTAAATATTACAGTAATATTGTTGCAGTTTTTGTTTTGTTCCTTGGCCGATTGTTGTACATTCATTGTAATGGACTATATTTAGCGGTCTTTCAATATTTCATGTCCACATATTTATTTATTCAGTGAATAATGGGGAAATGTACAGTATTTCTTACTATGAGTGATTTTATTGAAAATCTATTAGTTATGTAATTTTAGGGGCTTTAATTTTATTACTATTATTATTTACAATAAATTAAATCAATCATCTTTTGATCATTTGTCTCTCCTTCAAAGTTTTTTTTTTTTTTTTGTGCTGTTTTGGGGACTGATTTGGTAAAGCAATACTACAAAATGTCCTGTCTGTATGAATCTAACAGATGTATAATTCAGCAGAAATGAAAAATAGACAGCTGGCATAACTTTTATTATTATATGTTTTAATGTCAAATGTAGGTAAGTAGTTCCCTTTCAAGGGAACTCTACGCTGCGTAATCGCTATGGGAACGCCCTGCGTGATGTCGTCATGAAGCACGTATGAAATCTGTCCAATCAGGAGACGGAACGTCATAGGCGGGTGACGTCACCGACCAGGAACTATAAAACCCGCCCGAAAACACTGTCATTCAGCTTCTGTGTCTTCAGCAAGCGCTTTGTGTGATACTGTCTGTCTATTTATTGTTGTCTATTGAGAATTGAGTTTGCCGCTAAGAGGGCTTCGAAGAGATCCTGACGCCAGAAGAACTGTCAGGATTCTGAGGGCGATCCCCACCGAGGTCATACAGCATTCACCTCATTATACGGTGCCTGTGTGTCTTCGGTGCCCTCAGGGGGGCGCTCTGCCAACCCCGCCGCTATGCCGGGGCGCAGTGCTTCTCCGCGTGTCACCCAAAGGTGGCGCGCTGTCTCTAAATATGAGTCACCCAGTTCAGTTGTTCCCTGCCGGTCCGCCGTTACAGGGCACTGGGCTGGTTGCTCATGTTCTACCAGAGGCCAGCCTCGAGAGGCTGGTTCCCTTAGTAGATTTTTTGTCAGAGTGGAAAAATCTGTCAAAAGTATTTCAGTGGGTCCTGCGAACTATAGAAAAGGGGTATGCGATTCAGTTTCGAACAAGCCCACCCCGATTCAACGGGATTCTAACCACGGTGGTAGATCCCGAACAGGCTCTGGTGTTGGCACAGGAAGTTCAGACACTCTTGCAAAAAGGAGCAATAGAAAGGGTTCCTCCTCCCAGCAAGGAGTCGGGTTTTTACAGCCGTTATTTCATTGTGCCAAAGAAAGACGGGGGATTACGGCCGATTTTAGATCTACGACAACTGAATCGAACAGTAGCAAGGCTCAAGTTCAAAATGCTTACTATAAAGCATGTCGTGTTACAAATCAGATCCGAGGACTGGTTTGTAACGATAGATCTGAAGGACGCGTATTTCCATGTGTCAATCCTCCCGCATCACAGAGAATTCCTGGGGTTTGCTTTTGGGGGGCGAAGCATACCAATATCGGGTTCTTCCCTTCGGTCTAGCGCTGTCACCCCGTACTTTTACAAAATGCATAGATGCGGTTCTAACGCCCTTGCGTATGCAGGGCATCCGCATTCTGAATTACATCGACGATTGGTTGATTCTCGCTCAATCAGAGCAGATGGCGGTTCAACATCGAGGTGTTGTTCTCGCTCATATGGAAAAGTTGGGGTTGAGACTAAACGCGAAGAAAAGTGTTCTTTCTCCAGTACAGAGAATCACTTATCTGGGCGTGATATGGGACTCGGTGATTATGAGAGCCCGTTTATCTCCGGCTCGAATAACATCAATCCTCAATACAGTCTCGGACATAAAGCTAGGCCAGTCACTCAC
>RJVU01028973.1:5042253-5056594 GCA_003731715.1 Anabarilius grahami
TTTTAGCATTTTGAAATGTAGAGTTTGTGTTTATATAACAAAATATGGTTTTGGGCAGAAAATTAACTATTTGGCTAATTGTGTGATGTTTGTGTGTTGCTGTGTTAAGAGTTTAGAAAAAGTACTTTAAGTATTGCTAAATGCTTGTTAGCAATTGAAAAAAACTGTAACTGTAACCAAATTAAAGTTACAGTTAATTAATCTGTTTGCCCACCGAGCAGACAGTACAATCTTCTATTAACTCTAAGGAAAGTTATTCTCCTGGCCAAGAAGGATAATTTTCTTACTGTACATAGTACTAACAGTACTCAAATATGTAGCAAGATCGAAACATTTAAGTGACTTTGATTTGTGAGTTGCAAACACAGAGAGTGGATTTATAAAGGGTTTAAAAGACGAAACTATGGAGAACATACAACAAAACTAATCTAAACAAAACACATACACAGATTTAAAGAAAGAAAGAAAGAAAGAAAGAAAGAAAGAAAGAAAGAAAGAAAGAAAGAAAGAAAGAAAGAAAGAAAGAAAGAAAAAGAAAGAGAGAAAGAAAGAAAGTTTTAGGAGTGAGCTGGAAGCTTTTGTCGAGTCCTTCCGAGGATCGGATGGTCTGCGGGAATTGACGAAGTTGGTTGAAGGTAAAACTGCCAGAAAACCCGACTTTTCAAGGGGATAGGCATCTGTCTCAAAGGAATGAGCTTTAATGTGTTCTGGTTGAGGTCTTTTAAGCCTCTACCTGTCACACCCATTTCTGGTAAACTAACCAATGCTGAGGTGCGAATTTTGAGCGGAAGAATGTTCCTTTGTCTCAATCGACAGCTTATTTGCATGTTTATGGTGGTCTGGAGGATTTGTGCAGTATTAAACCAAAGTGTAGTAAAAAGAGTATGATGCAAGTTACAGTAGCATACTATATATTAGGAATTAATATATAGTATGTAACTATTAATTAGGAAATTAGAAGATGATAATTTTGATACAAGACATGACAGGGTTTGGAAAACATTAAAGCAGTGATGTATTCAGAAATCTTGATATAAGCATTTGGAGTTGCACTAACATAACTACAGAGGACATACAACATAAGGACATGTGCACAGAACAGGAATATACTATATACATTTTGGGACAGTTTAATTGTGGGTTAAATGGAGCCAATGTTCTTTCCTATATTTTGCGAGTTTGTTCTCGTTCATCCACCTGGAATTCCTTTAAAGCTCAAAGAGAGGTCTGAAAACTGTAGGATTTGAGGACGCACAAACACAAATTAATCTTCCAGATGACTCGTTCAAACATAATTCATACAAAACTCATTTCAACACTCCAGATCCCAAATCAACACGCGGGACTCAAAATCAGAGAATCTTTCATTTCGGTCTACAAAACTACTTTATGTCCATGCATGCTTCCTAGCTAAGGAAGAACTTGTGGCAATAAACCCAAGACTAATGGTCGAAAAGACAACACATTGTGACTCACAGCTCGAGCCCTACCAAGATAACGGCAGAGGTTGTTTGATCCCTGAAATGTAGATACAAAACAGGCCTTCTTCTTCTGAGTGACCTCTGAGTGACACAGAGTTGAAATCCACAGGAAAAACCCACAGAGTTTTATAAACTGCATAAAATTATCCAAAACAATTCTAAACGGACTTGTAATCAAACATAGATCAACTGCATTATCCTATATTATGTCTAAAACGTATACTTGTGGCTATTATGCTCAGATCACTCACAATTCATGTAATTGTTATAATTGAATGGTTGATTGAAAGTGTTCCTTGTTTGCTATGAGTGTAAATCTCTGTTCATAACTTTGACTTTTGGCTTGAATGAAATCTGCATAAATGTATCATATTATTTTTAGAGAAATCATATCTAAACTGTGATCTCTGTACTCTCCGCTGAAAGCAGAACAGTTAAGAGACCACAGATAACATATAATTTATGGTTAGAGATGGAGAAAAGCCACCTCTGAAACAAAGACGATACCTAATTGGTCAGAACTCCCAAAAGAAGTTGGACAAACACCTCAATTAAAAAAATTCAGTACATGAACAGACAAGAAGACAATTTAGAAAAAGAAGACAGAGCAGATGACGAGACAATGACAAGAAGATCGAGGCAGATCAAGATCAGATGAAAATGGGTTAACAGCTTCATTCAAGCCATCCAACTACTCTCGCCTCACTTACTTTCCTTTCTTTTACTTAGTTTCCTTTCTTTCCGTTTCGTGTTCTAAGTTAAGTTTTGCCGCAAAGTTTAATCAACGACTCTACAGTCTTTGCCCGCCTCAAAACTTCTAACTTCAGCCACAAGGGAGACTCCATCCTCCGCCAGCACACCAGAACGTGATTGGCTTCCCATGACATCAATCTGGACACGAAAATACCTGCAGCAAATCAAATGAACCTGGGAAACACCCTTCTCCAAGCCAAAGAAGCTGACTAAGGGAATCCCCATTTAAAGACACAAACGACAAACGCAAGTACCTCCAGACTCTAGCCGAACTGGTGCATTGATATAAAGTCTAATAACCCTGCGACAGAAGGGTTAAATTAATGATTGCAGATCAGGTCTTATGAAGTGCATTTTCATCATTTTATTCTCTTAAACTCATTCTTTCCTCACTTCCTTTCTTTCTGCAACTGGTGTGAATGTGTGTGTTTGTGTTATGTGCTTACGATTTTAATGTCTTAAACTGCCCATCTATATATTCATATCCGCTACAGAGCTGATAGTTACGGCCCGTTCAACTGAGCGCTGGACTATTCATTTGCTCGGTCGTAAAATAAGTGACTCTTTTAAAAATACCTATACATTAATTAATATTTCCTTTTGAGCTGAACTGACCTGCATCCTGGCTAGTGTCATCAATGATAGCAAAAGTTTATAGCGGCCTTCGATGGACTGTTGATTCCAGACTTTTTGGAGTGCTTACTTTTTGGAGTCAAATTCTGCCTTGCTTTAGTAGGAAATACATCTTAGCATTCTTTTGGTCATAATAGTGCTGACTTGTATTGTTTAGTAGGAGCGAGTTTCTTTCAGTTTCCAATGAAGGACCCTGCGCCCTGTAGCAGGCTGTGGCTAAAGGCTGCCAAGAATCGTACATACAGAGAGAACGCTGCAACAGGAAATCTGAAAAACCTCTGTGTTTGTAGTCAACATTTCAAACTGGATGACAACGAACAGTGTTTTAGGCCAAATGGAGCGGAACAACTGAAAGAAACTGCTGTTCTGTCAGTTCAACCCAACACCTGAAGCAAAACGTCATAATGTACAGGTAAGAAAGCTGTTGCTATATAGTGTTCCATTTTTACCATAATGCTGTTTAAAAAGTAGGCATGGTATGATACAATTTTTCAGTGATAAACAGACCCTTACAATAACTGATACAAAAATGCGGAAGTATAATCTAGTTTTCACAAAAGCCCTGTGCTGTGTCCAAATCGCCACCTATACCCCTAAATAGGGCCCTATTTGAGGGGACAGCCAGGGGGAGGCACAGAGGGTTACACCGGCCATTTCGACCTTCAATGTTAATGTACAATGTTAAATACATGAATTACATTGTTTCATGTTCCACAGTTACATGCATCACAGTTTTTAACTGCTATGCAGAGTTTCTGTTTATGTAATAAAATTTGTAATAATAATAAAAAAACATAAATAACCCCGATTCATGGGCGATTTCGAACACACCTCTGGAGCTGTCAAAAGTCTGTCAGATGATGCGTTTTGTGTCAACTTTCGCTGACAAATAAACGTCAATTTCTCGGTCCAGGTAACACAGAGAACGAGTAAACATTGTTCATTTACGTATAGGCCTACTAATGCCATTTTAACTATACAAAGCAGGTTGAAAATTGACAAAGTTACACTTTAACTATCCAAAGATTAAAAACACTAATAGTGGAAGTAAATATGTGACCCTGGACCACAAAACCAGTCATAAGGGTCAATTTTTTGAAATTGAGATTTTTACATCAATAACTAAGCTTTCCATTGATGTATGGTTTGTTAGGATAGGGCAATATTCGGCCGAGATACAACTATTTGAAAATCTGGAATCTGAGGGTGCAAAAAAATCGAAATATTTAGAAAATCGCTTTTAAAGTTATGAAGTCCTTACACTCTAAAAAATGCTGGGTTAAAAACAACCCAAGTTGGGTTGAAAATGGACAAACCCAGCGATTGGGTTGTTTTAACCCAGCGGCTGGGTTAAATGTTTGCCCAACCTGCTGGGTAGTTTTATTTAACCCAAATATTGTTTAAAAATTACTGTATTTCTTGCTTAAAATGAACCCAAAATATGTTGGAAATTAACATTTATTAATATGTTTAATAAACAAACATTTATTAATACTTTCTTTGAATAATATTTAAACAATAAACATTTATTAAATTGCTTATTAATAAATGCTCATCTTTTTGATTATTATTGTTGCCTCTAGTAATTATGAGTCAGATTTTTAATTTCCAACCTATTTTGGGTTCATTTTAAGCCAGACATATAGTAATTTGTAAACAATTGTTGGGTTAAATAAAACTACCCAGCAGGTTGGGCAAACATTTAACCCAACTGCTGGGTCAAAACAACCCAATCGCTGGGTTTGTCCATTTTCAACCCAACTTGGGTTGTTTTTAACCCAGCATTGTTTAGAGTGTAGCAACGCATATCCACTTACAAAAATATTTTTTTATATATATTTAAAGTAGAAAATTTACAAAATCTCTTCATGGAACATGACCTTTACTTAACATCCTAATGATTTTTGGCATAAAAGAAAAATCGATAATTTTGACCCATACAATGTATCGTTGGCTATTGCTACAAATATACCCGTGCGACTTATGACTGGTTTTTTTGTTTTTTTATGTGTTCCAAAAAAAAAAAAAAAAAAAGTTATAATAATTTGAATTATAATAATAATTTATATTTTAAATTTTAGTTTGCCTTTTTAGCCTATCACTGTTACAGTCCATTTGGGTAGTTCTGACAGTTGATTGGTTAGGACAAATGAACTGTTGAAAACAATAATATACTAACAATGGTCTATCTGATCCATCCAGTCACTAATTATTGAATTATCACCAATGCTTTAAGTTCCAGGAAGTGCATTATCACAGAGTCTGTGGCTACGGTTATCATTAAATGATTTGATTTGAAGTCTTGTACTAAAGCAACTGAGATGCCAGACAGGTAATGTCTTCCCTGCTGTCCTCTGAGACTCGCAGCAGACTGGAACAAAACCATTCAATCTGTAGCCTCTCATATTACCAAAACCAATTACTGTAATCAGGTCCGTGTTGTGATGCATTTAAAATGACTTTTGACAATACACTATGTTAAAAGTAGCACAGAGGATGCCTCTATACCTTAAAGAGACACTGCATCAGTCTACGTAGCTACATAATTAAATATAGGTAAGTTTATTTTTATTGTCAGTTATTGAATAGGCTGTTTAAAGTAACTTTTTTAAAAGTACAATATTTATTTCCTTTATTTATTTTGTTCTTTACAAGGACATTTTTTCTAACCATATAAAACAGTTCATTTATGTGAAATACTTCAAATGAATCAAATCAAACTGAATTGTAAAAATTTAATTATATTTAAAATCAATTCAACTACAAATACAAACGTAGCTGTAAATAATGCACAAGATAATTCAATTTACGCTCTGCTATAATACATTTTATCAAATGTTATATTATTCTCAACTGTCTACCATCACAGCATATTTTATAATCGCTGTTTAAAGTTAAGGATTTATTGGGAGTGTTTTCTTCACATTCAGTGTTTTCAGGGCTGATCATATTTCATTGTCATATTTCATATTACCAACAAACATTCAACAGCACTTCCAAGATAGTGAATATAGATATCTGACAGCCACAGTATGATTCCTGCAGTGGCACTAACCCAAGAAATAGAGAAGTCTATTATTGAATATCACGTAATATATTAAATTATTAAAGAGAGAAAGAAGGAAATTACTACAGGGGCATATTCAGTTTACCAAGCCCTAGTTCATTTCTGACCTGGCTTGGTGAATGACTCTGACCTCTTGATGACATGGGTGGGCATTGCAACCCACCTGAATAATGCAATTAAGTGCTCATAAAAATATAATAAATCTATAATAGAGAAAATCCTTACCTACAGATTTAAAACAGGAGCATCTGGAGAATAGAGTAATAATTCAAGGCATTTTTTTTTGTGATTGGTTTAAGGGCTTTTTAGAAACTGTCAGTATGCATTTTCATTATCTTATCAATGTTGTATATTGCATTATTTTGTGTAATTAAATGTTCTGATTACTTATAACAAATAATTCTTGATTTTGAAACATTACAAGCAGCAAGGAGGATAATTACATCATAAAAATTGCTTTGTTAGGTTGTAATTGTTCATGTTTAGTGTTCAAAGGTATGACACTTGTAGCTTAAAGGGTTAGTTTAAGCTAAAAGTCACGTGAACCACTGAAATTTCGGAAAGTCTCAAAACACTTATGACATAACGAAGCCTCGTTTACTGAAATCACGTGACTTTGCCAATTTGATACGCGCTCCGAACCACTGATTCGAAACAAAAGATTCGTAAAGCTTCGAAGCTTCGTGAAGCAGTGTTTTTTAAATCGCCTATCACAAAATTTTCTCTGTCTTAACAGCGATAAGACTGAGGTCATGCTGCTTGGCTCTATCCATCAAATACGCAAAGCTGGTTCTCCTTCACTCAATGTTGATGGCTCTGTCCTGGAGTTTCAAACTAAATAAAAAAATCTGGGGGTGATATTTGATTCTCATCTTACATTTGATCCACATGTCCAGAATACCGTTAAAACATAATTTTTTCATCTCCGAAACATCGCAAGGCTTCGTCCTATGCTTTCTTTAAATGTTGCAGAAAAACTGATCAATACGTTAGTTTTTTCGCGCATTGATTATTGCAATGCACTGCTCGCAGGATTATCGAAAAATACCCTCAATAAACTCCAATATGTTCAAAATTCAGCAGCCAGAATCCTAACAAGGACAAGAACTCGAGAGCATATCATTCCTATCTTGGAGTCCCTACATTGGCTTCCCGTCAGGTTTCGTATAGATTTTAAAATTCTCATGTTGACTTATAAGGCCTTACATGGCTTAGCCCCACACTATTTATCTGAGCTTTTAACAGTTTACACTCCCAGGCGTGAGCTCCGTTCTTCGGAGTTAGGCCTCCTGACCGTTCCCACTACTCGCATGCGCTCTATGGGTGACAGGGCTTTCTCTTCCTTTGCTCCAAAACTCTGGAACTCTCTCCCCTGTGATATTAGACATGCAAATTATCTTAGCGTTTTTAAAATTTCTCTTAAAACTTATTTCTTTAGACTGGCTTATATGTAATCTGTATTTTTATTTCTCTTCTTATTTTGTATTGACTGTTTTTTAACTTTGTACTATGTGTAAAGCGCTTTGAGAATATCCTTTTAAAGGCGCTATATAAAATAAAGTTTATTATTATTATTATTATTAGATATCGTTGAATAAAGTCGTTATTTTGTTTTTTGGCACACAAAAAGTATTCTCGTCACTTCATAACAATAAGGTTGAACCACTGTAGTCACATGAACTTTTAAATATATCTTTAGTACCTTTCTGGGCATTTGAAAGTGAGGGTGAGTAATTAATGACAGAATTTTCATTTTTGTGTGAACTAACCCTTTAAGAACCCAATAGAATTTCCTTTTAATATAGATTTTAGGAGACAAACATTGTGGAAACCAGTAGTTCACCATTCATGACACCTGTGAAGCAGGATTGATCAAAATTTGAAATTGAATTGGTACCCTTTCAATTAATGAGGGAGTCCATATGAAGTTGAATTGAAATCTACAACTGGATCTCATGAGAAAACATAAATAGCCTATTTGACAAGGTGGTAATTTCATATGAATTTGTACGATGTAATTCATACAGAAATGTACTTTTTTTTTTTTTTTTTTAGAAAAAGCAAGCATGAAGGTCCACACCAACTCCACCCCAAAACCTAACTGTCTATAGAATAAGCAGATCATACGGAAACGCATGAATGGTACAACATTTAAAAATATAACGAATTTCCATGAGAGTGTTTAGGAAATCTATCTATCTCTTTGTCAGCAAGGCCTTCAAAACTTGTTCAAAGTTTTATCGAAACTTTCTCTTGTTCTTGACTTTGACTACCTTTATTTTAACCAACCAAGTAAGAGCACAACTATCTTGCGCTCTTCATGCCCACAGCACGGGTGGTGCAAGATGAGTTACAGATAAATGCATCCCTGTGAACCACAAAAACCGCTATGTTTCCAAAATAGGCTCGTTGAAAAATTGTGCCTCTACATTTTTGCAAAACTCCAAAATGTACATATACATACAATTCACTGCAGTTTCCAGTTGAAATGAACACTAGTGGCTGCAAAACACCAGCAACTTTATTATCGTTCTCAAAATGATAGAACAAAAACATTATTTATACATCATTCATGGAACATTTTTTCTCAAATGTTTTAGTCGGATGTTCATCTAGCATTTTCTAAATGTTACTGCTTGTTTCTGGGTTCAAACATGATAGAGCATTAACCTTCTAACCCCACTCACCGGACATTTCATATCACTATCTCTACTGCGATACGTACATCAACCAAAGTACTAAAACATTGCCAGATTCTCACATTCATCTGTTTCGGATAAAACTGAACATGCTTTTAGCACCATTCACTGGACATTTCACTTTGAAAGTGTCGCAAAACGTGCCAGAAGCAACATAAAACCCATTTGCACAAATGAGCCTGGGTTTGATGTTTCACTTTGCAAGCACCACTATTGGTCTAATGACTGAGGATATGAGAAGACCTTTTTGCACCAACCATTTGCAAGGAAGTGGAACTGTGTTAAAGTGATGAGAGAGCAATTCCCCTAAAATCTCCATATCTGACATTGAGAAGTTGAAATGAAGGATGAAGCTCACTCCAAAAGAGAAACCTACCCTGGGGGTGCGCTCATTAATTAAATGATATAATTACGAGGTGGTGACCCTGGCGTTTGGCTCTCAACACAAAAGATGGCTTGTCTCCTTCTCTGCAAATGGGCTGTGCTCTGTCATTCTTAGTGACAGTAAGCAATCTCTGGATAGTGAGGAAAAGACAGGAGCCAGTGGAGCAATGTATAAATGATGGATCAAGATGGCTGATGTCCTTGAGCCTAAGCTGGTCTTGGAGAACATGTGGGATGTTGGTAGGAATCACACTTGCACACTGATCTGAGCTCACTTTGGCAGGACCTCTTACAAGCAGGAACTTTAGGGATTGACATGGAGGAACATGATCCCACATCAGTGGAATAAAGCTTGCCTGAAGAACAAGCTGTTGCGGTTGCAGGAAGCTGACAGTCTCTTCTCTTGCCAAGAATGAAGGGTAATGAGTGGGCAGGAAACATCTGGGAGAAAGGCAGCAGTCGGGTAAGCCATTGGCTAGGATAAATAAATCATTAGTTGTACCACAGCATTGTTTTCCAATCTCTGAAACGCAGCATGGTTTGTCTGAGTGAAAAAAATATGAGAAATGTGGTGTGCTAAAAGAATACTTTAGTCATCATTTACTCACCCTCATGTTATTCAAAAACTGATTGACTTACTTTCCTCAATGGAAAACAAAATTATCAGAATGTTTACGCGGCTTAAATCCAAACTACGATAACATACATACAGTCATCAGGCTGACGAGCTCCAATAAGGACAAAAATTACCATAAAAGCAGGATATAGGCCAACAACTCATGCTGTCTTGTAAAACCATATGATGACTTTGTGTGAGGAACAGATTTTAAAATATGGGGAGATTGTAAACTTTGGACTATTGTTATCTGTCTTTGAAACAAATTTTGTTAAAAATTAAATGCTTTATTTATTTATACATCAGGGGGCATGTTACAGAAAGATCTTAACTTTAGAATCCTATCTTATCTGTTTGGAAACCATGGCAATTTCAGTTAGGACCTCAGAATGACATTTCTTAAGTACATAATCTTATCTTAACTATGGATAGGAAACGGGTATTACAGAAGCATCCTATCTCGACAAAAAATCCTAAAAGCTGTCTTAACTTTAGGACAACCCCACTAACTTCAAACCTTTATGAAATCCAACGGTAAAAATCCCAGTACAAAAGCTTTTTTTAAAAAATGGCGTTACATTTATTAATTATACAAGACAAAGAGCAGCGACGTTTGATTTTGGAGAGACTTTTGGAGGACCCAGAGGATGTGCTGGAATTTGATGAAATATTTCCTTATCTTCGTGAGTGAGCGAAGGTGAAAACATGCCGAATAAAACAGGCTTTAACGTTACCTTATCAAAGGAACTTTCAAACTTTGCCGCACTGAAATTAAAAGCGCGCCGTTGTCTCTCCACTTTGATTTTAGGTTTAAGGCCCTGATATACTTCAAATGAAGTTCTTTTTCGTTCTTCATTTAGGAGTAAAACGAAGTTCGAAATGCGTGAGCAGCGATATACTGTAATCGAACATCTGACGCCGGCCACACTGCTGAGAGCGACGGTTAGATGAATATGTAAATACGTGCTGTACACTTTCTTCTCAGTAATAAAATAAACACAACAAAAATGAGAAAACTGCAAGCATTTTTATAGAAAGCATAAGAAAAGCATCTGATCATAACAACATTGGTATGTTAGCACGAGCTCTGCAAATTAGCACTCCAGTCACGTTTATTTATATAGCACTTTATTCTATAGATTGCTTAAAAGCAAGCAGCTTTACAGTATCAAACATGAAAAACAGTGTCAGTGCCACATTTCATCAGACACAACTTCATTTTGTACTATAAAGCGGCTATCCAGTGTGTTCATGTTTTCACCCGCAGAGATCTTACCTCAACAAACTCTACAGATGAAATGAGTCAGAGAAGGGTTCCACGTGAATGAAGGCGGAGCCTCGGCGCACACCTCCTATTACGTTATTGTCACGGACCAATGGTAGTACTTTTCCTGAAAGTTCGCTTTGGCAAGCCATTTCGAACTTCCAAAAAGAACACAAAACGAACTTCGTTTTGGCCTGATTTTGTTCGAAATTACGTCACATCAGTTTGTTCTTCGATTTCGTTTGAAGTATATCAGGGCCTTTAGGCTACCTCAGAATCAGTTTGCACGTCATTGGTTGCTTGGTAACAGACCTGACAGTTGATTACCAAACTCAATGGAGCGGTTTAAGATTTCCTAAATACAGATAAGATGAGATTTTGTAAGATAGGATAAGAATCCTAAATTATGTTAAGATTTGCTTCTGTAATACGAATTTGTGAAAAATCTTAAATTAAGTTATCATGTCTTAAGTTAAGACCTAAGATAGAATTTTTCTGTAATACGCCCCCAGTTCTTTCAGCACTGCTGTTCAGCATTGATCACCAGTAACCATGGTTTTACTGGTGATCTTGATGCTGCACCAAGAACAATTAATGAAAAGTATTTTAATAGTTTTAGTTTTAATTTTAGTTAACAATAACAACACTGACCAAGACCCACTAAAAGTAAGAAGAAAGTCCTATACGATGTACATCCAAAACATATCCCTGACAGCAACATAGTGTCGGCCCAGATCCGGCCCACATCTGATCCGCGTGTAATCCACATGTACCAGATGTGGGCCAGATCTGGGCCACAGAATGTTGCTGTCTGGGATGCCTTCAGAGCAAGTAAATAGAATATTTGCCTCTTTAATAGCAATAGTAGCAAGGACGAATTATATAAAGTTTAAATGTTTTACCGATTTTGGCCTGACCACTCAAAATATAAACCACTATTGTTGGCTTATAACATAGTGAATTGGGTTAAAACAAGAACACAGCTTTGGAATTTTGATAATTTTTACCCCAACAATCTTCATACATATTAAACAGAGAAAAGAGAAAGTATTTTACAACAAATAAGACCTTACAGTGGAAGTTTTTTTTTTTTTTTTTGTGGATTAAGGCTATACGGAGGTGTGATTGACTCAATGGGATTGCGTCTTGGATGAGGATGCTACCATTGAAGAGAGTTCAAATGCTAATTTCCAGAAACATCCTTTGTTTTGTCAGAGGGTGGCCCTCTCTTGGTCCAAACAGCACAGTGTCATCCTTACAACATGAGCAATGTCAAATATGTGTGGTTATTTTTTTTTAACCGACCACACATCAAGTGAGATTTAAATAGATAGTTCACCCCAAAATCAAATTCTGTCATTGTTCCAGATAAACCCATATGGCTTTCTTTCATCTGTGGAACACAGAAGATATTTAGAAAAAAACATTACACCCATTTGACTTTCATTGTATTGATTGAAACATTTTACAAAATATCTTTTTTGTTCCTTCATTTGGTAGGTTGATCAGTTGTCCTTTAACTGATATTAATTCTAATTATGCACAGTTCATTACCCAGCTTCCCCATCTCAGTCCTGCCTTGAACTACTGAACAAATTACATGATTGTGTTATAAAAATAATGTTTCAATGACTTTTCGGCTTTCAAATGTACAAATATGCCGAAAGTTTTTGCATAACTAGGTGTGCTTGAATACCTCAGCCTGAGGATATTGTACATTATGTAAGGATTATAAAAATACCTGTAAATGCTTGGAGAGCACTGCGGTTCAATAGCAGTATAAGCCTTGACACATTTACGTTAGCAAACCAGAGAAAAGACTAAGACTGCCTAAAACCAGAACCTAGTACAGATGCTTTTCATATTCTGATGATTTGATAACACAGAGCAGAGCGGACAGAACATTTGTCTTCGTCTGACAGGATGTTGTAAAGCACCGTATACGCAGAGGCGTTTTTATGATACTGGCATACATCTATGTGCAGAGAGAGCCAAAATCCATTGCTTCAAGGACCCTTTCTAACACACAGAGGAGGGAGGCTGAGCTCAGGCCCCGGGCCAGACGTTAGAGAGTCTCATGATTAAAGAGCTGGACATTTCTGGCACTACTGCATGTGACCTTGGCAATGTCACTCCAGCCATTTGTGCTCTTTCATACTCAAGAGCTCTGCGCTCATCCAAACCTCATTCGCTCTGCAGCTGGGGTCCATTTCCTCATAATTGTTCTCTGAACTGAACTCTTGATCCATCTGTGTGTTTGCTTGCAATTATTAACGCACTGTTGATTGTTTTATTTTGGAGTTTTGCAGCGGTCAAGACGGATGACCAATCGCTGGCTGAAAATGCTGTAAAGCTTCTCCGGTACGCACTTGCGTTGGCCAAGCACATAGGAGCGAAGCCAGGCAAGCATGAATGAACCACTGATTGGGTGTCCGCAACTGAAGTATCAATGTCAAGTTGCTCTGGAGTGCGAGTAACCACTAAACAAGACGAAGCGAAGTCCTCCTCCGCTTTGCTCTTGACTGTACAAGTGTACTCACGTACTCGTCTCCAGCACCCAGAGGAACACACCTTATATGCCACCCAGCACAAAGAAAAGGTCTCATCCACTTACTGCCCACACTTTGACTGTTTTACACACATAATGTATATGTGAAACTGCAATACACCAGGCTACTCTCTAGTATTAAAAAGTTCAGGCGAGCTGAAGTGTCAAGATCAAGAGGTCTAAAAGCGTTTGATGAAGTGGAAGAGGCAGTCGATTCAATGAAAGCCCACAGGCCGACAGGGGATGCTTTGAGAAAACAGCTCTGGTTCTCAGAATGCAAAGACATGCTTTAGCAGCCACATGGATGAGGCTTACAATGAGCTTAATCTATCCTGACAATCATTGTTAGATAAAATAGTAGCCTATATGTCTGCACTGAATATTTCCATGCTAACAAGAATAGGCCCTTCAAATGCAAAGGGTCTAAACAGCTCAGATGCAACACACTTTCAGAAGGAAACATCACTATTTTTATCCTGCACCACCAAACCACATCGGTCTTGCATCTTACTCAAACAGCATTCAGATGTGACATTGGTGGTGGTGTATGCAACAGCTGGCACTTCATTTTTTGGCATTACTAAAAAAGGATCATTGCCTCATAAAATGTCAGTGACATGGTGTTCTGAATCTATTCAATTTCTGAAGTAATAATTTATAAAACTAGTAACAACTAGTTTGGCATAGTCATTTATTTTTAATAGTGTTATTAGAAAAAGTTTTACAAAATCAATGCTTAATTAATATCTGATTACCATCTTATTAATATCCAAAAATCTTTTGCCAGTCAAATAATATGGTGCAACCAATATGCAGAAACTTGCAGAAAAAAAAACTATAAAATAAAACAGGAAATTATATCATACTGTAGAGAGAATTCCTGCAGATCCCAAGTC
>RJVU01028973.1:5056710-5069321 GCA_003731715.1 Anabarilius grahami
AACGTAATGACATTTATGAATTATATTTTAAAATAAATAATTACATACACCTTGCGGAATCGTGCTGTTTTTCTTTTTTGTATTTAGGTCTATTTTTATTTCAGCTATTATTATGTCTTGTGTACTATAGGCTATGTTAACATCTGTTACTGTATGTGATATAGTTTATTCTGGGCAGTACACGTGACGGTTACATCACATTTTTATTAGTCGTTATAATTTATACTTTTCTTTTTGGTACACTATATTTCGATGGTTCACTTTAGACACTCTACAAGTAACCTTGCAACTAAATGTCAACTAACTCTCATTAAGGCCCTTTCACCCTGAACACGACACGATAAAGTGAGGTGAATCACTGACAAATGGAGCTTTCACACTGAACGAAAAAGGATGGATTGCCTTCGGCTAATTCACATCTGCATGCTTTCCTCATGTATGCATCTCGTATAGGTTCTCTATGGAGCTGTTCACAGTGGGCACGAATGTTTGTGGCGTGGAAAAGCGATGTTTTTTTTTCGACCCGTGTGTCGATTTTTCACGTCGCTCCGCAATGAAACGGGCCATCCAATTAGATTTGAGCTTTTGATCACGTGCCCGGAGCAGCTGCTGTTTCACATAAGGGGAGAGTGGTGGCGCTATTTCGAAAACCAGTATAAACAGTAAAGAGTATCCTGGAGGAGAGAAGAGAGTGGATGCTGAGTTCTTGTTATCATTAGTATCTGAGATTAAATTTATTCTCACATGTTCTTTAAACAGAATATAATTTCTATTAATTTTCCACTGAATTATGTGATCACTGTCCGTTTTCTTCCACTTGCTCGAGTGTTTTGATTTTGAGAGCGCGTTAGATAGGCTACCTCCTGCTCTTCTGTATATAAAAAATTATATTTTTATTTTTCTACAGATGAAATATGAAGGCAAATAGACACATGATTATGACGATATGTTTTACACATAGTCATTACAACTTTTATATTCCATCCACTCTTTTTATTTCACACTTTGTTTGTCATACAGTGCTTTGTGCTGCGAAGTGGATCAACTTATCAGGCGCCATTCTGGATTTTGCGGTTCACTTTTACGGTGGCTCTGAATTGTCAAAACACCTCTCAAAATGCTTGCTAAGGATAAGAAAAACGCAACTTTTTTATGACGAATGAAAGTTTTGGAGGCAGTGTGTAAATGTGACTGATACAATGTGAGGTCGTATTTATTTTTTAACGTGCAAAAATTTCGAACGCAAATTTTATACACTCGGCGCAATGCGATGCCAGGCGCAACGCAAGTGTTTTTTGCTAGTTTCAGCCGGACACAGTAATCATTTTCACATCCTGTGCCATGTTGTTTAAATAGCCCATCTGTTCACCCATTGGCGTGCTGGTCTGAAAACGAGGTGTGTTCAGGCGCATTGTTGGCGTGTTGCTATTTTGAGGAAACTGAAAACAACTGCGCCATTAATCAACAAAAACCTGGTCTAAAGTAAATGACTCATCACTTTGAGTGTGTCTTACTCCGCCATGTAAATAGCGAATCCGCCATGGTGCAGGCGCACCTGGCTTTTAAAAGGAATGGGAGATAACACTCTGATTGGTTTATTGCACATTACACCCAAAACACACCTATGACTAATTAAGAGAATAGGTACAACCATTTTGGACCATCGCCGACCATGTTTTCTGTCGTTAAACTAGCAAAAGTAGATTCTGACATGCACGCCCTAAGTGCACCTGTGCCATGCGCTTCAGATCATGAGCTTAGATCATTAAAATAGGGCCCTTTAAGGAGCTTTAGGGTTAGGTGTTAGGGTTAGTAGAATCAGTAGAATGTCTGTTGTGGGAACATCAAAATAAAGTGTTAACAGATATTAAGCAGAAAGTCTACTTATACTCTAATGACTGCTGTAGATATGTAGTTGCAAAGTTACTTATAGTTAGAAGAATGTCTAAAGTGGACCATCAAAATAAATTGTTGCCAAATTTTCAAAACCATATGAAATCAACATGAATTCAGAGCATATGGCAATAATAATACTCATGACTGTTTGATTAAATCTGATATTGTGCATTGTGCAGTGATATGTTAGTAAATCATCCTAATGAAGCTGTTGAGAAAAGTGACAGTTGATCTGGCAGCTTTTCAACTTCTTATCTAGAATTACTGTCAAAAAGTGGCTATCAACAAACCAAGTTACTATCCTACAGTTCTATTAAACCTGTGTTGGTGCTGTGCTGTAAAACCTCTCTCAGATACTGCTTGAGTCACTCACTTGCTAATTAAACACTCAAAGTCAGCACATGCTATCTGCCCACTGCAATTACCGTTTCTTGTATCTAGGTTGTGAGGGAAAAAACATTGCTTACACCTGGATAATCTAATTTCCATCCAGTACCTACTCAAGCTTAACATACCTGAACATCATGCAACATTTTTGAATGTTACCCTATAAAATTTGTCAAAAACTTTTTAATGTTGGCTACTTGTACTTTGCAAAAAAAATCATTTTAACATCCAGTGGTCATTAATGCTACTTATGGAAGCTTGTTTATTGAATTCTGCCTACGTCACTATGTCACAGTGCAAGACGAGCATTTGTGGTTAAAAAGTATATAATTTTTATTTTATTTAGAAAATGGCTGATAAGGGTTAGATAAGACCCTTATTCCTCGGCTGGGATTGTGTAGAGCCCTTTGAAGCTGCACTGCAACTGCAATTTGGACCTTCAACCTGTTGTACCCCAAAGAAGTCCACTATATGGAGAAAAATCCTGGAATGTTTTCCTCAAAAACCTTAATTCCTTTTCGACTGAAGAAAGAATGACATAAACATCTTGGATGACATTGGGGTGAGTAAATGATCAGGAAATTTGAATTCTGAAGTGAACTAATCCTTTAATGCAAGTCACACCAGTTCATTTATTAACATTTAGTAATTAATATGGCCATCCTTAGCAACTTTTCAGCAAATCTGATAACAGCAAACAAAAATGCAATTGCACATAACAATATTACATTTAGCCTTCTAAATATGTTCAAATGTGTAAAAAAACAACCAATCATGTGATGTACAGTATAATTAAGTAGATCATTTTAAATACTTTCAAACAGCAGCCCATTAACTGAGAGCTAGTGAGGGGATTGTCATAAAAACAAAAAAAAAAAAAACGTATATCCTATCAGTGTGACCATGTTAGCTGTATCTATGCAAATTGAGTTTTGAAGCGATGCTGAATGGTAAATGCAGAAGTGACTCTTGGTGCTTCTTGAATCATCTCAGTTTTAATGCACTTCTGACAGGAGGATTTCAGATGAGTGCAGAAAAATGTCATTGAGCCAACAGTCTTTAAAAAAATCACAATGGCCAGTTATATATTTAGCTCAGAAGAGATGACATTGAGCTGAGTTCTAAGATATTACTCTTAAAATAAAGCAATAAACTATGAGAGGATAAACCCCCCCTTTTACTATGCTAAAACACTGTAACACAGAATGTTAAGCTGCTTATTGCTTTTACAAAATGGAAGCAAAAGCAATATGCTAAAATATTCAAAAACAGTTTTATGATTAAAACAGTAATATTTAAAGTTAAATATACATTTTATGCATTTTATTTATTTTATACTACATAAAATAAATATGATAAAAATGTATTTATTAATAATAATAAAATTAAAGCATTCTTAAACCTATTATGGTATTTTTCTTCATTGACATTTGCCAAACTAAAAGTCATTATGACATACAACTGTTTTTCAAAATCATTAGATGCTTATACAGTCTTATAGAGACATCAAGCTTGGATAAAAAACCTTTATTTTGAATTTCTGTCAGCAATGCACAAAACCCACATATTTTCATTCAGAAGCAACTCATAAACTCTCATTTCTTCTGGCAAGAGTCAGGCAGCAATGGCAGAAGTTATCCATGCATGACTTCTGGGTTATGAGGGGAGAGAGAGAAAGAGAGAGAGAGAAGAGAAGGCTATAGATGAGAGGTTAAAATCCATGTAATCTCAATCCTGCCGTCAAGACTGCACTGACAGGCATGTGTGAGATGAAAGTTCTGAGTCACACACAAGGTGTAACAGTTCCCCCTCAGCAGTAAATGCAGAACATGGCTGCCTATGAGGGAGTTTCTCCTTATTAAAGCTGTCATATTGTGCTTCACTGTGTGGGCATGCTTCTCTGACACACAGATACTCAGCAGAGACGCCTCAGGAAACATCAGCTGCACTATGAAAACAAGACAGCTGAGCGCTACCATTTGTCAGATGCTTACTTTTATAGACAAATTGTTGAACAATTTTTTTTATTTTTATTATTATAGCCTAGTGCTTTTCCACTCAAAAGTGCTCATTTACTTTGAAAGGTATAGGCAAGAACAACCTCTCACGGGAAACGTATGTTACGATGCACATCCTGATTTTGACGAGTTAGGATTTTTTTATTTATTTTTTTTTGATCCAGGAGCAACATTTGTGTCCGAAAATGTAGTCCTATCCCTACCCCTAAACCTACCCATAACTTATCCTTAAAATTAGAGAGAAATGACAGATGAATAACACTGATGTAGTAGAACCAAACCCTGATTGTAAGCCTAAACTTGACATAAACTGTAAACTTTTCACTCAAATCTTATTGGTTGATTAGCATGTTGTTTCAGGATCAACAAAGATGTTGATCCAGGAACATGTTAGATTTGGTAAAATCCGGTTCTGCGTTACGAGGTGGCGATTTTGTACGAACTTACAAAAACATACAATTGTTAGAAAAAAGTAAGCATGAATGTCCACCCCTAACCATACCTGTCACTGGGGTGTGTGCAAATCGTACGGAAATGTACAAATACACTGTAAACCTGAATAAGTTGGCAAAACTCAAAACATTTGAGGCAATCGGATGTTTAAGTAAGCAGAACTGGCAGATTTTTATTTTGTACTCATACATTTTAATTGTTCTTAACTTGAAATGTTTGAGTATGCTATTTCATACATTTAACTTAAAATTATCATGTAATCTCAAAATAAACATTTTTATAAGTGGAAACTTAGGTAGTTATAACAAGCTAATTCAGAAAATGCTAACTTGCTCATTTGCTAGCATGTTAACAATAACTTGGTTTAGCACTTTCTGAATCTCCCACTTAACATTAATCTTGCACAAAAAACATTATATAAAACTTCATTTCCAGCAAAGCATGCTGGGAAAAAGAAATCCCAGCCCAGTTTCAGTTAAACTTAAGTTCGTCTAAATTAAAAGAAATGAGTTCATAAAACTCAAAACAATGAAACAGTTCAGTTTACTTAAAATATATCAGTGCTGTGAACTCGAAAGATAAAGAAAGTGCTAAATACTCATTACAGTTAATTTGACTGAACTAATTAGTTTAAGTTTTCTATGCACGGCTAAAAATGTTTCACTGCATTCACCGGTCTGGCAGTTCTACCAGACGTCTGAAAAAGACAAAAAATTTGCCACCTCTTTTTGGAGACATTGCAACGACAGCAAGACACTATGGACTTGCAATTTCAATGCATTTCTTTCCTTCACAGTGCAGCGCTTTCATTCCTCCCTAAAAGCCAAAATGTAATGTTCAAATTAGCTAAATCAGTGATTGTAGTAAAATGCAGTCTACTGTTGCTAAAGTAACAAATAAGTATGCTAAACAATTCTCAGGTTAGATTTTGATGAGAAAAACGTCAAAGGCACCCTTCCTCCCAAAACTAATTTCTGCGCCTGTCTGCAGGTACAACTGTGGTTTGTAGCTGTTTAATTTGAAATGTTTAATTTGACTGGTTGAAGATCTCATAATGGATACCGAATGGTTATTTCTCGGCATGGATTTGCAAACACTGCCATACCAATTATGATGATGCTAATTACATTTCCTTTTAAACTGTCAGTCATGCAGAAATTTATTACATACAGCATACTGAGAAGCAATTCTGTATATTATGGACATTTACATTTTTGAAGAAAACACCTTACAGTACATTCAAATGTACATTGTGCACTTAATCAGCAGGCAGTCTGTGTATCCCTGGGAATCAAACACATGACCTTGCTGTTGCTAGTGTTGTGCTGTGCCAAACCTGGTGCAACCTGGTGTAAAAAAGCATTTTTGGTTTGGCTATGCAACAAAAAGTATAAAAAAAGGGAAAGTAAAAAAATAGCTGTATTATTTTAATAACATTTATATTAGATTCATCTTCACATTATTTGCAGTAAATATCAGAAAAATATAAATGTATATTTTATAATACAGTATATGTTACATTCTATTATTTTTGCATGAATAAAAGTGTATATTGTTTATATATATATAGTGCTGGGTCGATTACAAATTGTAGTCAGTTACTAATTCCAAATTGCATGACAATAATTGTAGTTAGTAACGTAATCCATTACATTACACAACTTTTTGATTACTTTTGACCTAACCCGTTTATTACATTGAATTGAATAGGATAATATCGTACCATATTGATATAAAAAATATGGTAGCACTTTATTTTACAGTTCTATTCCGCATACTATGTATGCAGATATACTTATATCTGTAGCAATTACAATAACTGGGTTATAACTAGGTACTAACCCTGAACCTACCACTAAACCTAACCTTAACCCATGTAGTTGCCTTCTATTACCTTCTATTACCAGTACTTTTATGTNAACTGTATAAATATGCAGTTATTTATCATTGTATTGATGCATCCGATGTTATTATTAATAACATTGTATAATGTAATTTTGATATGTAGGCATATAGATTATGTAACCTAGTTTTTTTTTAGTTGGACTAAAATCCCGGCAGGAATAATCTTTCATGAACTTGCAGCCAAACATGCCTCTGCTCCAATTTAATTGTTTTAAAAATAGCAAGAGGTTTCTTCAAGGTTCCTTTAGAAGAAAATCGTTTTTGTATAATTGTATTAATATTAAACTTCTTAATTAGTTCAATGAATTTTAGTGTTGCACCAATTTTTATTTTTTTAATTTTTTTTAACCGAAACATAAATTAAAATAGTCTATTAGTTTAGTCAAAAACCTTAACGGAAAACGGAAATAAATTTGGTTAATCAATTGATTAAATAAAATGCATTTAATAATCAACAATCAAATAAAAGTTTGAAAATAAAACATTTAGCTATATAAGGAAGTTTTATATAAAGATTTTAATATAATTGTTTCTACTCCAATTTGTTGGTTAAATATAAACATTTAAATGATGGCTGTAGCCTATACATAACATTCATTAACGAAGACAAACAACAGGTTAAGTCAAAAGATAATGAATATACAGTATATGGTCAGTGAATGGCTTGGTAAATGTGGCGTTACGTGACACTGTTCTCAAGCTGTTTTATTTACATCTTTCCGCGGTTGAAACACTGATTGATCGATTACTCAATATTTTAAGACGCAATAGTTTGAGACTCGATACATTTCAGGAAGTTGTTCTGTATCTTTCAACATTCTTTCTGCTGTTCATTCATGTATACATTTACATTTTTACATTTACATTTATGCATTTGGCAGACGCTTTTATCCAAAGCGACTTACATTGCATTATACTATACATTTGTACCTGAGTATGTGCAATCCCTGGGATCGAACCCATGACCTTGGCATTGCTAGTGCCATGCTCTAACCACTGAGCTACAGGAAAGCTACTTTTACTTGCTGCTGTAATAGTAGTAAAGAGGAAGAGATGATCAGTTCACACTTGTTTCGCGCTGTCTGAACTGAGACTGAGGCGCAATGGAAGCAATTGTTTTCTGTCACTGAACAATAAAAAAGGTCACAGCACATTTATCTCTCAATTCGGACTTTTCCCCCCTCAGAATTGCATGAAATAAAGTCGCAAATGCGTGCATAAAGTTATTGTGATATATAAACTTGCAATTCTGAGAAAAAAGTCAGTCTTTTTCCTCTCAGAATTGGACTTCATATCTCTCAATTCTGAGAAAAGAAGTCAGAATTGTGAGATTAAAAGTGGCAATTATCTTTTAAATTGTTTTCGACAGAATGTAAAACTTGAGAAAGACTTTGTTTCATATTAAAGCAGAGTTTATTGTTATTATTGGATAGGTGAGCTACAAATTTTAATGAAGTTTTGTTCACGCATCAACAAAAAAAAAACAGAGACTGAAAGATCTTGAAAACATAATAATAAAAAAACAGAAAATCGACATATTTGTGGTTTATCCACGATGTGCACGAATTAGAACACTGTCAAAACGTGAGGAGAAGCTCCAAACCTCGCTGTTTCGGTCAATGATTTCAGCCCTCCAAAACTATTCCGATCCAAAACAAAAATTGCTGTTTCGGCAGCAACTTTTCAGTAATTTCGATCGGTGCATCAAGTGATATAGGCCTAAACTAAATTCATGTATTTACAGTAAAAGAATAAAGAAATAACTTTTGACTTATTGGCTAGGCTACATTTGGAAAAGAACTTCAAACATTCCGGTAGATGACCATTAGCAAAGCTGGTGATGGGGTAAATACGTTTGTGCAAAATATAATAATAACAATAATAATGTCTCATCAAAGAGAAAACATATTTATTTGTCTCAGTTAACAGCACATGTCCGCTAACAGTAACACAGCGCATCAGGGCTTGCTGTTGTCTTGGCTACCTTACAAACGGGCGATGGAAACAACGGTGAATTTTTCCCCCTTTTTGTGGTAATTTAGCACTATTTTCTATGATCTTCTGCTTGAATTTTTGGGCTTCACTTGGATGCTTTATTTTCATCTTTAGTCAACTGAGTTCAGTTCTAAAAAAGCAAAGGCTACATAGTAAATAGGTGAATCTGCGACGGGGCCCATCATAGGGTGGGGGCCCCCACGCACCGCGGGGCCTGCGGGGGTGTCCTGTACGCCCATGAATACACTGTAAGTACACTGTAATAAGTACACACTGTAAAAAAAAAAAGTACACAAACTGTAAAATTGTTAAGGAACTGCAGGGGGTATGTGAATTTAATGAAAACCTAAGAATCATAAAAATTTTAAATAATAAAAATAATAATAAAAAAATATTTCTGAAAGACTAAAACCTTCCAAAGACATATCGGTATTTGTTAAATGACTTACTGAGCATTAATTCAAATAATTAATGTTTAAAACACGAAAAAAGAAGAATTGGGGTGATTCACTAAATTATGAATGATTTACTGCCATTGTGTGAATAATAAAAAATGTTTTAAAAAATTTTAAAATGTAATATAATCTAATCACAATAAAATCTGATAACATAAGACAGATTACATGTAAATAATACATAAATGTATTATTATTATTATTTTCTTTTTAATATATATTAAAGACATCAAAGGTTATGCAAAATTCTTTTGTCTCAGGTCACTTTGCAGATTGTTTTTCCTAAATTGTTCAGACTTATCACAACTGTTACATGATTCTAGATTTGAGGAGCTTATAAATCAGACAGCATTAGATAAATCCCTCTTAATCAGATTTAATAGGCGTGGGCTTTGAAATGAGATCCCAAAAGTCTGAACTGAAGAAACTGTTCTTTTTCCAAATGTAATAGCAGCATTATGATAATAGCAAAGCAATTCAATTTCTTCAGTTGATTCTGAGTGCTTCAGCTCTTTATGGGGACAGTAGCATATGAAACATGATTTAAGCTGCGTATTGGCTCATCCAACAAGTAATACTGTCTTTTTATTTTTGGAACTCTATATTATCCCCTGTGGTGCTGCTCTTCAATTGCATCAAGTATCAGCGATAACTGTTACATTGACAGTTAAAAGATGAGCAAAACGATGACCTGAGATCACTTAACTTCAATTTTTAAAGCATTATGTACATTCCACTCGAACTCAACACTGTGACACACTGCCGTAGGGTGAGAAAATATAGTTATGCTTTTAAAGTACCGGTTAGAGAATATTAGCCTGCTGTCTACAACGTTGCACCAGATGTATAATTGATGTGCAAATTATAGTAGCTGTCTACTTTGCTAAACTATTCCTCCTTCCAGAGCAAGGAATCTTTTTTTTTTTTGTTATGTGCACAGTTTCTCTCTCTCTCTGTGTGTGTGTGTGTGTGTGTGTGTCTTTAAAAAAAACTATATAAAAGGAAACCTTCTGGTGACCTTATGACACCTTTGTTTCCATCTCTGAACTTTAATTAGCTAAAAAGAGTAACACAAGACCTGGCACATTTAATTCAAATTATTGGAGATAATTCATGTGGTGTCCGCAGTAAATCGCATTAGCTCCTTCCTGTATATGTCAAAATGGCAGGAGAGGTTCATTGGAATGAAATTTTAGAGCTTCCCTTCACTAACCAAATTTGATTTGTGCTTTGCTAGTGTTGAAGCTCATTAGATTAAAGATGAATTATGACATTGTGAACTTATCCGGTGGAGAATATGGGGAATTGCTCAAAGGCTATGCAATTTATGCAGAATTCATCACACCGGCCCCATGCTTGGCCCAGATACAATTTTTGTGATCCCAATGTATCTTTCGCCCTTCGTTTTTCTCTCTGCCTCTCTCCATTCCTAAAATATGATATACCAAATAAAAAAAGCTCTGATGATATTGTTCATGCTGATTCGTGTCCATAAATCACACACAATTGAACACTTTCATTACCAGTTAAAGGATTAGTTCACTTTCAAATGAAAATTACCCCAAGCTTTACTCACCCTCAAGCCATCCTAGGTGTATATGACTTTCTTCTTTCTGATGAACACAATCGGAGAAATATTAATATCCTGACGCATCCGAGCTTTATAATGGCAGTGAGTGCTTCCAAGAAGAAAGTGCTTCCATCCACATCCATCCATCATAAACATACTCCACACGGCTCCGGGGGTTAACGAAGGCCTTCTGAAGCGGAGCGATGCATTTATGTAAAAGAATATTCATATTTACTGTAACAAACTGACACGATGCCAGTTTACGCTTTCTTCGTAACTTGAATACGGAAGG
Organism: Anabarilius grahami; assembly: GCA_003731715.1. NCBI lineage: Eukaryota > Metazoa > Chordata > Actinopteri > Cypriniformes > Xenocyprididae > Anabarilius > Anabarilius grahami. Next base: position 5,067,682 of record RJVU01028973.1, read on the forward strand.
CGGTCTGGTGGAAGCTAGATATTTTACTTCAGAACTTGTTTAATATGGATTTTTTTATATTGTGTCGAGTCCAGCCAAACATACCATTATGAAGAGCCATTACATGTTAAACACCAAACTGTTTTTTTCAATATATATGAAAAACAAAGAGTTGACAGAGTAAACGATCAATCCTAACAGAACAGGATGTGCTAAAAGCTGTATATTTGTTCACTTCTGATTTGAATTGGAAAACAGGACAAATAGGAAAATACAGAAAAGTTACAAATCGGAAATTACAAAAACGTCTTATCAGGAATAAAATTGGTAAGGAGATTACTGTCATGTAACACACCTGGAATGATGAGGAAACATTACATTCATTAAATTACCATTGATTTTCTGTGTTTCTGTATGTACTCTAACACCACGAAACATTTTGTTTTCAGTTTGAGTGCTGTTGTGTTTGCTGAATCTATAGTAATTGATTCAACATACAGATTGCAAAAAATAAGTGGAATAAATCCTCTCAGAATACCACATATATAAGTGCTATTCACTGCACAGATATGGTATAGCCCATCCTACACAATAAAAGTAGAGTGACTTGATAAATGTGCATTAGGGGCAACATTAAGTGCAACAGGTGCATTAGCTTTTTGATGTAGAAAAGAGAGTTGGGATTTTTGCCAGCCAGACCATTAAGAAGAATCATGGTAAATCTAATCGCATAAAGACTATTGTCCTAAAAACACAGCTCTACTGCCTCAGAAGCACCGACATAATCTTTTAAGAAATGGAGCAACAGTAAAACATCACAAACTGCGCTATTTGTCTCTGGAAAGAAATTCCTGAGTTCTTAGATTACAGCACATCATGCAATTTTTTAAAGTCGCCATAAAATCAGAATTGACAATTACGTTGGGGTTTTTTTTCATAATAAAACAATCAAGCTGTCCAATGGCCAGACGAGTTTCAACCCCTTCATTCACATGAACTGGTGCAGTAATTAGCAAATGACAACACTTTCTGCAATCCAATCAATTCCTGATGGGCAAAATTAAAAGTCTTGGCTTACACTTTTCTTGTTCGATAAGCTGTTTCACAAGCTGTTTCCTTATTCCTTCAAATAAGGAAAAAGGCATACTGATTTTACAGAGGGGAATGGAAATGGAACATGTTGCAGGCTGGATATCAGTCTCGTATAGTCAGACCTTCAGACTGATGGCAGACAGTCTGGACTCTAAAGCAGCTTTTATTGGCCAGGGACCGCCCAGAGGCCATCTGACTGACATGTAAAGCAACCAATCAACATTTGTTTTGTTCAGCATTATGTTTAGGGACATGCAAATGTAAAGTCGATGTCCCTACAATAACAGACTGGCATGCAACCAATAAAAATGAATTCAAGATGATTTATTATGTGCCTCAAGCAAAACTCTTGGACATCTTTTAAATAGCCGACTTCGAAACTCCTGAAGTGTTTCCCGTTTTGCGTGCCTCATGCATCAGATGTTCAGCCATCGGTTTGCGTGCGTGACGTCTGAGGCTGAGACTGGTTGGATATGAACCCCCTTATCTATGTGCACCAAAGCCCAACTTGTCTGGAACACATTTACTAAATGATTAAAAATAAAAAGTATTTTTTAACTTTTACTTAA
>RJVU01028973.1:5080651-5107914 GCA_003731715.1 Anabarilius grahami
GTATCACACACAGTTTCTGCCAATCTCATGTTAATCTTGAGTACCTATAGAGTAGTAGTGCATCCTTCATATCTCCAAAAAGTCTTTAGTTTTATCATATAAAAGATACATACGCTGTACCGAGTCTTTCTGAAAACAGCCGAGCTCCTTGAAACGTGTCGTGTGAGCGGAGCAAAAGAGTGACGTGCACGCGCAGCTTTTGCGTAGCGATCGTCTGCAAGCTATCAATGGTCAGCTAAACAAATGTATTTAAACACACACAATACACCATCGCATTATCCCTGGATAACTTTTGAATCACTATAATGAATATAATGTATAGTGAATGATGAATAATGAATTTATGAATTCACTACTCTTGTGTTGTTTACATTATATGCACTTAGGCGCCTGTTGCCAACAAAACAGACATTTGATACAGTTTTATTCACCACTTGCGGTTCCGGCTCATGACCGGGATCATTACCGCTGTGACCGCTCCATCTTTCAGTTTCAAACAATCTGTAAATCCAGCGTAGAACTGGGCCTTGTTTATAAAACACAAGAGTGACGAGCAGGGCGGGCGAGAGCCGTGAGGGAACGGCGCGAGGCCGGTGACGCAAGTGATAACGAGCATCACCTGCGAGGCGCACCGGCCTTGAGTCTCTCACGGAGGAGCTCCGGGGGCATAAAAGGAGGAGCGACGACAGTGAAGGACGAGAGAGGACCAGGCCTGGATATTATTTTATGTTTTATTATGTTTGTGTATTTTGTATTTGTTTATTTTGGTATTAAAATTTGTTTGAACGTTCGCCGGTTCCCGCCTCCTTCTTCCCGTATATACGAACTGTGTTACAACAAGATTCTCCATTCATTTTAACCTATAAAAAAAGTGATTGCAACAATCAGTTTCTATGGTTATTTTAATAACAAATATCGAGAGCTCATCAGTGTAGCGCATCAATGTAATGCTTTCAGCTCCACTTAACACTGGGTTCTTTGGGAAGCAAGGTTATATTTCCATCACAACCAAAAACACACTTCTTTGGTGACATTGTTGGTTTCGTGCAGTCCTGTGACCTGTGCAGCGCTGCCGACGACTTCCGTAAAGCCGAATGCGCGTTGATGGGCGTGCTCTTGCTCTCTTGCTCCGGTCGACCTGTGCACGCTCGCTCTTCTGGGAGAAGTGCCCGTACAAGGAATTCCGACATTCTTGACATCACACAGGCCCATACTCGAAAAAAAGACCGCAAAGTTTATGAGGATTTAGAAGAGTATTTTTGGCACAGAAATACTTCGTCATACGTCCAACTCGTGTTTTGAAACTTTGGCCATGTTTAGCATGAGAATCCAACTCTTTAACAGTGTAAATAAGTCAGAATACATGAAATAGCATTATACCCCCCTTTAATTTAGTTTTTGTCCATACAAAAAGTCAGTGAGATCTAAAACACCACAGGACACCATTGAATTTCATTGGCCAAAAAAAAAAAGAAAAAGAAAAGTAAGAAATTTGCCCAAATTAAAGTAAGTCATACAAGTTTGGAACAAAATGAGGGAGAGTAAATGATGACAAAACTTTCATTTGTGTGAACAATGCCTTTAAGACTACACATATAGAAATCATGTCTATTTAAAATGTTTGTTTACAGCAATAAAAGACTGCAAGTCTGTCTAGATGCGAGACGGTCTAGGGCTTCTCAACTCTTGCCCTCGAGGTCCACTTTCCTGCAGAGTTTAGCTCCAACCCTGATCAAACTCATCTGAACAAGTTATTCAAGGTCTTCAGGATTACAAGAAAGTTATAAGCAGGTAAGTTTGATCAAGGTTGGAGTTAAACTCTGCAGCAAAGTGGACCTCGAGGGCCAGAGTTGAAAAGCCCTTGTTTACCGGATAGTCTGGTCAACCAGGGATAAGTGTTTTCTTCATGGAAATTTTTTCTTGCATCATTTCCTAAGCTTTCTGTCTAGAAATTGTTATTGAAATATATATATATTTCTAACTGTTTTAACCTCTCAAAATGTTACATACATTGTATGTTTTCTCCTTGGTCCTTTTAGACAGTTTTAGACAGACTTGAAACAGCCTTCTGCCTCGTCCCTAAACACAGCGGCCCACTCACGCTGCGTGATCATTTGAACATCTGCACGCAATCCTCCCAGTAGTGCAGTTTACTTCAACATCGCCTTCAACATTCACTCAAGTAAAGTCTGAGTTAAAGATCTGTCAGCCTCTCATGAGTCATGTACCCTCGCTATATCTGGCCTACAGAGATTCTCTCCATAGCACGTGTTACATAAAAAGTAGGCCTCCCAAAGTTAATGCTTTAACTTGTGACATCAATTAAAAAATAATAATAATAATAAGAAGAATAATAACAAAACGGTTATACATTGAAGAGCAGTAGTATAAGTATAATACTCTGACAAAACAATTCCATAACTGAATTCTCATTTATCAATAAATAACGGATTAGCCTTTCTAATGGCTAATTTATATACAGATAAAATCCTGATGGAACTCTTTAACAAAAGTAAAATCATTGTGCAGTCTTTAAATGGCAGAATTTAATTGTCATCCAAACTCAACATGTCTTGCAAAACACCCAGATGATGGTGCGGTTAATGAGGAGACCACAGGAGAACAGCTGCAACATCAATAATTCATCTTCGTTACTCATTTTCTTTTCTTAAAAGCGGTGCTAAACAATGCACGTTCCAAGTATACAGATACATTTTAGTATATATGGATAGATGTACAATGCCATGATATTGACAGAAGGCTTTTACGTATCTACAAATTTAAAAATGTGCAAGGTGGAAACTTTGAAGTTCAACACCTTTGTGGGGACACAATCCCATAGCAAGACTCATGTGTCTGTGAAAAAAAATAATAATAATAATTAATATATTAATTAATTTGATGTGATAATTTTCTTTTGCAATAGTTTGCAATAGTCTTGTAGACAATATACTGGACCAGTAAATGTTGCCACTCATATGAGAGCAAGTCTATTGACTTATTTGGTATTGGCCCATACCAAATGTTGGCTGGTACTACATGCTAATAACGAAATTCTAATTCATCTTTTTCCAGTCAGATTCTTCTCCCTATTCCCATCGAATATCAGTTTGAAAAGACATTTATTTGGAATAAAAAATTGAGAAAAATATTCGAAAAGTGAAAATAGTGTGCCTAATGGCTATTTAATAGGCCTATAATTGAAATTGGATGTGGTGTCCTGCCATTGATTGGATGGGCTGGCACAATTTGCTAAATCTGTGGTTCGCTTCCAGGACCCTCAAGGACCCTTTTACTGATCAGCAGGATCAACTCCACCAGGCCACTGTTATAAGCACGAGCCCCGTTTGATTGGTCATGGTGGGGGTGTTGCAATAGTCTATAGAGATATTCTTAATTTCAGGTTTAATACATTTGAAGTGCTTGTGCTAAATGTTACACTTTCAGATGTAAGAAAATACCCCTGCTATCTCTTGCTCTGGCTACTGTGCATAGACCTCCAAGGCCCTATGTTGATTTTCTAAAAGAGTTTGTGACCTTTCTCTCAGACCTATTGATCAACGTCAGTAAAGCACTGATTGTCGGAGAGTTTAACATTAATGTAGAAAATACAAATGATGCATTAGGAGTTGCATTTAAAGACTTAATAAACTCCTTTGGGGTCAAGCAAATCATCACCAGACCCACTCATCATTTTAATCATACACTAGATTTATTTATATCGCATGGAACCAATCTTACTGATATATTCTACCGCAAAGTGATGATATCACTGATCACTACCACTGCCTAATATTTGCCATATCGCTCCGAGTTATCGACCAGGTAGAACAATTGTCCCAACCACTAAAGTAAGATGCACAAATAATCTGCCTGATCTGTCTCAGCTGCTCAGTTTGCCCAAACACACAAATGAACTTGATGAAATGATTAGCTGTATGGGCATTATCTCTCTTAGTGCATTAGAAACCGTTGCACCCATCAGATTAAAAAAGGTTAGAGAAAAGTACTGTATCATGGTACAACAGTATTACTCACACTCTCTTGTAACCTAGAGCGCAAATGGAAACAAACTAATTTAGAGTTCTTTAGAATCCCGTGGAAAGAAAGTTTGTCCTGCTATAAAAAGGCTCTAAAAGCAGCCAGGGCCAAGCATCTCTGCAAACTCAAAGAAAATAACCAAAACAATCCAAGGTTTTTATTTAGTACAATGCCTAGATTAACAAATAAACAGACATCACCTGACCTGAATATTCCATCACAGATTAGTAGTAATGACTTTATGAATTATAAATTTATCATTACATCTAAACCAAGAGAGGGGGAACATTGATCCTGGAGGGCCATTGTCCTGCAGAGTTTAGCTCCAACCCTAATTATACACACCTAAAGCTAATCAAGGTCTTCAGGATTACTAAAGTTACAGGCAGGTGAGTGTTTTTTTCAGGTTTGGAGCTAAACTCTGCAGGACAATAGCCCTCCAGGATCAACGTTCCCCACCCCTGATCTAAACCAACAACATGCCTACTAGATCCAATACCCACTAAATTACAAAAAAGAGTTGTTACCTGTAGCAGAAGAGCCCATTCTCAATATTATTAACTTGTCTATATCTCTGGGTCATGTCCCAAGACCGTTCAAGCTGGCATTTATTAAGCCTCTCATTAAGATACCACAACTAGATCCAAATGAATTGGCAAATTACAGACGTATTTCAAATCTTCTATTTATGTCTAAAATACTAGAAAACGTTGTGTCCGCTCAATTGTGCCCCTTCCTGCATTAAGGTGTTTTAGATTATACCTATCAGACCGTTACCATTTTGTTTATTTAAACTGGGAATTATCCAAGTTAACATCAGTAAATTATGGAGTGCCACAAGGGTCTGTGTTAGGCCCTCTGCTATTTTCAATGCACATGCTGCCCCTTGGTAATATTATTAGAAAACATGGAATTAGTTTCCACGGTTATGCAGATGATACTCAGTTATACATTTCGTCATGACCAGATGAAATCTCTAAATTATCCAAGTTGACAGAGTGTGTTAAAGATACAAAATATTGAATGACCAGTCATTTTCTTCTATTAAATTCGGATAAGACTGCGGTATTATTTATTGGACCAAAAACGTATACACAGAATCTTTTAGAATACAATTAGCATAAAAGGAAGTACTGTTACTTCATCAGTAAAATACCTGGGTGTTATATTAGACAGAAGCTTGTTTTTTGAAAAATCTAATTTAATATTTTGTATTAAATTATTAAATATCCTCCAGGATGTGGTATCTGCCTTCTACACTGGATACCTATTAGTTTCCATATCAATTACAAAGTATTGCTAGTCAAGTCACCTTACTACCTATAAGGCCCTAAATAGCTCAGCTCCTGTGTATTTAACCGATCTTCTATTGCCCTACAATCCATCACGCTCTTTTAGGTCACAAAACTCTGGACTTAGTACCTAGGTAGTACCCAGGATATCCAAGTCCACAAGAGGAGGGAGATCATTTTCACATTTGGCTCCTAAATTCTGGAATAGCCTTCCTGATAATGTTCAGGGCTCAGACACACTCTCCCAGTTTAAATCTAAATTAAAGAGACATCTCTTTAGTCAATCATTCACATAATACATCTTAATATCACTCACACAAAATACATTCAACCTTATCCTCCCAGTTATATCAGATGAAATGCACATGATTGTCTTGGAAGGTTTTGAACAGTAGCTACGCTAATCATTTTCCATTTGCTTTTCTGTTTCTACTTCAGATGACGCCAACTCTGAATCAACATACACAACTGCCAAATATTCTATCTATTGTAATCATTATGATCAGTACTTATAATAACTGCTTTATTGAGATCATTGTTTCTACCTAAATGAATACATGATGTTAGCTATCTGCATGATTTGTATTATCTTAGAACAGTACATTTCTGGACATATGGACATTACTTGGACATATGATAAATTACTCTAAACTGTAGAAACATGCATTTCCTGTAAAGCTGCTTTGAAACGATATGTATTGTGAAAAGTGCTTTACAAATAAATGTGAATTGAAATTGAATGGTTAGGGTTAGGAGTAGGTGTAGGGGAGGGTTTGAGGGATGAAGGCAGTATCCATTTAGGATTTTAATAAATGTGACCCTGGACCACAAAACCAGTCATAAGTCGCACGGGTATATTTGTAGCAATAGCCAACAATACATTGTATGGGTCAAAATTATCGATTTTTCTTTGAGGCCAAAAATCATTAGGATATTAAGAAAAGATCATGTTCCATGAAGATATTTTGTAAATTTCATACCGTAATTATATCAAAAATGTATTTTTGTGAGTGGAAACGCATTGCTAAGGACTTCATTTGGACAATTTTTAAAGGTGATTTTCTCAATATTTTGATTTTCTGCACAATCACATTCCAGAATTTCAAATAGTTGTATCTCTGCCAAATATTGTCCTATCCTAACAAACCATACATCAGTGGAAAGCTTATTTATTTCAGCTTTCAGGTGCTGTATAAATATCAATTTCAAAAAAATTTACCCTTATGACTGGTTTTGTGGTCCAGGGTCACAAATAGCCTATAATACTGTATATTTTACTGATTAATTATACTATTTTCACTAAGTGTAAATTGCATCTAACACTATTTGCACTTAGTGTAATTAGAATCTATCTACTAAGTGCAAATATCCTCTTCCAACTATATATCCATTATTGGTGGTTACTGTCTATGAATATGTATATATTACAATAACCCCACAATAACTGTGCTGTCCAGCATTTGTTGGTTTTTTATTATGCTTCATGGATTAAAATAGTTTGACATCAACTTTTTCTGGTGTTTTCAGCTAGATGGTCATCATCAGAAAGTATGCTGAATGAAACTGCAGACAGTAACTCTGGCAGAACATTGTTCAGACTGTGATGGTGCTGATTTTAGTTGTGTATACTGACAGTTTGTTCTGAAAATAAACCCAGTGCCCTTATACGAGGACATTGTTTACTCCCTGTCTGAGTATATATGCTTAGTTTTTTACAGTCATCAGGCGCTATTAGATACAAATAGCAAAGAAATGTTCACTATATTGCATAGTATGGGTATATATTATGTGACAAAATATGAGTAATATACCCCCGGTTTCACAGACAGGGCTTAAGATAGTCCCAGATTAAAATGTTTGAGCTTCTTTAACTGAAAGCAACTTGTACTGACATATCTTAAAATATATCAGTGCCATTGTTTTGTCTCAAGATGCACAACAGTAATGTTTTTTCTTTTTCTTTTTTTTTTTTCTAAAGCATGTTTATAAAAGCTACTTAAATGTCCTTAAATTGAACTAAGGGTTAGGGTTAGGGATATTACCAAATCCCTCAGAAGGAATTACTAATTATTTGGAACAGTATTCTAAAAAGCATGAAACTCTCTTGTAATGACTGAAGTCATTGTATGCTTTTGAGGTTGATACAATGATGATTGAGAGATGTACAAATAAACGTTCATCAAAGCATTGTGTATCATATTTAACACTCACATTTTAACATGATTTTTCAAAAAAAGTGATGTATGTATAATCAACTAAACCTAAGTTACTTCATTAGGTTTTATATAACCCTAATAAAAATATTACAAAAATCACGTGCAGCAGAGCAGCAGTGGGTGATGACCATATCTGATGACCTTGGCACAATCCATTCCTTCACGTTCTCTGACATCAGCTCACCCAAGACCTCAGTAAATCATTCACAGACAACCCTAAAGTCCACTGCGACCATCTCTAATGAGCGAGTACTGAACCTATGACCATCCATCCTGCAACGGCCTGCCAACCCAAAACCATCACATCATCTGTCCTCCAGCAGAATTCCCCTGGCCTCCTCTAATACCTGTTCTTCTACCATCCATTCCTCACTTATCAGTGCCTCAATTTAAAAATAGCTTATATAATCCCACTGCTGCAGCAAAGAAAAATACATTATAGACTAATAACCAACCCATGGACCAAAAATTACTTAAAATTTAAGTAGCACTTACCAATGGATGTTACATTTTCATGAGATCCACTTAGCCCATGAAAGCACACAAACATCCTGCTAATTATCCTCATTTCACATCTGGATATGGCGATGACTGCTCTGTAGATTGCAGACTGGACTGTGGCCACATTGGCAGCTCTGATAGAGGGCAGATGATATAGTGCTGAGAGTGAGTGCTGACCATGCAAGGTTCAGTTGTAAAGCATGACCCACTGGTGAGGTGAAGTGAGTGCAGTGCCCACAGGAACAAACTGATTTCCTGTTTACTCGTGTTCATCACGTCACATGAAAATGGGATTTTTGAAGCAGTTGATTGCGCTGATAAAAGCTCAGACAATAAACAATATCAGGGGTGTTGCTAGACATTTAATACTGGGGAACGAGCCCCATTGATATACCGTTGTGCCCCAGTAAAATATTACTGATAAATCCTTGTCTGACAATGGAGATTACCACATACTGACCCAAGAATCATTTCCAATGTCATGAGTGTTTTCTATCAGCTGTTTTAAATCCGAACTGGCGATAACAGATTAGTGAATAATTCACTCTTTTTATATAATCAGTTTGCAAAAAAGGGCTGAAATTGTTCACGATTCAGTTTGATTCATTCGGACAGTTTGCTCGCGCACTAAATCATTTGCACAGTTTTGCAGCATGTTTTGCAATATGGAGACACTCTTTTTAATGGGGGCATGTGCCCCGAGTACTGATGCAAGGCTAAAAACACCTCTGATATCAAAAGACAAACCACACGAGCAAAAGTGATGTTGATAATATTCAGACCAACAGCACGACTTCTAGTTTTATATTTCAACAATTCAATAAACAAGTTAATACTGAGTGATTTACAGTTAAGTCTAACTTTGTCTGTTTTTTCTCCACCACTGAAAATAGCTCCAAACGAATCCAAATCTGTCATCTTCGATCAATACACAGTTGCCGTTGCTGAATGAATTTCTGTTTTTTTAACTAATCCGTTCGGTTGAGTGAATGATTCAATGATTTTCTCACACATTCACTTGTTTCTTTTCTGAATTAATCAATGCTGCTGAATGAATAAGATTAATGAAAGATTTAATTACTCACTGATAATGACAGTGGCTGAATTCAGAATAACATACTTCCATACTACTGTCATAAAGTTAATGGTGTAAAATTAAAAGTAGTACACTATTTCAAATTCATCCAGTCACTTATTTTGTTCCTGAATGAATCAGTGTTTTTGAACAAATCGGTTGAACGAATGATTCAGTGACTCACTAATAAAGACAGTGACTTGTCGCCACCTACTGGCGTAATGAGGTAACCTGCAAAAAGAGTCTGAAATATCCTCACCAATGATGCTCTATCTGGAACCACCATTAGTCAACAGTTCTACAGAATATGTTATTCCGATTGGTCAATTTTAAATATTTTGTATAATGACTCCTGAATTGTACAATTGACCCTTTTCCCAGGTAAATTATTTCCTACATACTGTCGCTGTATAGTTTCTGACACTTTGCAGTCTATTTCTTCTCATTTAATAATTTCAACTTACTGTACAGTATCCTATACAAATATAAGAAAAATGCAGATGAATATACATGAGCACATAGTTCAGGATTTATCTGATCATGAGATATGTGTTGCAGAGAAAGACAAGTAGATTGGAAAAGACAAGGCTTGGAAAAGATCAGCTCAGAAACATCTTATATTTAGATGACTGAAGTTTCTAAAGATAACAACCCACACTGGTCAAGAAAAGGCAATTTCCTGCTGTGATGTGATGAATAGGAGGAGAAAGATTATAAAATAATTGTCAGAAATACTAAAGCAATCCATGTGTGATTTGCCCCCATTGCAGTGGCGGCTTGTGTCAGATTCAGAAGCAACAAATTGTCCAAAGAAAAATCCACTGACCTACTAGAGACAATAAAGAAACTGTGTCACAATTTTTCAATGGCAGGGCTACAGAAAAAAACTAATATGACAGGCTTGTTTGAGTGTGACTGAAAACAGTCTGTTCTGTGGAGATTTGACTCTCCCATTCTCATGATCATTACTTTAATTGGATTGATAAACAGCACAAGAGAGCTGATACATATTCTTGTCTAAAGGTGAAAACCCTTATTGTTCTTGCAGGACACAATACAAGCTTTTGTCTTCATCTTGAATTGGTCCAATTCCCGAGGGAGTCTATGCATTATACAAAATCTTTTCATAAAAGAAAAATAAATAACATGTAACAGATTGAATTGGTGCTGTCCTGCTTGTAATTTAGATGTTTTGCCAGTGGGATTTGGTTTATTAATGAAGGACATATTCTTTTGAGGTCTGCATTTTCCTCATTTGTTTAGTTTTTTTACACAATTTATCCACTCTTAAATATTCAGTCCAGATGAATGGTCCTGCCCTCATTTACCACTTGTCATCTTGTGGATAATGGACAAAATGCTATTGCTTCAAGCGCCATATGAAGGAAAACTACTATAGCCAGCAATTTNAGGCACCGTACCCCCAACTGCTTCCCGGGCGCCGCAGCATTGGCTGCCCACTGCTCCGGGTGTGTGTTCACGGTGTGTGTGTGTGTGTTCACTGCTGTGTGTGTGCGCACTTGGATGGGTTAAATGCAGAGCACAAATTCCGAGTATGGGTCACCATACTTGGCCACATGTCACGTCACTTCACTTCACTTCAATTTATCCACTCTTAAATATTCAGTCCAGATGAATGGTCCTGCCCTCATTTACCACTTGTCATCTTGTGGATAATGGACAAAATGCTATTGCTTCAAGCGCCATATGAAGGAAAACTACTATAGCCAGCAATTTGTTTAAATGACAAATTAGACAAGAAGTTAAGATTTACTCAGTATGCTCAAAGAACAATCCCTAACAATCTCTGGTGTTTCTCAACTGATGAATCATGACCCCAAAGTGGGTAGTAGGCATGTTAAGTGTTGGGCAACCTACTTAATGCTAAGCTGAAAGTCACTAAGTTAAAACTTTGATCCTGGTAACACTTTATTTCAATGTCCACTTTAGACATTCTACTAATTGTAAGTAAGTTTATAACATCATGTCAAGTCAACTTGCAGTCATTAGAGTATTAGTAAACTGTCTGTTTAATTCTGCTAACACTTTATTTTGATTGTCCCACAAAAGACATTCTACTGACTATAAGTAACTTTGCATGTACATGTCAACTTATTCTACTAACCCTTTTGAGGAGTGCACATGTGTATGCAATGCTGTAAAAAAAGAAAATGTAAAAAATAAGTTGACAGAGCCCTCTGCTAGGAACACTAAAATGCAGATCAAAATCATTCTAGATGCTGGCAGTGTGCAAAGCTACATCTGATAACAATAAAATCTTTCTGTAGGCCTAAATGAGAGCATATCAATACAAAATACAGGGTTCGACATTAAGCCTTGTCATGTGCTTGTCCTTTGGACAAGTAAATTGGTCACTTGTCCGAGCAAAAAAGTTGCTTGTCTGGAAAAAATTAGATTTTTTTTTTTTTTAATTCTGAAGCTATATTCTCAACAGTGTTCCATCAGCTTTTGCATATTTATATCTGCATATTTGTGATATTTACCCCAAGGGCATTTTCCCCCCTAATCTTTTACATGCTTCATCTTTTATTTTCATATTTTTACATTTGATCAATAAATTCAATAAGAAAAATAAAGCAGGTCTGTTACAAATTAAATTAAATAATTTACACTGAAAAATTACAACTGCATTAAATAATGTTATGATATTCTTTAAATATTAATATACAAATAAGAAACATTGGGAAAATTTAAACATGAAACTGAACCACCAGTAGGTGGCGGCAAGTGACTGTCCTAGTCATTCATTCAAACGATTCGTTCAAACGGCTGATTCATTAAAGATTGAGGCAGGTGTTTTGGAAGGGGCCATTGAATCTTTGACTCAACTGATTAGTTCAAAACGCTGAATCATTCAGTAATAAAATGGTTCTGCTGTGATCTTTGTTTGGAACTATTTTCGCTGCTGAAATAAAACAAAAAGTCAGTAATGCGTCTAAAATGTAAGTGACTTTATTTACCTGTATTGAATTTACTTGATCTTTGATTAACTTATTATTGAATATATAAAAGAAGTTTCACATTTTCAATCATGATTCCAATAACACGGAAAACAGCACTCTTGGGCATATAAAGTATATTAACTGCTTTTCAATACAGTCGGCAGCCATATTTTATAGAATAGAATAATTATGAAATTACATGACATGGACTAAAGATGTACTTAGGGGAGTCAAAAAAGCACTTCAAAATCCAGCTAATTGCATTTAAAGGAACACTCCACTTTTTTTGAAAATAGGTTCATTTTCCAGCTCCCCTAGTGTTAAACAGTTGAGTTTAACTATATTCTCATTGCGGCATAATAATCAAGGAACTTTGCTGCCGTACCATGAGTGCAGCAGGTGCAATGATATTACGCAGCGGCTGTGACCCACTGTTTGCACAGGGAGCGTGCCTTGCAACCATGGAGACATTTGTGGCGCTGCGTAATATCATTGCGCCTGCTGAACCCATGGTACGGCAGCAAAGTTCCTTGATTATTACGCTGGAATGAGAGTATAGTTCCTAGCCATATCGGCCAAGAAAATTGCAACTTTTCATTTTCCGTCGGTCTTAGTACACGATGTAACTACAGAAGAGTCAAGTTTTAAATGGGAAATATCAAAATTCTTTGATGACTTTTGAACGAGATGCTAACGGTCTAATCAGATTCAATGAACTATGCTAAGCTATGCTAAAAGTGGTACCGCCAGACCTGGAGATCAGCTGAATAGATTCGAAAACGGTAAAACTCAACTGTTTAACTCTAGGGGAGTTGGAAAATGAGCCTAGTTTAGTGTTCCTTTAATATCAATTTAAACTAGAATAAATGTTATTTATTAGATTTTATTATTACTTATTTGAATTAGTTTGCACTTAAGTAGGCCTATATCAAGTATGCTAAAGTGTACTTATATTTTTCACAAGGGATGTAATTTGTTTAAATGCCTTTTTATCAAAAAACTCCAAAAGATGAGATGCGAAAAGGTCTGAAACCACTCTGACTGATTCCATTTCAAACTCATGAATTAAGTCTCTAATGATATAGACCAGATGTGGGGGGAGGGGGGCTTTTTTCATGCTGTAATTGAATGTAAATTCACCTCTAACTTGGTAGTATGAATAATATTTTTACTTTAAATTAATTTTATATTTTGCTTAGTGTTTGTTCCATGTTTAAGACTGTAAATCACATTTTTTTTGCTGTGGTTTATGCATTTACATAATTGTTAGGCCAACACGGTTTATGGCACAAATAATGTTAAATAAAATGTCTGTATTTTCACAAACAAAAAACAAATCGGCACTGTGTTTTTATTCCTAACATTCATCATGCATTACTTTTAGCAATCACCTCTTTCCCACTAGCAACGAGGGATTGTTTTTGCCAGTGTTCAGTGTCGTAGAATCTCAATTTATCAAAACCCCCGTGACATTGTAATAGCAGCACATCATTATTATTTTGACTATTATTCCTTGCTCTCCTCTGTAAGGAAGTGAATGTGTTGATATTCAGGTAAGGTGATAATGGTCCGATAATTAGCCCCACCCTATTATGACCAGCAGACCATTAGCAGTGACAAACATTAAACACCTTTCCAAGAAGGTTTCATAGCTCATACCCCTCTCTCGCTTCAACTTGCTGCTAATGGAGCTGGCAAATGCAGGGAGCCATTACTTTAATTTATTTTAATGCAGGCTGAAAAAAAAAAAGAAAAAAGTCCTGACAAATTTTGAGAGCTATCCTTCTTGCCCAAGAGCTCCCTAGATTCCCAGTAATGCATTTACATATTTATTAAAATTACTTTTAAGCAAGCAATTTATTTAGATAATGTTAAAATGCATGTTCTACCCAAAGAGGAATGGTGTGATTATGCTAGTCATCTACTTTTCTTGGAGAAAGAAAAACATATGACATTCCACAGCCCACATGCATTGATTGTGCCACTCCTGAAGCAAACAAAAATATGTCGATCATGCTGAGAAGTCTGTCGCCATCAAAAGCAGTGGTGAATGGCTAAAAATCCTCTTCTGCTCTCTAACCCCAATGTCTGCATCTAAAATAGATGCTCGGCCATTGAAGTCACAAGAGGAAAAAGCATGTTTCAAATTTTTGGAAGCGTAGTTATCTCTGTCACGGAGGAGGGATAAGACTTCAGTCAACACATATTCATTTGTACTGTAGTATTTCACACAGCAATGCGCAGCGCATTGCCACCAAAGCATGGAACTGACACTTGAATTGAGGTATACAATACTAAAAAAAAAAAAGATTTTCCAATAGGAAAACCTTTTCAACTTTCCAAGGGGAGAACTTCCAAAATATCGCACTCACATTTGAACTGGTAAAGCTCAATAAATAAAGCATTACTAATCTAATGGACAAAATACTCAACATGGCCAGATTAAGTATGTGCAAATGCAATTCAACCATCTTCATCCTAATATGGACAGTTTCAACAATCTAAATGCTCTTCTTTTGAACCTTCTATTCATCAAAAAACATGAAAAAAAATGTATCACAGTTTCCACAAAAAAAAAAAAAAAAAATGTAAGCAGCACAACTGTTTTAAACCTTGATAAGAAATGTTTTTGAGCAGCAAATCAGCATATTAGAATGATTTCAGCAGAAATTAGTGTTCAGTGCACACATTTTAAACTGTTATTGTTGTTCTTTTCATTAATGGGACTTAATGGTTTTTAAAATATGTATTTTCCAAATCAACTGGCATGTTTTGCTTGTATTATTCACAATTAAAGAATGTGTCTGTTGTTTCAGAATGTGTTGTGTATTGACTAACATGCTAATTTTACACATAAAAATAGAACTATACACATTTCGCAGCATTTTTGTTCACGTTACATTTATTACATTATGAATTGTGTATTACGAATGTAACATCAGCCTTTGCATAAATCTAGTTTGATTGCATCTGATTCTATTAAGTTGATTCTATGAATGCTAATATGTTAAAAGTTTTGAGAAGATTCTGTATTGGAAGCTTAAGGCCCAACTCCTTTTACTGAATGAATGATTTCAACAAAAAAAAATTACTACAATTATTCTGGCTTTTCCCTACATGTATGGTGTCTTTTTTGAAGCTTGACACCTCACCACAATAAAACCCTGAAATAGTTCTTCAAAGTTTGAATATCTTCCCCCGCAAAAATGTAATACTTGTTATTAAGTTTCTGTCACTCATTCAAGCTGTGCTAGAGTTTGACATTGTACACTGCTTTATTCCCTGCTGAAGATGTACATGCCTGCTAATCTAATAGCTCTGACTGGTCTGTGTCTGTGATAGACAGAGAGAAAGGAGAGAGAGTCCCTGCCGTTACACTGATGGCATCCCCTGATCTCCCACCCAGGCAGATGGGATGTAATATCCCCTCCTTGCAGGCAATAAAACTCAGATCACAGTGCTGCTATATGGAGATGATGCACGATACATACAGCGCAGACCCCCTTGGTTCCTGCCTGCAGACACAGGGAGCAAAATCAACAGCATGCCAAGCAGATAAGAAAAGAGAGAGACATGCCCTTTAACACTGCTGTGAATTTAATACAACATAAGATCCTGATAAAAGGCTATTGACATGGGTTAAACTTTAATACAGAGGGATGCATTTATAAAATTAAATTGAAAGTTCCTGGCCTTTAGTCTATGTGTACTATCTTTGAGGCTATATGATAGCGTAGTCCTAAANNNGGTGATTAACCAGATATGTATGCTATTAATGGCTTACACTAATTATAATAATAATAATAATATAATAATTATAATAACAATTTGTTAAATTTATATAGCGCTTTTATCAGCACTTAAAGAGCTTTACGTATGTAAGGAGGAATCTCCTTAACCACCACCAATGTGCAGCATCCACCTGGATGATGGACGGCAGCCATATTGCGCCAGAACGCCCACCGCACACCAGCTTTACACTATCATTCAAAAGTTTGTGGTCGGTCAGTAAGAAAGTAAATATTTTTGCATTGTTAAAAAATCATGGGTTCCACAAAAATGTTAAGCAGCACAACACTTATAAACTGTGATAAGGGTTTCTTATGCACCAAATCGGCATATAAAATGATTTCTTTACTGTATTTTGGATCAAATATATGTAGCCTTGGTGAGCATAAGAGACTTAAAAAAAACAAAAAACAATTCAAACAAAATTATCCGACCCCAAACTTTTGAATGGTAGTGTATGTTGCACTACACAGATTTGTATGCTTTCTAGAATGTTAATGTCACCATAATAATGAGATAACAAGGGGTGGGGCCAAGATATTAGATGGGAGAGAACATGGTGGACCCTGGTGGACAGCCAGGGGGGTGCAGAAGGGACAGAATATGAAATGGCCATGACAGGATTGGTGTGAACCAGCAGATTTTGGATCACCGTGCTTGGGACCTCTGGGACCACTGGATTCAGGAGCTCTCTCGGATAACGTGAAGAGGCACTAAGTCAATGCACTTACGCACTACCAAATATTTTTGCATTGCACCATTAAACTCCAATCAGGAGTAAAGGTTGAAATAAAATAGCAGACTGACTGAACTATATTAATAAACACTTGTTTTACCCAACAGACTTCAATCATTTAGACATGTATGATAATGCTGACATTTACACTCACAATTTAAGAGAGAGAACATTATGCGAATAAAATACTTTGTTAGCGGCTCTTCAACACGAACCCATCCTAAATAGCACGCCTCTGAGTGCAATTCAGTCACAAAAATGAAATGTAATTTGTTTTTGTTTTTTTTGTATCAGTATTTATTTATTGATTCTAAGGCCACATCCNTTTAATCACAGAAACACAGGATACACATCTTACATAAACGAGAACGGACAAGGAATGGAGGAAGACACACATACACACACACACACACACAACTGAAACAAAGGAACTAAACAAGGTGATGAGTTAATTAACGAGACACAGGTTGATCAAATGAACTAATGAAACAGGCAGGGGAAAACTAGGTCACAGAACACAGTACATGTAACACCAACAGCTAGGAACGCAAGTTATTATTTAAAAAGGAAAAACAAAAAAAGAAAGAAAAAAAATTAACCAGCANAAATAGTCCAAGGGGGAGTGGAGGGTGGGAGGAGCCAAGGGGAAGCCTGAAGCAGGAGGAGCCAGATGTTACCCCAGAAGCCAGCCAGGACGAGGCCCCAGGGAAGAGTCGCAGGTGGGAGGAGCCATGGTGGAGTCAACTTGGGGGCAGACGTCACCCTGGGGACGACCAACGGAGATTCAGCTGAAGACCCAGATGTAACTGATGAGCCCACGAGCAGCCGATGGTCCTGGAGACCGAGGAGGAGCCATGGTGACGAGCGTCCGAGGAGGAGGCGGGCAATTAGAGGGCGGAGGCTGAGCCGGTGGGACCGAGGATGTAGGTGGAGCTGGAGGGAAGGAGGAGCCAGGCGGGACCGTAGGTGCAGGCAGGTGGACGACTGACCAAGGCAAAGCTGGAAAGATGAGGGAGCCCGAAGAAGCCGTATGGCCGATAGTGTCCGGTGGAGCCGAGGGAGGGAGGAGCCAGGGTGACACCGAAGCGTCGATGGGCCGAGGTAGAGCAGGGGGCGTAGAGGCTGGAAGAGGAGGCAGGGGATCCTCTGGAACAGATGGAGTGGAGGGCCTGAAGATGCTTGACATCCCCACCTGGCATGTGGGAGATGTCGAGCGGCTGAAGGGCAGAAGTGATGGTGGGACTGAGGAACTGGCTGACAAACTGGGTGACGGANTGGGTGGGCAGACAGGGCATTCAGGAGACGTAGGAGATTTAGAGAACGCTGGAGAATGGTCCTCAGGAAGCTCAGGGAATACAGGAGATTCATTTAAAACAGGGAAATCAGGAGAATGATTTTTTTCAGAGAGGTGATTTCCCAATTAAATCAGCCATAAAAATGTCTTTCAGTTCCTCCGAATATTTACCAGTGTCAGTCATTTCAACCATCGTGGTGGTGTTGTGGGCGGAGCTTTCCTCCCAGCCCTCGAGCTCCACAAGCACTCCCTCGACGTCACATGATGTAACCGGCTCACGCACCTGGTCCGACCCTTGCTGTGAGGTTGGCTCCGGGGCGATGGTACCGTCCGATCCTTTCCTCGGTCCTGGCTCACCCATCCCGGCAGGCTGGCCTCCTCGGTCTGCGGTGGGCACGTGAAACATCTCCGTTGCGACGTTCGTCGGTGGTGGCNTCAAAATTAACACTGGTCTGGACGAAATGCCTATACGATACAAATTTTTGCATATACAGCTAAATGCGTCTCTGTGTGGACAGGCTCTTAATTCCAAACCATTTCTGAATGCTATTTACACACAAAAAAACAATTATGTTATTCATGATGATGTAGTATCGTATTTTAATGGAAACTTATTTTTATCATTAGTTATGTGAGGCAAAATAAATGAGAATTAAGGATGAAGTGAAATTCACAGCATTTCAACAACTCATTTATTTGAAGTCTGTTGGATAATTGAGGGTAAACATCATATGTGACTATGCATTACTTAATGAAGTTTATTTAACAAACTTCAGGAGGAGCATGTTCAGGTAATCATACCAATCAGCGAAAGAGGAAGCCGGTATATATAGCCATCCCTCACCTCTGTCACGTGACAGTTTCACAGCATTCCTCACCCCCAGACAGCACGCCAACTATATCTGATTTCATATAGGTGTGAATTCATTAAACAGAGTTTAAGAACAAATGGTGCAACCGCATAAAGTACAGAGTTAGTTTCCAACTAACTAGTAGTTACTAAGCCTCTAGTGTGGACCTTTCATTCCAAATTAAGTAAGAACGTACGAATGGCTGGTGCAACCCTATCCAGATCTTTAGGCCACCAGCTCCTCCCAATTGAAGGGCTCATCCAGTCCAGTGAGAAAAAGATTTATATAGGTGCACTGACCAAAACATAGTTCCTGGACTGCATAAAGAAGGGTTTGAGCATACACTCCAAAAGGGCAATAGTCCTTGTGACATTGTTGCAGTTTTCCGGGCAGGGGTAGGTATTGGGAGATACAGTATTTTCTTGCTGGATGGAAGCTGGGTGAAAAATAAACCCATAATAGGGCTGGCTGTCTGCAGGGTTCTCACAGGGTTTCCTAGTGCAGAGCAGCAGGAGAGTTTTGAAAGGTTTTTATTAACAAAAAATAACAGCAACACAAAACAAAAGTCCAGACTACAGGACTGGAAAATAAAAGACGTCTTGTGGGGAAAAAACTAAAACAGAAATAAAACTAGCAAAACAGGGAGGAAAAACAGACAAATACAAACCAACTAACTGTTACAGGAGTGTAGATCAAAGGCACTATGACGACGGAAAAGGGTAAGGAGTAGAGTTTAATCACAGAAACACATCTTACATAAATGAGAACGGACAAGGAATGGAGGAAGACACACATACACACACACACACACACAACTGAAACAAAGGAACTAAACAAGGTGATGAGTTAATTAACGAGACACAGGTTGATCAAATGAACTAATGAAACAGGCAGGGGAAAACTAGGTCACAGAACACAGTACATGTAACACCAACAGCTAGGAACGCAAGTTATTATTTAAAAAGGAAAAACAAAAAAAGAAAGAAAAAAAATTAACCAGCACAGGACAGAGCACACAAGAGGAATATATAGGGAAGGAAATGAGGAAGGTAATGAAGTAGAGCAGGTGGGGCAAATTAACTAATAATGAAATAACTAGGGGGCGTTTGCAAAAATTAGATGGGGGAGCACATGGCACATAGAAGTACAAACATAACAGAAGCCATGTGCTTCCACCAAACACAATAACAAGGCAGAACACCACATGGCAGGCAAACAAACACAAATGAAGTGCATGTGCTTTAACAGAAAACAAAAACAAAAACACAAGAGACAAAAGTGTCAGGACTCAGGATCCTGATACCGAACCCAAACGAAGCAGGAGTGTCGGGACACAGACCATTCCCCAAACAGTCAGAAGAGAAGATGACCCAGAGAAAAAGAGGAGGAAGCGAAAGAAGAGAATATGGATGAGGACATGGCTAGAAAAGAGGACAACTTGGCATGCCAATTTTGCGAATGGAGCTTGAGGTAAGTATAGTTTTAAGTTTTAGCGCCATGTTGCGTTGATCAATACGCCATTTCATGTTGCAGTTTTATTGGCTAGTCAGTAGACGTAGGTCGTAGCAGCAAACACACTCTGAGAAGATCATGCAAAATTTCTGACACTGTCAGAAAATTATCGCAGGCTATCTTTGGTGGCAAGACCGTT
Source organism: Anabarilius grahami (assembly GCA_003731715.1). NCBI lineage: Eukaryota > Metazoa > Chordata > Actinopteri > Cypriniformes > Xenocyprididae > Anabarilius > Anabarilius grahami. The sequence continues at coordinate 5,101,061 of RJVU01028973.1, forward strand.
ACAAGGGCCGTCTTTGAACCTCTCTCACTGTATGATGTAGGACCATGGTTTAGGAGCCATGACCACAGAAATCACCACGATTGGTCATCTGGACAGCCCAAAATCATACAATGAATGTGTACTGGGCATTAAAGGATACACTTCAATAAACTTGCAGTAACTTCCCATTTGTTCAGAGTGTCTGTTGATATTGATATCGGCCAGAACAAGATGTATGCTTCAGAACAACAATATGGGGGCAGTGAATACACCTCGNAAAATGTCTTTCAGTTCCTCCGAATATTTACCAGTGTCAGTCATTTCAACCATCGTGGTGGTGTTGTGGGCGGAGCTTTCCTCCCAGCCCTCGAGCTCGTCACGTGATGTAACCGGCTCACGCACCTGGTCCGACCCTTGCTGTGAGGTTGGCTCCGGGGCGATGGTACCGTGCGATCCTTTCCTCGGTCCTGGCTCACCCATCCCGGCAGGCTGGCCTCCTCGGTCTGCGGTGGGCACGTGAAACATCTCCGTTGCGACGTTCGTCGGTGGTGGCTGACTGGCTTCTGGCAGTGGAGTGGGACTGGTGGCAAAGTCATCCTCCGCGGGGCCGACGGTGAAGGGTGAGTCATTACTCACCAGCACCCACTCCACGAGTGCGGCGAAGTTCTTCCGAGGACCGCTCCCTGGGAGGCGTGCTCGGGGACCGCTCGCTAAGGCTGTAGAGGTAGAACACGCAGAGTGAGCGGTCAGGATAGTGTGTGCGGCACGCCAACTCCAAAAACTCCATGGTGTGAGCTTCCAGGGAGCGGTCCCTCTGCTCCAGGCATAGAAGGGGAACAGCAGGGTCCATGGTGACAGGAAAAAAACTAAAGAAAAGAAAATCGCCACAAAAACTGTTTTGGTCCGTTCTTCTGTTACAGGAGTGTAGATCAAAGGCACTATGACGACAGAAAAGGGTAAGGAGTAGAGTTTAATCACAGAAACACAGGATACACATCTTACATAAATGAGAACGGACAAGGAATGCAGGAAGACACAGGGTACATATACACAACTGAAACAAAGGAACTAAACAAGGTGATGAGTTAATTAACGAGACACAGGTGGATCAAATGAACTAATGAAAGAGGCAGGGGAAAACTAGGTCACAGAACACAGTACATGTAACACCAACAGCTAGGAACGCAAGTTATTATTTAAAAAGGAAAAACAAAAAAAGAAAGAAAAAAAATTAACCAGCACAGGACAGAGCACACAAGAGGAATATATAGGGAAGGAAATGAGGAAGGTAATGAAGTAGAGCAGGTGGGGCAAATTAACTAATAATGAAATAACTAGGGGGCGTTTGCAAAAATTAGATGGGGGAGCACATGGCACATAGAAGTACAAACATAACAGAAGCCATGTGCTTCCACCAAACACAATAACAAGGCAGAAGACCACATGGCAGGCAAACAAACACAAATGAAGTGCATGTGCTTTAACAGAAAAAAAAAAAAAAACACAAGAGACAAAAGTGTCAGGATCCTGATACCGAACCCAAACGAAGCAGGAGTGTCGGGACACAGACCATTCCCCAAACAGTCAGAAGAGAAGATGACCCAGAGAACAATTCTGGAAGCCACATGCTCACATGTGGACAAGACAATACAACGCATGGGAGTCAAGATTTTGTCACCAAACTAAGAATAACTAACCAAAGTTACAGGATCCTGTCACATACAGGATTGAGGTTGAGTAAATGATGGCATTATAAGTTAGTATAGAAGAATAAAACGTCATCAGCATGTGCTAGAGGTAAACAAATAGAGCAAGGTGAATCACACTTTGGCAATTGTGGTTTTTATGTGCGGCAAAAAAAAAGAGGAGGAAGCGAAAGAAGAGAATATGGATGAGGACATGGCTAGAAAAGAGGACAACTTGGCATGCCAATTTTGCGAATGGAGCTTGAGGTAAGTATAGTTTTAAGTTTTAGCGCCATGTTGCGTTGATCAATACGCCATTTCATGTTGCAGTTTTATTGGCTAGTCAGTAGACGTAGGTCGTAGCAGCAAACACACTCTGAGAAGATCATGCAAAATTTCTGACACTGTCAGAAAATTATCGCAGGCTATCTTTGGTGGCAAGACCGTTACAAGGGCCGTCTTTGAACCTCTCTCACTGTATGATGTAGGACCATGGTTTAGGAGCCATGACCACAGAAATCACCACGATTGGTCATCTGGACAGCCCAAAATCATACAATGAATGTGTACTGGGCATTAAAGGATACACTTCAATAAACTTGCAGTAACTTCCCATTTGTTCAGAGTGTCTGTTGATATTGATATCGGCCAGAACAAGATGTATGCTTCAGAACAACAATATGGGGGCAGTGAATACACCTCGGGTGAAAACATCAAAGCACTTATCACGCTGTGTGCACATATAGTGTGAAGGCGTGTTTGATGATTTTATTTCTTCTTTGATTTTTTTCCCTTGTGACGCTCAGCTCCGAGCAAAGAATGATACAATTTCAAAAGACAACTTAATAACAGATGAATTAAGCATCAGGATTAAACACATTCTTAAAACACAATCAATTACTGAAAAAAATTAAAACAAGCCAATAATTATTTGTTGCAACGATCTATGACAAAACTCTCTTTCTGTAATTAACAATGCATGCAGTGGTTGGCAGGCATCAGTACAGTACTGAGTACCCAATTGTATCATCTGGACACAGAGCTCACTGCATCAGGGACAACAGATGATATATCAAATGCCATTTTGGCTTTTCATTGTAGGGAACAACACAGTGCAATCATCATCCAAATTTGAAAAAGAAATGATAATGATGGCAGAAATATAGTCACCAATGTGGGAGCTGGAATTGAGAAAATAAGCAAATATGATTATGTCCCACAGACTATAAGTTTTCAACATCAAGGGACAAAGAATAAAATAGAGACCAATTATAGGCCTACTGTTTTTCAAAAATGTGTGCTTGCAAATAATAGTATAATTGTCCATGTGGAAATGTATGAAATCTGCTCTGGTTGTCTGAAAATGCAGCTGAACCAAGCTCAGCTCATACACTATCTTTAAAAAGTTTGGGATCATTTTTTTTATTTTATTTTATTTTTTAAGTTTTTGAAAGAAGTTTCTTATGCTCAACAAAGCTGCATCTATTTAAACAAAAATACTGTAAAACAGTACTATTGTTAAATAATATTACAATTTAAAATAATTGTTTTATATTTTAATATGTTTTAAAATATAATTTATTATTGTTATGGCAAAGAAGAATTTTCAGCAGCCATAACTCCAGCCTTCAGTGTCACATCATCACATCACATACTTAATAAATTATTCTAATATGCTGATTTGGTGCCCAAGTAACATTTCTTATATTAATGTTGAAAACAGTTGTGCTGCTTAGTATCTTTTGTAAATTGTGATACCTTTTTCCCAGATTCTTTGGTGAAAGTTCAAAAGAATTGGCTGACCTTTATGGATGATGTCAACACGCTTACTAACTATTCACACAGTGATTGGCTGATGGGGGAGAAGTCTCTGTCAGTGATGTAATCAGAGAAATATTGCAGAATGAGGTATCATGTTGCCATATCCAAATAAAAATGTAGGCTGTGTCACTAATTAAACTAGTACATGTTAAGCTAATTGTCAGCCTCTTATGTCTGTGTCTCGAGAGAATGCAGAATTCAAGCAACAAATTATGTTTTATAAACAAAGTTTGGGAGGAGCACATTCAGGCCCCGTCCACACTGAGATGTGTTTCTGTGTATACTAGGGCTGGGCGATATATTGCATGCGATTGTCACGTGCATTTCGTCAGTAAAGCCGGTTCCCTGATTACCGCAAAATCGCCATCACCTGCTTTCAAATGGAGCGGCATTTAATAGACAGAGCCGTAGTTCACTGACAAGCCACGCAATATCGCGTTCATATCGCAGATGAATCGCCTTCGATAATGAACGCGACATTGCGTGGCTTGTCAGTGAACTACGGCTCTGTCTATTAAATGCCGCTCCATTTTGTGACAAATTTTGTATCGGATAGGCGTTTCGTCCACACGGAACTGCCGTTTTCGGAAGGTGAAACCGCTATTTTCCCAGAGTGGATAAATCTGAAAACGCCGCCCTTTTGCGTTTTCGTGTGTACAGCCAATCCATATATTTTGTGAAAAGATGATGTCATCACCCCACGTGTTGACCCTAGTCAGACACCGCTAACAGCACAAAACAGCAACAATTCTCAAAGGTCTCAAAATAGTTGGGACGGGGGCATGTTACCATGGTGTAGCATCTCCTCTTCTTTTCAAAACAGTTTGAAGAAGTCTGGGCATCGAGGTTATGAGTTTTGGTTTTGGAATTTGGTCCCATTCTTGCCTGATATGTTTCTAGCTGCTGAAGAGTTTGTGCTTGTCTTTGACATATTTTTCATTTAATCTTGCTCTAAAACCTTTCAGCATTCTTAATGCCTTCCAATACATGCAAGCTGCCCATACCGTATGTACTTTTGCACCCCCATACCATCAGAGATGCTGGCTGAACTGAACGCTGATGACACGCTGGAAGGTCTCCCTGCTCTTTAGTCCGGAGGACACGACGTCCGTGATTTCCAACAAGAATGTCAAATTTGGACTCGTCTGACCATAAACACTTTTCCACTTTGAAACAGTCCATTTTAAATGAGCCTTGGCCCACAGGACACGACGGCGCCTCTGGACCATGTTCACATATGGCTTCCTTTTAGCATGATAGAGATTTAGTTGGCATCTGCAGATGGCACTGCGGATTGTGTTTACCGACAGTGGTTTCTGGAAGTATTCCTGGGCCCATTTAGTAATGTCATTGACACAATCATGCCGATAAGTGATGCAGTGTCGTCTGAGGGCCCGAAGACCACGGACATCCAATAAAGGTCTTTGGCCTTGTCCCTTACGCACAGAGATTTCTCCAGTTTCTCTGAATCTTTTGATGATGTTATGCACTGTAGATGATGAGATTTGCAAAGCCTTTGCAATCTGACGTTGAGGAACATTGTTTTTAAAGTATTCCACAATCTTTTTACGCACTCTTCCACAGCTCTGCCCATCTTTACTAACACATCCCTTTTATTGCTAATCATGTTACAGACCTGATATCAATAAACTTAATTAGTTGCTAGATGTTCTCCCAGCTAAATCTTTTCAAAATTTCTTGCTTTTTCAGCCATTTGTTGCCCCCGTGCCAACTTTTTTTGAGACCTGTAGCAGGCATAAAATTTGAAATGAGCTCTTTTTGTGCTTAACATATTACCACGCTTGCTTGTACAGCTTATTTTTAACCACTTATCTTTTTTCTGTGCTTCTAATATGTAAAGCTGCTTTGAAACAATTACCAATTGTAAAAAGCGCTATATAAATAAATTTGACTTGACTTGACTTGACTTAAAATTTTACAATTTCTCAGTTTAAACATTTGTTATGTTATCTATGTTCTATTGTGAATAAAATATTGGCTCATGTGATTTGAAAGTCTTTTAGTTTTCATTTTATTCAAATTTAAAAAACGTCCCAACTTTTCCGGAATTCGGGTTGTATTTTATTTTTATTTTTTTACTAAAATTTGAATATTTGTAAGTGTGAACTCGTGAAAACAACTGCCACTGGTAATCATGTATATAATCATGTATTATATCAACTGACATAATTTATTTATTTATTAAAATTTATTTGGGGCGTTATATCGTAGATTCAAATCTATAAATCAAAATATGAACTGCATTTATGCAATTGAAGATTGAACCTTATTGAAGGTTCAGCACCCAAGGATCGCTATTCCCTTAATTGTGTGGATTGCTGAGGTGGATTGGCAGCAATGGCCATTAGGATTGTTTGTGATTTGGTCTTAGCGTTTTAGGAGTTCTCTTGACGACTCCTAAAGTTTCATAGATAGGAGCTAGTTTTAGCTCCTATCTGTGAAACAGCTCCTATCCTATCACATCAATAATGATATCGTCACAGACTTTTATATATTTGCCTATTTAAATCCTATTTAAAGTGGTCACTATGAGAAACAACAACCCCTTGACCTCTAGTCTGCTTAGCCTGCAAACTCAACATGGATTTTAATTTGATGGATTCAGGCCAGTAAAACTGAATGTTTAAAAGACATCTGTGTTTGTGTCTGCAAGGGTTAAACTGCAAGTGCAGTGGCTGTTTCAGTGGCATGTTATGTGATTCTGACATACGTCAAGTAAAGCTTGGTCACTGAAGCCTGCCAATGCTTTAATTACACTGTCACCAATTCTGGAGGATATTTCCACACACATGGTTCCAAACATGTCTAATTATACATGACGCTTAATATGGCAACACAAACACTTGCAGGTGACAGGAACCACAAGCCAAATCGCAGAAAGCTTGTTTAGAGCTCACAGTTCAATGATCAAGACAACAGTGGTATCCTGCCTTTCTTACAGATGACTTCTTCTCTTATGGAAACAGACTAATGTAATGTTGATGCCTCACAGTCATAATTGGCCATACATTTAAAACAATAATTCATTAATTAGTGTTTTATAAAACACAGCTGACCTTGTCCTTCTCTAATCACTTTCACATGTGACTCATCTTCCTTAATATAGATTTAATGTTCTCAAATTTATTTTAGCATATTAACACAGAACCTAATTATGTTTGTACTCTGTGCTCAATAAACATGCTAAATATTGACAGATAATAAACTATTGATTTGCTTGCTTACAGTGCAGACATGATGACTAATCAAAATAATTTGAGTCTACGGCAGTTTACTACTATTCATTCCAACATGTCTCAATCTATATCCACCTTTAAATTGGAAACCTTTTTTTTTTTTTTTTTTTTT
>RJVU01028973.1:5107923-5151296 GCA_003731715.1 Anabarilius grahami
TTTTTTTTTTTTTGTCTAGCTTTAAGTTGTTTGGTATTGTGTGTAAGCAACCACCTCACGCAGATTCAGGAACCAACAAAAGAAATCAAGTTGATTTGAGTTTTTATTCTCAAACAACCCTTTAGCTCTGTCATTGTGAGATTCGACTAAAATAAAGACATGGTACTGGATCTGGAGTTTAAATCTCATTGGTATAAGGGTTTAGGGCTAAACAAGCAGTAAATGTCACAACTGTTTACTTACAAAATAGACGAAGTCTCAAAAGATATAAAACCATCTGCCAAAACCCTGTGATATAGTAGCATTGAGTGACTGACCTTATCAATGCCCCAAGCAATAATTGAAGAAAAAAATAAGGGAACCATGGAAACAAAGAGATTTTTGCTGAACCTTGCACACACACATTCACATAGATCTACAATTTTACACACATTTCCAACCTGTCTTTATCCCAAACCACACAGCTTCTTACAAGACCTGTTGAGAGAACGAAGCAGGCACTGTTAAGCGACCTACGACCCTGGATGCACTGTTATATGGTACACCTGCTTTTGTCAGGGAACACAGAATGAAGTTCAAGATGAGAATGTCTCTACAGCATACAACCTAAGAAAAGCAGTAGATTCAGGTTCTGGAAGCATCTACCAGTACTGCTAATATATCAGATATATAAAAGTGATAATATCATACTCTAATGCTTAATTTAAAATTATTAATGTTTACAATCACCATATTCTTACACACTATTCATTAATTTATATTTTTGAAAGAAAATATGTGACCAGATATTAAAGTCTGCAGGAAACCAAAATTGACACTATTTACTTTGTTAGCGCACATTAGACTTGTGGTGAACAATTAGTTGTGCAAGTTAATCCACAGAAAAATTATTGTGTGATTGCTAATGAGCGTCACCTGAGCGCACAACGGTCTCGTATCTCACGGAGGAGCTCGGAAGCATAAAAGGGGGAGCGACGACAGTGAAGGACGAGAGAGGACCAGGCCTGGACTTTACGCTATGTTTCGTTTGTGTGTGCGGCAGTCGTCTGTGAGGGGCTACCGTTTTTACTGTTTTAGCTGCTCCATGTCAACCTTTCTCGATCGTTGTGACTAACTAAACTAAAATCTGCCACTCTCACACCATACATGTGTCAAAACAGCCGGAGCAACTTTAATCTATTTACGGATTTGACAAGACACACGTGCGAATGATGTAAATATGCAATTTCCCACAAAAATCATCCCGACAGCTCTAAAATATAAACTTATAATAGGCTTATACCATAGTGAAGCAGGGTAAAACAAAAACACATTTTGGAAGGATTGATGATGTATTGGTTCATCATTTAAATTTTGTTANAGCGTCTGCCAAATGCATAAATGTAAATGTAAATGTAAACTAAAATCTGCCACTCTCACACCATACATGTGTCAAAACAGCCGGAGCAACTTTAATCTATTTACGGATTTGACAAGACACACGTGCAAATGATGTAAATATGCAATTTCCCACAAAAATCATCCCGACAGCTCTAAAATATAAACTTATAATAGGCTTATACCATAGTGAAGCAGGGTAAAACAAAAACACATTTTGGAAGGATTGATGATGTATTGGCTCATCATTTAAATTTTGTTAATTTTGAACAAATTAAATTCCATAGTGTACATTTAAATGTGCAAAATAAAATAAATAAATAAATGAATAACAACAACATAAATAATCTCTCTCCCTAAGTTTCTGTTTTCTGGTGCTTTATTGGCATGACAAATATCTGTCCATTCACATCACATGTGTGTGTTCAATTTTATTGTTTAGCATTTTGTTAAGTTTACAGTTGCCTTGTCATAATGTAATAATCAGTAGCAAATGTCTGTGAATTACCAAGCTTTGCATCCATCATTTTATGGAAAACAGGTTATAAACTGTATGAGCTTTGAAAAACATTTGCCATACCAGATTAAATCTCACTAGTGAGACATTCTTATTATATTTTATCACCGGTCCAATAAACATCAGTGCTTCAAAGTAAGGCTATACTTAGGTTTTTGTTCATAATGCAGTTATATATCAAATATTGCTCTAGTATAATGTTCATATAGTTCACATATCACAATCATCACAAAGCTACAACATAATTTGTATTTCATAAAAAATAAATCCAGCTGTTTTGATTAAGAAGACTAAATAAAATAGTAAAAGCATGTAATCATATCTGATGGATTTATGTGTCCTGACAGGTCTTTAGACTGTGTTCTGGTGAGATGTTTGTGTAATCAAACTGTCATTTTCCCCCTCTTTTCCCCACCCATGTGATTTATATTTTATGTCATTGACTGAAATTTGCTCATGCGTCACCAGGGTAACGACTTTCTTAAAATACACGCGCTCATTCTGCATATGAATCACAGTCTTGCTTAATGCATTAGAGCTTCTATAGGTTCATTACTCAAGTAATTGGCCCTGGGTCAGGGAGGAATCTGAGCAAAGGGAAAATTTTCTAGTAGTCGCAGTTAAAAAAAGAAACCTTCTCATAATGTGAATAAATACACCAGGGATTACTATACTATCCACAGAAAAATTATGTCTTCTGTTGAAACCATTGTATGTTGTGTTTCAGATGCTGGACCACAGCAGGGAGTCCTCACCAGGCTTCTTAACTAATTTCATCAGATCAACCGGTGTCACCAGAACGACCAGGCTTTGTATTTTCCCCCACTCCATTATGGATGTGCTGGTTCACCAGCTAAACCAGTATGGAACAGCATGGAAATTCATACTGATCTGGGTCTTTTTGTTTTAGAGGACTTGACAGTTTACTACGTGTTTGGTGAAGAGTATTAGGAGTATTAGGCTGTTTCTTAACCCATGTGAAAAAGAAGGGTACTTAATTGTACTGAATGCACACTTTAAATATTAAATGTACATTTTTCCAAAAAGATTTACTTCCAGATACATTTTTGATAGTGTTTCTTAACACACTTAAGTATACTTATTATACTTTATAATAATGAAAAAATAAGGCTTTACTTTAAAGTACATTTTAAAATTAAAAATTGTGTTTTAATAATCTATGTACACTTATTTTGATTTGTTGACTAGCATGTAATGTTGATTATAATAATAAAATTACATCTATATCACATTTCAAGTTAATATATTATGGATGTACTAAATTGCAACTTCATTATAAATGTGTAAATGGGTGGATGACATGACGTACAGTTCTACCTGTCCATAATGTCATTTACTAAAGAAAATGGGTATTTTTAAAAAATTTATATCCTTATGTTGTTCCTCTAACAAGATATTATTACAGCATACCATAGCTTTAGTTGGTGTATGAAGACCAATACTTCAAATTTTGATCTAAACATCAAAATTGTCATATGGTGTGACTGTCCGGGCTATGTGTGACTTTACTAATATGACAATATATCTCAGCAAAGTATAAATAATTGATAGATTTACAGTTTAAATAACAGAATTAGGCATTTTTAATGAACACAGAAAGTGTTGATGTCTGTGCACGATTTTTAAGCAAGTTCTGGCCAAATACATTTTGTCCGTAAAATGGGCATCATATGGTGTGACATTAAAATCTATATTTTGAACGGGCAATAATTTGGACAACATTATGAAGCAGAGGTCCACACTCAACCAGGATGTTGCATTGTCATCTCTAAAGTGGTTTGGAAGGTCATGAGGCGAGTTCTGACTTTTTGATTTTTACTTAAAAAGCTCTGTATCTGATTAGCTCACTAGTGGTCAAAGTTTTGTGTCTTATGGTGTGACATTATTTGCATAAAAATGAAACACTTTTTACAAATTTTACTCATTTATTTTTAAAAATCATTGCTGTCATGTGGCAATTTACATGCCAAGTATAAGCTAGCTGTTTTTAGATTTTGTATTGGAAATTGGATTTATTCACCAATTTGTTGCATTTGTGCCTAAAATTGTCATATGGTGTGACATAAAAGTTATTCTATATAAAATGAAAATGAGATATACTCTCCCTACGTAACTAACTTCACCATAAACCTTTATCATTACTATCTTCAGATTTAAAAATGTTTTGGTGCAGATCCAATATATTTTGTATTATTTTCTAAATCATCATGCAAAGTAAGACATACCTCTTCAGCCTTTCCAGATATTTTAGATTAATTCTGACAAACTCAGTTATAAATCTAACAAAATGCCTGTGACTCTTGCTGATACTATTTCTCTTTTGCTCCATTGACTTTTTTATGATTTATAACAAAAAAAGTAATTTTATTGTCACAATTCTGATTGTCACACCAAATGATATAGNATATTATTCCTTCCTTTTAGTCTTTTATAAAATATGACTAATCACATCCTGATAACTAATGATATAATTTTGGGAGAAAACAACAGCTTTCAATCTCTCGTTAAGCAATGGCTTACTTCTGCTTGAAATTTCTTTTTTAGACATGATGAAACATTATCTTGCTATTTTTTAATAAACAAAAAATTAAAAACATATTGCTAAACATCTTATATGGCTTATATGTCAACCACCCAAATACATGAATATTTAAATGCATGACATACCAGTTTTAATAGAAATTACAAGTATAAAGTATATTTTAGTTTACCATAAATGCTTTTCAGACACTTAGTACACTTTAAAGAACATAGAAGTGATTATGAAATTAAAGATGTCCTACTTAAGTGGGTCGAAAACACTATCAGCTATTGCATTAAATATAAAACTATTTCATTTAATTGCAATTAACATGCACTGACGTGTCAGAAAACATGACATTCAGTTCACATTGTCACGTTTCGTCTGTGTTTGATTTGGACTGAGCTGGTTTTTCAGTGTTTCCTGATCTATTCCCTTTGTTGGCATTTGTTTCTTTGGTTACTCATTGTTTGATTATGACTTTGTGTATAGTATTGTAACTGTCAAAAGTTTAGAAACATTACAAATTTTTATGTTTTTGAGTCAAGTCACCTTTTTTTACACTGAATAAAATTATAAACACAACACTTTTGTTTTTGCCTCCATTTTTCATGAGCTGAATTTAAAGATCTAAGACTTTTTCTACGTACACAAAAGGCCTATTTCTCTCAAATATTGTTCACAAATCTGTCTAAATCTGTGTTAGTGAGCACTTCTTCTTTGCCGAGATAATCCATCCACCTCACAGGTGTGGCATATCAAGATGCTGATTAGACAGCATGATTATTGCACAGGTGTGCCTTAGGCTGGCCACAATAAAAGGCCACTCTAAAATGTGCAGTTTTACTGTATTGGGGGGGTCCGGAGGGTCCGAAAACCAGTCAGTATCTAGTGTGACCACCATTTGCCTCACACAGTGCAACACATCTCCTTCGCATAAAGTTGATCAGGTTGTTGATTGTGGCCTGTGGAATGTTGGTCCACTCCTCTTCAATGGCTGGGTGTAAAACAGCCACATTGCATAATCCAATTGAGTTACGATGGACAAAATCAAGTTTCATCTACTCAAAATACATCATAATGTAAAACCGGTTACAAAATGGCAATTCACACTTCACAAACGTTTGATTTGTATATGTGCCATGAGCCATATACATTTTTTGTTCACAGCACTATGAAACTTTACAAATATACAGTACTTTGGGTTAGGGTCTTTGGGGGCGCACCAAACAATTCATTTTTGCTTTGTAAAACAAGCAGCCACTGGCAGAAATCGAGGATCAGGTGTTCTATTGTCCACTGATTACCCAATCCAGTGTATGGTAAGATTCACCAATTACCTCTTAAATAAGTCAGTTAAACTGTGCATTGCATGTAGCCCCTGAGTACAATTAGCAAACCCATTAGCATTCTGCTATGAACATAATTGTCCCCCCTTGTGAGAGCTCACAGCACCTTTTTTATTTTTATTTTCTAGGCTTATTTTACATTATTTAATTTTTGGGTAGAATCAATCCTGCATCTACTGCATGACTACCACCACTACAGCACTCATGCTAACCACTAGCCCAACATCACATAAGCATATAAAATACATCAATGTCACCATACTTTGATGTATAGGATTAGAAAAGTGCCATATTTGACAAGGAACACAATAAGAACATAATTAGTGGCTATTTAGAATTTGGCATGATTTTCAAATACTATTTTAGCATGTCAGTGTTATGTGATCAAGTTCATTTGTTGGAGAAGACAAGCAGGTTCAAACAAACAAAAACAACAAGACTAGCAAAATACAAGCAATTTAAGAAAGGAGTTCGACAAAAGATGTTTAGCAATATGTTTTTAATTTTTTGTTTATTAAAAAATAGCAAGATAATGTTTCATCATGTCTAAAAAAGAAATTTCAAGCAGAAGTAAGCCATTGCTTTAGAGATTGAAAGCTGTTGTTTTCTCCCAAAATTATATCATTAGTTATCAGGATGTGATTAGTCATATTTTATAAAAGACTAAAAGGAAGGAATAATATTAGGGATCTAGGGAAAATGTAATAACCACTTAAAATAATACGTCTTGCGCTGAGAAGCTTCAATTTACAATTTGCAAGTAAAAATTAATATGAATTGAGTGGTCTTGCGAAGAGATCGCTTTATATGATGAACAGATTTATTTTAGGCTTTTATTTACAGCTGTGGCCAAAAGTTTTAATTCATAATAAAAGTATACATTTTGTTTATGGCAAAGTTTCAGTTGTTGTGGAGTTGATTCGCAATGTTTCTAGATTTTAGGAGATTAGAAGTGATTAAATGCAAAAAGTTTCATTGCCCCCAACAGTGATGTGTCCTGAGACCATCTATGTTTGGGGTTGGCTCTCTCAGAATTCTGCCCCAAAACATGGCCATGAATAAAAAATGGTATCAAAACGTCCTGCAAGGGAAACTTCTCCCAATGATCCAGGCGCAATTTCGTGATGATCCATGCATTTTCCAGCATGATGGGTCACCATGTCACAAGGTCAGAGTGATAATGAAGTAGCTCGGAGATCATTACATTGAAATTTTGTAACTGTGGCCAGGCAACTCCCTGGATCTTAATCCCACAGAAAACCTATGGACAATCCTCGACAGAGGAGTGGATAAGTAGATGTCCACAAATTGTAGGCAAGAATGGATCGCCATCGGTCAGGATTTGGCCCAGAAGCTGATATCAGGATGCCAGAGCGAATTGTAGAGGTTAATATGAAGAGGTCAACACTGTAAATATTGACTTTTTGAATATATTGAATGTTTTTGCCAATAAAAGCCTTTAAAACTTATGAAATACTTATCATTGTTTTCCAGTATATTTTAAAAAAACATTTGAAAAAAATAATCTACAAATACTGAAGCAGCAAACTTTGCCAAACACATAATTTATGTCACTGCCAATACTTTTGGCCACGGCTGTACATCTAAACAATGGTTGACACAAATAAATAGAGAACATTATGTATGGTAAACACGGAAGCTAAAATGTGTATGCATGATGCATGAGAACTAATGCATCATGCATACACTGTTCTATACATTGTTCTAGAGCGGGACACATGCACAAGCTTCCGTGTTTATGTGATGCATATAAAGCAATCATATTTCTTCACAGCACTGGGATAAAACTGTAGTGATCAGAAGGCAGACATGAGGGCAGACGCCCCCATTATATCAATAGTCCCCTTTCATCTGCTATAATGAAAAGCACAGGACCCCAAAACTCACACCTCCAAGAGAAGCAAACAAGGAAATAGATAGGCTAGCAGATAAGCCTATCAAGACAATCACCCTGACCATTTGTGCAAAGGAAGAATGTCATTAGCATGTCATTGAGCAGGCTAATTCTATAACCATTCTCCCCATTGTTAAGAGTCAACCAGTCCTAAAACCTGAGCTGTAAACTAATACTCCACTCACCAGACAGGTTTTGCTATGTGACTTGAAGTCACAAATGGACACAGTGGACAAAATGGATCAAATCTTCTCCCATTTCTATTAACAGAACTCTATATACTTAATGAGTGTTGTTTGTGTGCATGCAAACTATACAAACTTGCCTATTAAGGTATACACGAATGCATAGGTAGTTCAACATAACCCAATGATGTTTGGACTTTGTATTTAGTATGATGCCTAGGTTAATCTGAAATTGATTTGGAAAGTGAATTATGCATCCAGTGGCCACCTCTGACAGCATCAGCCAATCAAAACACTGGATCTGAAAGGTGCCAATTTGCATCTCCCTCCTTCTTGGGACAGATTAAAAGGCGTGTCTCTGAGACAGAGAATTGTTCCAGTTTCCGGGTTGCTGCAGTTTCTCGTTCTGGTTCCAGGCTCCAGTTCCTGTTCCAGTCCCGGTCCCAAGATGTGCTTAGCTAAGTCCAACTCAACAGAGTTGTGAAGTTGCTCTCTCAAGACTCTGAAGCTCTAAAGAGAGAAACAAGGAAGTTCTGCAAGAAGTGAATTTGGGGAGTTTGAAAACTGTACCAGAGACAACGACTACAAGCTTAGCCCCCCATCTTCAAAATATCTTCTGCACCAACTTCAAAATCCTCTCATCAGAGATCCTCCAGATCTGCGTGTTCCAGACTGCCCGGATCTGCACTGACTTCAGAATCTAAAGATCCTTCCGTCTGCGTGTTTCAGAGAATAAGGATCGTCTGCACAGACATCAGAACCTTCAAGGCTTCTTCAAGGCTGCTTCTTCTGCATGTTCAAGGAAAAGGACCTTCTCTGTGCTCCAGGAGTTCAACGTTCACAAGTACTTTGCCGCGGGGCAGCCGAGCTCAGGCCGATTACTACATGCTATCTGTGGTCGTGTTCAAGGCTGTGAAATGGATTCCAACTCCTTTCTTCCCACTGCAACGCTGCCCAGCTCAACAAGTGGAAGACGTCACCGCTCGGATTCAGCACGACCAGGCAGATGTAAATATCACTTACCAAACCTCTTTCTAGAGACCTTGGCATTAGTGTATATTGTCAGTATATGATTATCTAATCTAATCTAATCTAATCTAATCTAATCTAATCTCTCGGTTTATTTGTTGAATTCAGAATAAGGTTTACCTTATTTCTTCTAGAGAAACTAGTTTATCTTTCCATAAAATTAACTTGCAACTGCCATAGTAACATCCTACTCATTCACTTGCATTTATCAGTCTTTTTGCACTTTATCCATTCAGTAGTTGTTAGTTACTCTTGTCTATCCTTTTGTTAATAAAATCCATTTATTACACTTGTGTCTTCCTTGTTAATAGTAAGAGGCTCTACAAGTTTACGATATCTCACAAATCCTTCAGATTGGTCAGATGATATACTTCCTCCAATTTATATAATTGTAATTCAGTCAACAATCTTCCATGATTGTTCTTTGTTCTTTAAGGTGAGACTTGGCTGGTGCCCCGAAAATACTGGAAGGAATCATCTGACTCAATATGAATATTAATACAAAATATTAATATTAATATTTAAGACCATAAACCACTAAATTTGAGGTACCCTCAAGTGAGGCTAGTCCAAAATCACTACAAAACCATTGATTGACATGCATTTTCTGTAAATCTGCTTTGAAAATATATGTATTGTGAAAAGCGCTATACAAATAAACGTGAACTGAAAATTAAATGAAACCACCTTTATGACCTTTTTGGATCTTCTAAATTTGGTTACCTGGACTTTCAATGGAGGAACAGAAATCTTTCAGGTTTAATTTAAAATGATCTTAATTTTTCTTTTCGAAGATTAACCAAAGTCTTATGGGTTTGGAATGACATGAGGGTGAACTATACCTTTAAAAATACGTTGGGAGACGTGAATACTGTATGTCCTGCGAAGTAGAAATGCTCCAAAATATATTTGAAAAAGCACAAATGCAAATACTTAAGAAGCATTTGAAAGGGAGATGGAAAATATAAAGAGGTGAGAATTGAAATGATTGAAAACAAAATGAAAAGTTTGGAGATCTTGCCACCTCATTCAAAGGTGGATTGTGGAAGAGATCTCTTCAGAGAGATTTATATGCAAATTAAGTGAAGTCAAAGAATTTTGTCTACTAAATCGAGGAAGTTATAAACTGTATTGAAGCTGACTTTAAGTCTTGATATTTGTTTTCATATTTGCTGATTGTCAGCGCAAAATGTTAAGGCGCGAGTTCTGAGCTCAGAGACCTTTTTAGCATTCATGTGTTGGAATCTCATTGTTTGTATCTCCCTTTTATCCAGCTCTCCCCATCCGCTTAGAAGTGGAGGTCATTTAACACTCTGTAATTCGGCCTGTCTATTCCATCGCCCCATCCACTGCACGGTTCTGCACCAGCGCTTTTCTCTCCCAGTCTTTAGAAGATGATCTACCGAGCTTTCTCTTCAACAACCTTGCCACTTTATGGTTTAAAAAGCTGCACAGGTCCCTGGGGCAATCACATTCTTCTTTGCTAAATCCGCAGTCAATTGCATTGTCTCTAAGAAAGCTCTGCCCTGGGACACTCATTTGTTGCCGTTCAAGAAAGAATGCACCTCCTGCTTCTCTGTGGTGAATTTGAACCCATTTTAGACATGTTTCAGGTTGGTTCTCGAGGTGTAAATTAACCAAATGCAGAGGAGTCTCCCTCAGTTAATGCTTGTGAAAAGGCATGTAAATGTATTATTCAGGTTTATAATTTAGTTTGTGAAAGTAATAAAAGGGATAGATTATGGCATAGTGCATATTAATCCCATCAAACTCTACTAAAATACCCTCTATGACAGCGGTGTAAAGTATTTGAGTAAATATAATTAGTTACTGTACTAAAGTATCAAAGATGTTAGCAACTTTCACTCTCTACTATAGAAAGTGTATAGAATTCACAGTATTCATAAAAGAGTATAGGCAAAAAGTACCCAGATGACCTGCTACTTCCAGCGTGATTATGAAGTGTGCATACGATGATAATGACAGCATGGCGGATGTAGTACGTCCGAATTACATTCACACACATTCAAACTATATACACAGCAAAAAATGCTTTTCTTACTTAGATTTTTAGTCTTGTTTCCAGTCAAAATATCTAAAATTTCTTAAACTAAGAAGCATTTTCTAGATAAGTAAAAAATAAGTGAGTTTTTCCTTAAAACAATCCAAAAAAAATCTGCAAATGGGGTAAGCAAAATAATCTTATTTTTGTTTTTTTCCTTTACACCTCTGCTCTATGATGGATGTTGTTGCCGGCTCACATACTTAAACATCGGCTTGGACCTCTGACCTACTTTCAGTACGCTCTGAATTTCTGCATTTTGAATTTTAGAATATTGAATTTAGTGTTTTGAATTTGTTATTCATGTTGAAAACTTGAAGCTATATTTTTAAGAAGTGAATATTTGCAGTCTAAGAATTCAGAACAAAAAATACGCTGTTTGGAAGTACATATGTAGAAAATTATGCCATCATTTTTTATTTTATTTAAAATGTCCAGGATTCAAGTTTAAAAAATTCAAATTCAAATTTAAATAAAATGTTACTTAATATTAAATTCTGTTAAAAGACACTTGTCAATAATTCAAATTTACACAATTCAAATTCAGATCCTTTTGTCACATTTCTAGCTACATACTAAAATGCAGTTGTGATCTAAGTGAACGCCCAAAATGCATAAAAGTTTTCTGTTTTTAGTTGAAAATGGTGTCGTGTAAACACAATAAATGATAATCAAAGAAACAGGAAGCAGGTGTGAAACTAATTAGCAACCATGACAACTAATAATGAACGAGAACTTAGGCAAATGGTGACAATGAAAATTATGGAAACAAAACAGAACAAGACATGAATGTGACAGAACTAACAACGAACAACTATTTTTACATTACAGTTAATGCAAATTAATACATATATACTTATTCATAGGTAATTCATGCTACCTGCATTAACTCAACTTATAGTTCATGTAATTTTTTTAATTGCTACCATTGTTCATAGGTGTTTCATTCTGTCATATTGCCGTCACCTGCCCCTACGATGACGACACCCTCAAAATCGTTGTTCTGGATCAGGGCCAACTACCACCTATAGACCTCCCAGACACCTCAGGACTTGACTGGAGGGAAGCCATCCTCAGGTGTCTGGAGAGCGTCTGGCCCCGATCCAGGACACAGCCAGACCCTGAGCCCAGACCACCAGCACCCTCGACCACGGAGACTTCGCGTGAGCCCCCTGCAGATGGACAGCGACTGCCCGCCGTGATGCGTGAGCCAGAGCCCCGAAGTGGAAAGGGGCTCTGGCCGACTATCACCCCGGAGCCAGTGCCCCAGAGTGCGTCTGACTAGGAGTGTGAGCCAGCAACAGCAGCAACAGAGGGGACACTGGTGGAATTGGACTCGGAGGACTGGCTGATTGATCTGGAAACAGAGGTACTGCCTCCCACCCTGAATCATCTGTTTGTTCCTCATCATTGCTGGTTGAATCCAGCATAGAAAAAGTATCATTGACCTGTTGTGAATTGGAATTACCATTATTGGTCAAGTCAAGGTTACTTCTGTCACCTTCTCTGCAAAGCACAGCAATTCCTCCAGCCCCGCCTCTGTTGGATGCCTGCAGTCCTTTGTCTTCCCCGGGAACACCTTGCTGTGAGGTCGTGCAACCACCAGCCTCGCCCAAGAGAAAGGACCCTGTGGCGCCGCCTCTGGCCTCTGATCCCTTCGCTTCACCTCGGCCTGTCAACCTGTCGGCTCCGCCTTGGCTCCTCCCTGGCTCCTCCCACCTTCGGCTCCACCAGAGACCCTCGGCCTTGCGGCTCCACCAGGTTCCCTCATCCCACAGGCTCCCCCTTGGTCAGTCATCATTCTACTTCCGTCACGGTCTTGTGAGCCTTCCGCTGCGCTCAGTCTCTCCACCCCTATGGCTACAGCGGGTTTCTCCTTCCCTCCGGCTTTGTCTCTGCGCTCCATCACACTGGCTCCACCTCAGACACTCGCTGCCGCAACTCCGCTTTGGTCTCCTGTGCCAGCGAAGTTGCTCAGTACCATCGGCTCTACGTTTGCGCCCTTGGATCCATTGACCATGTCTCCTTCGGTCATCCCCCAGTTGTCGTCAGCCACCACAACACCTTGGCCTCTCCCTCCCTCAACTCCGCTGTGGGCTGTCATCCCTACTGAGCTCTGGGTCTCCACCTAGCTACTCTGTCTGCTACCACCATCAGCATCACCAGGGTTTTGTCTGTCAGCTCTCACCATCCCTTTGCCACCTCCTTGTCCACCTCCAAAGCCCCCACCGCCCCTCCCTCTTCATCATCTGTTACGGCAGGGGATGTACTGTCACAATTATGTTCAGTTTGTTGTAGTTTTCATGGACTTTCAGTTTGTTTTCATCAGTCACATGTGTGGCCCGTTGACCTGTCGGCTCCGCCTTGGCTCCTCCCACCTTCGGCTCCATCAGAGACCCTCGGCCTTGCAGCTCCCCCTTGATCAGTTGTTGCTCTACTTCCGCCATGGTCTTGCAAGCCATCTGCTGTGCTCAGTCTCTCCACCCCTACAGCTACCACCTCCTCATCCACCTCCAAAGCCCCTACTGCCCCTCCCTCTTCATCATCTGTTACGGGATGTACGTCACAGTTATGTTCATTTTGTTGTAGTTTCAATGGACTTTCAGTTTGTTTTCATCAGTCACATTTGTTTCTTTGTCTTTGTTTCCTGCCACTCATCAGTTTCTATGGTTACATATTATTAGTTGGTTCAGTTCAGCTGTGTTTGATTAATTATCTTGTTTGAATCTGCATTTAAGTTCCGTTCTCTCCTCAGTTCACGGTCGGTTGTTGTTTGTGTATGTGGACACCCTGTTATGCTTGATTACCTGCTGGCCGATTAAACTTAATTTATATTTGTTAATCCTTCAGTCTTCATATTCATTTTTGTGACAACAATGTAGTCTCCATTTAATGAGACACCTGAGATTTTTTGTCTTTACAGCTTTTAACAAGAAACATTCTTGAACATTCTTGATACAGCAAACTTAAAAGGGCTTAAATTTATATCCTGTTTTCAATGTTAAAATACTTTTTCCTAGCTTAATATGCAGAGATAACTATAAGGAAGCAATTTGTTTGTCAATTAACATTGTTGTATCCAGGTGTAATAACAACACTTCAACTTAAGGCATACGTCTTGGACAGGGCTAACTGTTAGTCCAGCAAATAGGATTTATGTAATAAGCATCCAAACCTTTTACTGACATGTTCACTGTATGTGTGCTGTGTGGGCTCAGTGTCATGTAACTAATTAATGAACATGTGCAGTGAGCAATTAGGCCCTTGTCAAATCACTCTGAGATGTTCAATGATACAAAAGGCTCATTAAAATTCTCACTACAACATGATTTCACATTTATCTAGGACACTTATCTGCATCCTTTATTTATCTCAGTGACTGAGGTCTATCTTATTTGGAGACATATTGAATTAGCGAGTCTTATTTAAAGACAACAGCTGCTTTTTTCCCCCCAGACATTGTCCTTGAGAGATCTCAAAAATAATGTGACAATACAACAACTGCCTGTTGAATCCTGTTTAAATGCAAGACACATATCCAAATGCATATGCCTATACTTACTCCTCAGACTAACAATTAGAATTAGCAAACAACTGAGACATTTGAAGTGTTTACAACCTAGTTTTCATGCAAGGCTCATTTTGTGTAAGATTATCGAAGTTCTTACAACATGCTGTGCCTTTAATACTTTATTTAAAAAAGCAATGGGACATCAAAATGTATATTTGTGGAAAGAGTCATTTATTTTATAAATATTATTTTATTTATTTTATAAATATATTTTATATGTATAGCAGGAATTCAGGGAGAACAGTTTGGAGAAACTGAGAATTCAGGTGTGCAATACACTCTAAGGTTCTTTACACATAGTAACAGTTATATTTAGAACCGAATGTCCAGAAGAACCCTTTATATGATGAAATGGTTCTTTGTGTAAGAGTTTAGGGTTCTTTATTCCCACCTTTTTGTTTTTCAAATCTGTAACTGTCAAAGCCACATTATTATTGTTTTTCTGGAGCTCAACCATCCAAATACAGACTGTCAACACACTCTCAACAGGTAAATGATTTCTTTTTTAAAATGTCTATAAATTTTAAGATTTAAAAAAATATATATATTACTTGGGATTTATGCATAAACATACCCAGTAACAAACAAAAAACAAACAAGCATTAAAGCTATCCCATGACTTTATATCACTCAATAAAATAAAAATAAAAGTACACAATTGACACAACACGCTGTTTTATATGTAAACCCTATTAGAGGCTACAAGACATTATAGGCCAATTACAAAATAATAATAATGATATTAAAAATATTAATGTAAAATGATATTAATGATACTAATATTAATAATATAAAGATAATAATATACAAAAATGAATGAAAATAAACTATTATTAAAGAGGTTACATATAACACCTATATCGCACTTTCAAAACATGGTTCTTTATGGAACCTTATAAAAAAGGGTTCTATTTAACAACAAAAAGGGTTCTGCTATTGTTACAAGCCAAAAAAAAACAAAAAACTAATTTGGTACTGATTAGAATCATTTTTCTTTAGAGTGTATCACAGCATAAAATATCTGACTGCTTTGTTATTAAACCAAACAATGTGAACTTACTTTTCTCTAAAACACAAAGGACTATATGTTAATATTCTGAACATATAAAGTGAGAAAATTAGATCTGAGCTAAAATCAATTTTAGGATCACAGAACATAGTGGTGGGTCACAGCGCAAGTAATGGAGAGTGACAGAGAAAACACATAGCTAAGAGTTGTGATATTATACACACTGTAGATCAACAGAAATACATTATCCCTCATAGACAGATAACATGCAGACATTATATGACAAGTTGCCATTATGAGGCCTTTTGTATTAGCAAGATAATTGTCAATAAAATCTCATGAATCTTCATATTTTAGAATTCTACACATTAAAACATTTATCTAAAATGACTCCTGTGACTAAATCCATTTTATTTTTTACATGTTTTAAAGAGCTTTATCTAATCAGTCTCATGGATGCCCCACCAATCCAATTTGATCTCTTAAGGTTCATTTATACCAAGAATGATAACTATATTAGCATCCACACCAGCGGACGATATTGTTCTTTTATTCTGCAGTTGTCATCTAGCGCTTTAAACGCTTGAGCTCTTTAAAGCAGGACGGATTCTGATTGTTTTTTATCATTAATCTTTCAAAATCGTTCTGAAAATGATGCCAACGATACCATTTCATCTGTGCAGTTATCATTATAGTTGTGGTGTGGACTCTCCTATTCGATTTTTAGAACTATACCTTTATCGTTATCATTACAGTTATCGTCCTTGGTATGAGCGAGCCTTTACTCTGTTTTGCCAGAGTACAGTTTTACCTAAAATAGCAAATGATCCTCCAAAATCCATTGTCTAAAAATTAGCTTTTTTTTTAATTCATTTTATCACAATTGAGTGTGTTTTTCATATGCTTAATGATTAGGCAAATTAATCACACTATAGATGCACCAAGGTTTTGGCTAATAGAGCTAAGCAGATGTGCTTGTTTAGAAATAGAATTTAAGAAGTTTAGAAGTACTGTCCCCTTTTTTTACACATAATAAAACAATTAGGATTGATATTTTTATTCATCATTATAATAAATGGATTTTGTTTTTAAAAGTATATTTAAAGTGTTTTTAAAAGTAATTTGATTTCATAAATTAGTTTGAAATGTAAAAGTCAACATCTTAAATTCGTCATGAAACGGAAGTTGCGATAGTCTTTTCTTTCCTATTCTGACATATATCTGAGTGAAATGGCTTTTTGAATGATAAAAAATATAGGCTGCACTTAAGTATGTTCATCGGTAATTGATTGGATGGTTGTGGTTTGCTATTGGTTGATCTCATGTGAGTGACAGGTTGTCCCGCCCTCACACCAGTCAACACATCATCAGAGAAGTAGGCTGCATCCGAAATCTCATACTTTCTTGAGTCGGTACTTATTTTGTTTCCTATCCCGTGGCCTCATGGGATAGGAAAGTGTCTATCGTATACACACTTCAGAATCTTGCTGGAAGAAGTCATCCGGGTACTTTCTGCCTACTCTTTTATGAGTACTGTGAATTCAGAAAAACTACTCTTGTCACATTACTGTTTTTCGCCTACTATATACTGTAGTAGGGAAGTATGCAATTTGGGATGCAGTATGCGATCTCGCATCGCCAGACCTTCAGACTGATGGCAGAAGGTCTGGACTCCATAGTAGCTTTCATTGGCCAAGGACTGCCCAGAGGTCATCTGACTTAAATATATAAAGCAACCAATAACAGTCTGTTGTGTAAAGCGTCATGTTTAGGGTTGTGAAAATGTAAAGTCGATGTCCATACAATAACAGACTGGCGTGTAAAACTCTTGGACGCATTTTAAAGAGTCTATGTCATGAATTTCACATTCATTACATACTTTTGAAAATCCAGCGTTTAGTTGATCCTAATGAGTGCTCATTGTTAACAGTTGTAAACATTACCGCTTTCTTCTTCCATAAGGGGGTTTGGCATCACAGCGGCCTTGTTTCCAGGTGGACCTTAAAGAACACGACACACTTGTCTCCCGGAAATCCGATGATGACTTCGAAACTCCCTAAGTATTTCCAAAACTGTGTGCCATATGCATCAGACTTTCGGCTAAGGACTTTCAGAAAATAGAAGAGATGTCACAGCAAGAAGGAGGGGAAGTTATTTTGATTAAAGATTACGAGGGCAGATGAATTTTAAACAAAACAATGATGTGCATGGATAAATAATTTGGGCAATATTCCATTTAAAATATTTGAAAAGCGTTTTCCATTGTGATTTTATTGTGAGAAAGAAAATGTCTTATAATGTTTGCTTTTCTTTTCAGCAGGAATCAAAAATGATGTTTGTTTATCAAACAGTACATGCCAAATTTAACCATTTTTGCTGCTTACATAGACTATTTTAGTGCTTGACTCTCAGCTGGATCATTTCAAAATGCTTTGGGGCAACCACAACTATCTCAAAATCTCAGTATTTATCTCATCTCACTATACTATCTCAGCTTTCTCAAAAGCCTCCAAAAGGTCAGTGAGTACATTTCAAAAGATTCTACAAAAGGGTCTGCAATAATTATACTGCATATCTGTATTTGTACATACATTAGGAATAATGTGTGTGCTTTGAGCCCCCAATAGAGAGATGGGGGCGTTTAGAATCTGAATTGCTGCAAATCTGAAGTGCCTCATCCACTCTATTGAATCAGCTTCTACTTAATAGCTTTTGTACAGCCTTAAATGAGCTTTTTATCAATGCCATAGCAGATTCATGAAACGTCTATTGTGCAATCAGGATTCCCAAGGTTAGAGTAAATAATTTTGTTTCAGACTAGGCATGTAAACTCCTAAAACTTTAAGAAACAGAGGTGGCAGAGAGTGCAATATTAAATCAACTGCAACATATTTGTCTTAATCCTCCTTTATCCAGAATCAATAGCCTCTGTGAAGTCAGGGCATTTCTTTAGAATGCAGTGGAGCACTGGGTTGTGAACCTCTGATGCCCATACTGATGCCTGACACTGGCTCCAGTAATGCCTGCTAAACAGCGAAGTGATATGAGCCCTGTCACTGAATTGACGCTAGCTTTGCTTACTGTGATTCTAGAGATGTTGAGAGGCTTTCCACCAGCACGACAGAATTTATTCCTGCTGAACACTACTTCGCAGGTCATTAAAAGTCAATAATCCATGTGGGAGAAAAATGCAGAGGTGTCAACACATTCTCACTTGTCTTCAGCATAGATCTTTCTATTGAAAATCTTAACCCCAATGGAAAAGGTTTGGTTTTATCTTTGACAGGGCATTTTAAAAATCAATCACACTATATAAATGCAAACCAAAAACAAACAGTGTTGGTTACCATTGTATAATATCTTCTTTTATGTTCCACTACTTTAACTTTTTACATAAAATGCACAGAAATACATAAAAATTTCAGTTGTCACTCTTTATCGTACAATAACATGTCTTAGTAAGATGATATTTAAATGCTTAGTTGTTTTTTTTTATCAAAGTGCTGAAGATTTAATTGTGGAGGGCAAAACCTACAATGGAATATAATGATGACTGAAAGATGTACAAATAAATGTTCCTCAACAGCCTGTTGTATCTGTTTGATGCATACATTTTTAACACAGTTTTTCAAAAGAATTATTTATGGATTATAAAGTAATGATAACCTATGTTGGTGTAGTCTAGTAAATCTTGAAATATTAATAACAATATAAAAGTTATTTTATAAAAGAAAAGAAAAGAAAAGGTGGACATTTTTAGAATTATATTAATATGCCTTTTACTTACTAAAAAAGTATGAAATATCAAAGAGAAAACAGAGAGCATTTAGTAAATTGTGTACAACAGGTTTTTCAGTTTGATTATGTTGATGATTTTGAGGCCTTCAAAATTATTGTATCAAATATGATACTGTAGGCTGAAGAAAACTTGGATACACACTGTAAGAAATGGTAACTGGTAACCTAAAATTCTTACTTTAAAAAGATATTATCTGATTAAATCCATTAAAAAAATTGTTTTGTTGGTATAAATGTACCATTAAGCGTATTTTGATCGTTTAATGGATTGATCTTTTGGACTTTTTCAATTTTTTCAATGCAGTACTAACATTTACTATACAGAGCAAAATACAATAGCCTATTTTCATTAAGAATGAAAACATGACACATAATAGCCTACAATACTTATATTGCATTCAATATTTTGTCTCACAACTAAGATTGATAGAAATAATGGTAGGAATTTTTCAGTCTTATCTTTGGTAGGGACATGTTCATCAGTCCTCAGTAAAACAAATGATCTATAAATTAAATCAGATGACACCAGTTGGTTATTTGGGGAAAAAAAACATCAAAACATTGCAAATATTCTGTGAATAGATGAAACCAAAGATGAGTTGTTTGGAATAAACAGCAACTGCAAAACAAAATATTCAGTGGAAAAATGTAGTCAAAAATGAGTTGTTTTGTCAAAAAACATAATGCTATCGCATGGCTGATTGGGGAAAAAACAACTCAAAATATTCAAAATATGCTGTGGAAAGATGAAATCAAAGATTTGCTATTACATTATAACCTCATCCCAACAATACAGTACACTCTCAGAAGAAAAAAAAAATGGTACAAAAGCTGTCACTGGGATGGTACCCTTTAAAAAGGTTCTAATATATACCATTTAATATGTATACTTTTGCTACCAATATGTATCTTTGAGGTACTAATATGCACTCTTTAGGGACAAAGGTCTACCTTTTAAAAGGCTACCAACACAGTGACAACTTTTGTACTTTTTTCTGAGAGTATATGGTGGAGAGTTTCATGGTTTGTGGCTTTATTGCCTCGGGGCCTAAACAGCTTGCTGTCATATATAAAAAAAAAATGAATGGTGAAAAATTCCTCTTGCAGGTCACAGTTACAGGAAACGTGTGGTTGATGGTATTTCTGCCAAAGGAGGGTCAACAAGTTATTAAACTGAAGGGTTCACATGCCTATTCCATCATCCCCTTAAGAACAATGTGGATTTACTTTTAAATTGTAACACATTTAGATAAGTTTAACATGTGCAGGATGATGATGCATCAGCAAATGTGTTACTATGGGAAATAAATAGAAACATTTACTAATTTAGTTGTTATATAGCACAAAATGTCAAATATTAAAAGAGGGGTAAGATGGCCACTAGTGAGGTAAGTTGGCCCCTACCTTGGGTAAGGAGCATGGTTAGAGCTAGGTAAGAGCTTTCATTTTGACAATTTAGTTAATCATAATTGAATAATCAATGACAGACAAAGCAGAGATTAATCTGAAAGGTAAAATTATTTTATGACTTATACAGGCAAATGAATATTTACTTATTTAATTGCCCATATTTTAATTGAAGATACTGTATGTCATAATAGCAACACTAATTGAAGATATGTCATAATAGTAACACTATGAATGCAAATTTAATGATTTCACTCAACTAAGCTATAGGTTTTAATGAAAGCAAAGATGTCTGAAATGTACATCTAATTCATGGAAATACTAAATAACAACCCCATTAACTACAATGAATGTAAAAAATAATAACACTGCTAACAACATGCCACTTGCCCACAGGGTCTAATTTTTTAGGTCTTTTTTTACTTCAAAATAAAAACTATAACTTTTACTCCACAAATCTAAAAACACTGATGTGTCCACAAATCCCTCATTAACAAATAGACACAAAAACTTTGATATTAACTTTGATATTAAAGTTGATATTAACTTTGATATATAAGGTCATAGTTCACTATTTTCCTGAGATGCAAAATTAGAACAATCAACCTCAAAACTGTTTCAACCAACTAAATCTCACAAATGAAATGACAAAATTAAAAATAGCGGTAACACTTTACAATAAGGTTGTATTAGTTAACATTAGTTAATGCATTAGTTAACATTAACAAACCATGAACAAAACCTCTGTTCAGCATTAGTTAATGTTTGTTAACGTTAACTCACGCATGTATTAATGCATCTATTCACGTTAACAGCGCAAATAGTTAACATTAGTTAATGCATTAGTTAACATTAACTAACCATGAACAACACCTCTGTTCAGCATTAGTTCAACTTTGTTAACGTTAACTCACGCATACATTAATGCATGTATTCATGTTGACAGTGCAAGCCGTTAACATTAGTTAATGCATTAGTTAACATTAACAACACCTCTGTTAGGCATTAGTTAATGTTTGTTAACGTTAACACGCATATATTAATCCATGTATTCATGTTAACTGTACAATTAGTTAACATTAGTTAATGCAATTACTTAACATTACCTAACCATTAACAACACCTCTGTTCAACATTAGTTAATCATTGTTAACATTAATGCATCTATTCATGTTAACAGCGCAAGTAGTTAACATTATTTAATGCATTAGATAATATGAAATAATGGGCAATGCCTGTAAATAGCCTTAATGTTTTAAGGTTAACTTACTGTACATATTTACATTAGTTTATGTAGCGGTTGACACACTAAGAGTGAACATTTCTAACTCATCTACCCTAAAGGTAAAAATGCCATTGTGTACCTTATCAGCATTATTTATTAACAAGGCATTGATTTGAGCTGTAAACATAATTCTGAAGTGGAAACCATCTGAACATTAATAGACATGTTGTTCATGTTTATATGCACTTTACTATCATTACTTACATTCAACAAAGCATGCATTAATGGAATTTGTGAACCTTATTGTAAAGTGTACACTATTTCATCATTAACTGATGTGTTACATACATTTGTAGATCCTTTATTAACATGACTTACCCTTAACAAAGCATTTATTAATGGAATTTGTGAACCTTATTGTAAAGTGTAAATTACTCAACATTTGTTGACCCTTTATTAACATTTGTACCCCAACCTACCCTACATGTTCAACACAGTCAAAACAAACTGTTTTTGCCTATCGTTTTGACTCAGCTTGAAATCTGATCATAATTTACAGACAATTTATTCAAGAAATCCAGTGGGTTCACATATTTTTCCCGCAACTGTAAAAGCTCTCTTCCTCAGCACAGCGAGATAAATGAATTTCATCTTTTTTGTTCTCCTCCCTGTTGACATCTGGAACCAGTCTCTATTACTTTCACCTGAGCCGCCCCTAGTAGCATGCTAAGAGCTGACATACAGCGGGCAGCCTGGTGTTCTGGCTGAGGGTTTCAGAGCTTCTAAGGTTTCTTTGATATCTGGCCTACATGCTACTGCCACTCCCAGCTGATCCCAGTTCCCCCCACAGGGAGGCTGGAGAGTTTGATGAGAGTTGGGGTCCTGATGAAAGCTCCAATGCAAATAAGAGTGGGTTATCTTCTTCTCATTTATGACAACTAATTGATCCCTCAGCGCATTCTTGTATGGTTCTGGGAGAGACTGAGAGCGTTACACACTCAAACCCCCTGAACACACACAACATACCAGCACAGACATCTCATCAAATGGGCTCAGAAACAAACTCATCATGTCCACACTTGAACATTATCTACTAAAACAGTACCAGAAAGTACCATGGTATCATGGTTTGTTTCAAGTACTATGGAAGTACCATGATTTTTTGAACATGTACAGTGGTATTATTTTAAGTAATCTGGAGTACATAATACAATTTAAAGTTAATTACTTAACTTTAAAATAATTAACTTTAATTTAATGTTATATGTAAGCAATGCATGTTAACTGCAATTAAGTGAAAAGAGTAGTTTATTTTTATATTAAATGCAATTTGCTGCACTTGAGTAAGAATACATGTCTATATGTGATTTCATAATGACCTTTATTGTCTTTAAAAGTTAGTGTACTGCTAAATGCACAGAAACATTTATGGAAAAATTATGGTCATCTCTATTGGAACTTTAAACATATTACACATTTGTGATGATGAAATTGCAATTTAGTAAATTTAAAGTATAATAAGTTATACTTTATTATATATTATATTTAATAATATGTGTACAAAATAAGTGTACTTCTTTTAAGCACAACAAAACATTATTACAACATGATTTATAATGTACTTATTACAAAGAGCACTCAAGTCTGATAAGAAACACTGTCATGAAAGTGCACTCTAAGTACACTAAAGTGGCCTTTATTGTTATTTTCTACATTATTATCATAATTATCTTTTTTAAATACTTTTAAAGGGGTCACGAACTGCATTGTTTTATAATGTTTCCTGGGGTGCATTATAATGTTAGTATGCTTTTTACATCAAAAATGGTCATAATTTAAAAATAAAAGGCATTTTTCTTGCCTGATTTTAGCCCTCTTATTCGAACGCTCTGTTTGAAGGAGCGTGTCTGCTGTGAGACTTCAGTGTAAACGCCCACTGCTGTGATTGGCTGACATCTTTGCATATGAAATAGTTAAGTATTACTCTGTCAAAAACTTTAGCATGTTTTTACTATTACAGCTCTCAAGGTTAACTAATTGTGAAAAGTGTTGATTATAGCATTGCATTTAGATCTATGGCATAATATTTAAATAGTGGCATGAAAGGTTCAACATGTTCTCCAACCAATACGACCATATAGGTTGTTTGTCACTTCCCTGAAATACGACCCATAGGAGCGTTTGCTAAAGTTGCGCCCCTATCGACAACAGGACACTTTCATTTTAATGCATTGTTCCCTTTTATCTGTGTCCTATTTCGGGTTTCGCATAGCTCAATTGGCAGAGCATTGCAATAACAATATGCAATCATGTGATCATGCGATCGCGGGTTCGATCCCAGGGAACACGTGCTCATAAAGAGTATATGCACTATAAATCACTAAGGGTAGGTTTAAGGGTGGGTGTAGTCGTTAATAAAAAAATTAATTTTGCTAAATGGAAATAGGAGAAATGGTGTAAAAAGTCCACACATTGCATTTAAATGAACACGCATGTTGATATGTCATTTTAACGAGTTTGTTTGCCCATATAATCTTTAGGGTATTAGGTTAGCTAATTTGGCTTGCTGTCCACTGAGGAGGGGCTCGATGAAGCATCTTCAACTCGAGCTCTGATACACCCCCCCCCAGTGAATAAATATAGGATTTGATTACATAGGGCAAGGTACCTGAGATGAAGGTGGAGTTTGGGGAGGTGGAGGGATGCTGAAACAGCTGAGACTGAAGAGAGGTAAGCAGCTGCTTATATACTCTGGCTGTTGATTGGAAGATTAGATCGGCTCGCTACTCCCTAAAATACGTTTAGGAACTTCACTTATGACGACAGACGTAACACGACACTGTCATTATTTTTACGCCAGCTAAAGGGCGCATGACTTTAAAATGTAAAGATAGGTCGTAATAAGGTGCTTGAAAAATTACCTATAGGGTTGGGGTTTTTTTTTAAGGACAGTCTCGAAAGGTTGTAGTGATGAACATTGTAGCCGATCACAGACAGATGTTGTTAAGCCCATGAAAGCAGTAATCTCGTCATTGCAACTGAATTTCTGCACACTAACAAATGTTTTCATCATAACTAACAGTGCAAACACGATGTAACTAATAGATTCACTGAATAAAATGGGAGTTCTCGCACTAGTCCAGAACTCAGTCACTGATATACTCGTGCTGTTTGATTGACAGCTCCAGTGATTGTAAAGGGAGCGTTCTTTGATTGTTTTCTATATATAATTTAATCACCGTTTAAATAACAGATTATTTTCATCCTACCAAGAGAAACAATGTGAAGTCACTGGTTTGATTTACTGACACATAGACAAAGAACATCTGACTGTACACGAATCATTACATATCAGATCAGGCATTAGAATTAACAGTTACTTACATGTTGTTGCATTACTTTTTGAGTCCATATCGTAAAAGTAATGCAACAACATGTAAGTAACTGTTAATTACTGTTAGAATTAACAGTTACTTACATGTTGTTGCATTACTTTTACGATATGGACTCAAAAAGTAATGCAACAACATGTAAGTCCATATCGTAAAAGTCTGTTTGCAACGCCTGCACTGAAATGCGATTGATTACCAAATAATCCACAGTGAAATGTACCGAATACAAATAAATAATGCTCTACTGGGACATTCACATTGTTGAAAATAAATATCCATATTCCTAGCATTAGGATCCTTTGAAAGGTAATGTTAATTTTAGTCCTGTATCGCTCTTCTCTCTTCGTCATCTCACTAACACGCCATTCCAGGACGAGTCATTCACTGGGCCTGGTGTCAATAAAAGCTTTTATTGGACTAACGAGGAAGTTTTCAGTTCTGAAACTTACAGGATATTCTTATAGTATGATGACCTCTTATATATCATAAGCTCAAGGAAAAGTTGATTTCTCAATTCATGACCCCTTTAAGATTTTAAGTTCACCACAAGTTCACATTCAATACAATTAAGCATACTTATTTTTAAAGGACCATGGTGTTACCTCATCCATCACTGTATCATAGTACCATCACAGTACTTTTTTGTAATTATTGTATATTTACTGTCATTTTCAAAAATGCTTCCAAAACAGCAGCAACAGCCATGAGTCAGCTTACATGTCTATGCAGTGTAATTTAAGTGATGCTGCTGTGCAAGACTTTAAATGTTTAAATTGAGAACTGGTGTATATTATATAAGGAAACACTGCATGGAGTCTTAATTCAAGTCATAATTAAAGCAAAATTCTGGCCACTGCAACTAAACCGTTCCAATATTAATGTAACAAGATATCTTCAGATCAAACATTTATGCACCAACACAATTTTGCGACATCATTCAGAAATCAAGGGGCTTCAGTCAGAGATATTTGATGTTGATACTTAACAAGAAGAATCCAGTTTCAGAACTAAAGCAGCTTATGGGAACCCTAAAATATCTGCAGTGAAATGAACAGCATCATGCCGTATTCATATGTAAGAAATTATAGCATATTATAATGTCGTTTTTACTGTATATTTCAACACACCAACCCTTCACAGACATGCTGAGGAAGAGAATGCTGATTCTGTCATTGTGCATAGAAAGCCATTGACAGAATGTTTGACAGAAATTGCTTTGAGGGAACATACTGCAGATCCTCTTTTTTATTTGCAATGGTTTATAGTCCACCGATCCTTTCAACTAAAACATTTATGCCTTGTTTTATACCTCCTCCCAAGACTGCATTTGAAGTTCTGTACATTTGACGGCAGTATCTGGTCATGAAAATCATCCTGATTATAGCAGGTTAGTTTATGATGAGGACCATGTCCACTTTACATGTCCAATACCTGGGTAGAATTTTGTTTGCGTGTTTTACTGAGGTGATTTGGCACTAGAATTCTTGAGCACCCATGTATCACTTTCCCACGGCTTTCTATCAATAGTGAAATCACTTAACAAAACTCTGTTCCGGACCAGTTTTGGGATCGTTACTCAAAAAATGTAATGTATAACTCATTACTTGTTACTTTCAAAAGTAGTATTACTTTACTTATTGCTTCCTGGAAAGAGTAATTTGTTACACTACCCATTATATTACGTTTCTGTTACGCCCCACAGAAGTGGTAATATTAGTAGTAAAGTACATTTTCTCCTCAAAATTCTGACTTGGCATGTGCACCTCTTTGTGAATGTTAGGGTACACTTTAAATTATGTAGTTCATATTTCTTTAGACAGAATCCTAATAATAAATGTGGTAACACTTAATTTTGATGGTCCTTTTTAGACACTCTGTTGACTACAAGAAACGTTGCACCTACATGTCAACTAACTCAGAGTATTAGTAAAATATTAGTAGACTTTATGCTAACACATATAGGTGCAACATTACTTATGTCTATAGAACATAAGTTATAGATTGTCTAAAGGGGACCATCAAAATAAAGTGTAACCCAAAAATATTATAAAGTCATTGTAACACAGTTCGTATATACGGGAAGAAGGAGGCGGGAACCGGCGAACGTTTAACAAAACTTTAATATAAAATAAAAAAATACAAAACGAAAGTAATGCCGGCAGACCCTCGCGGACGTCTGCCGGCCACACAAACATAATAAAACATAAAATAAAGTCCAGGCCTGGTCCTCTCTCGTCCTTCACTGTCGTCGCTCCTCCTTTTATGCTCCCGGAGCTCCTCCGTGAGAGACTCGAGGCCGGCGCGCCTCCCAGGTGGAGCTCATTATCTCTCGCGCCACCGGCCTCGCGCCGTTCTCTCACGGCTCTCGCCCGCCCTGCTCGCCACAGTCATTCTTGTTAAGGGATTTGAAGTCATCCATCAAAATACGATCAACGCAATGTTGGAGCATCCTATCGAGTTGAGTTATTTTACAACTACATTAACAAATGGATCTTGATCTTGAAATAAGCTTTTCGGTAACCTAATGTTTCATGATGCCAATGTTAATGGGTTAGTTCACCCAAAAATTATAATTCTGTCATCATTTACTCAACCTCATGTCGTTCCAAACCCGTAAGACTTTCGTTCATCTTCGCAACACAAATGAAGATGTTTTTAATGAAATCCGAGTGCTTTCTGTCCCTCCATTGACAGCTATGCAACTACCACTTTGAAACTTCAAAAAGTTCATAAAGAGATCATAAAACTAATCCAAATATATTAAGTGGTCCAAATTTTCAAGATTTTCTGAAGAGACATGATCATTTTATATGATGAACAGACTGAATTCAGGCTCTTATTCACATATAAACATTGATCAGTGAACACAAAACAGAAGCTCAACTGAACCTGCTTGACGCACGAGAACAAACCTCTTGCGAAAGCTCAAATGTGCTGCGTAACACACAAGAACGAACCTCATTGGTTCTTGCTGAAGCTCAAATGTGCTGCGTAACACAGGAACGAACCTCATATGTCAATCAAACATGCTTGAGTATTTGTTTACCACAACTGATGTGTGTGTTGATGAATGTTTATATGTGAATAAAAGTCTAAATTAAATTTGTTCATCATCTAAAGCAATCTCTCCAGAAAACTTTTTGAAGCAACAAAGTGGTCCTATAGTTGCGCAGCTGTCAATGGAGGGACAGAAATCGCTCCGATTTTTATTAAAAACATCTTCATTTTTGTTCTGAAGATGAACGAAAGTCTTACGGGTTTGGAACGAAATGAGGGTGAGTAATTAATTAATTTTCATTTTTGGGTGAACTATCCCTTTAACCTCACACTCACATGCTAAAAGCCTCATATGAACACACTGTATGACACTTAGTGACATGTTCTTCAGACAAACGTTGGTTCAATCTCTCTCTATCTCATTAAACTTTACGCATTACTGGAGCTTCTTTTTCTAGGGAAGCACTACAGTGATCTTCCTAGTCATTTCGTTTTTAATAGCAGAATCGCTGTGTCAGAACCACATAAAAAATGACATTTAATGTACATTAATATGCCAAAACAGCGGGGCAGTTTTAAAGGCAAAGTCATCCTTCCACCTTTTAATTAATTGTGAGTTGTGGCTCACACTTACCCATCACTTAGCTGCATATAAATCAGCAATTAATTAGTTCTGAGGGAGGTTTTCACACAAGGGTCTAGACCAGTCTCTGAGCAACTATGAAACTGTCAGACTAATCTTGCCATAATCTTGTTCATATCTGTGATCGTAATACGATTTCTATTATTATTTTTTTTTCACAATGACCTATTCTTATTTAAAATATACATTGACTCAACGCACTTATACTCTGTCAAACTGTCCAGTCACAAAATAAAGTTACGCTTATGTGAGTAAAATTAAATCTGTTCATCATCTAAAGCGATCATGTCTCTTCAGAAAACTTAAACCACTCAATAGATTAGTTTTACGATCTTTTTATGAACTTTTTGAAGCAACAAAGTGGTACTTTAGTTGCGTAGCTGTCAATGGAGGGACAGAAATGTCTTTGATTCTCTTATGAATTAGGGTGTTTGTGTTTTATTACTTGTACTTAGTGTAAATTGAAGTGTTAAAGTCACCATGAAATCAAAATAGACAATTCTTCTGAAATATCGCAGTGTTTATTACAAATGATTTATCCGAGCACATCTTTATTTTTCAATTGTATTTTTTTTTAATAATCTTTGATTTATAATAACTTCCCCTCCCTCTTGCAGCGATATCTCTTCTTTTCTCTGACGACGTGTTTAGTGGCACGAGGGCGGGGCAAACTGTCAATGAGATTGACCAATAGCAAACCACAGCCATCCAATCAATTCCCAATGTACAAAATCAAGTCCCACCTTTTTTTTTCTTGTTCAAAAGCCATTTTACTTGGATGCATTGGAAGAAAAGACAATCGTAACTTCCGTTTCATGCCGAGTTTAACATTTGCTATTTTACTTTTTTTGTGAGCTAATTCAAAACCTGATTTGAGTCTCACACAGCCCTAAATGTATCTCAGAATTTTAGGTTTTCTTTTTTTTTTTCTACAAAATATTAAATTTTGCTGTTTATTACTGAGTTTTTAGTTATTTAAATTATGGTGTTTCTAATATTTTGGTAACACTTTACAATAAGGTTCATTAGTTAACATGAACTAATAATGAACTGCACTTCTACAACATTTAATCTTTGTTAATGTTAATTTCAACACTTACTAATACATTATTAAAATCAAGAGTTGTATTTGGTAAAGTCCCTCTGTGGTGAAAATCAAGTTTTTAATGTTGCTTATATCTATGTGGTGTTTTTTAAATATGATTTAAGACAAACCATGTGCGAATTCATAAGTCCATTGCTGAGTATTTTCTCTTTAAAACTACAGTGATCTAAAGACATCTTCAAAAACACGGTTTGAAATCACTGGTGTTTCTGACGTCACAAACTACCTTGTTACCAATCACGTCATCGTGCCGGCAGACTTTAGAAGCAGGGGCCGTTCTGAAGCAGGGGATCCTGGTATACTTTTCTGTTGATATGAAAAATCGGGTAGATTTAGAAATATAGCGGGTGTATGATGTACAGGGGCGTCATAAGTGGGGGAAAACATTCCTCATAAATTTCTTTCCAAAGGGACCAAGTGAGAAACTATATTGTTCAAGGGAGGCGACGCCGACTTATATGGCACAGTTTACGTTGTGTAAATAGATGCTTGCTGAACGGGAGTCTGCATTTTCCTACATGATGAGAAACAACTTGTTTCTAAGCCGGTAATAAACGCTCTTATCGTACTCTAAACACCGAAGTAACACGAAAAGTGTGTGACAAATCTTTAAATTGTAAATATGGAAAACAATATGTAAACGATGTTTGTGTGGATCTTGCATTTTATTAATATAAGCAAACTTGGTCATATAATTTTAAGATAGTGTGATGATAANGGTGCTTCACGAACACAAAATACAGAGGATTCCCATCACGTCAACGACGTAGCGTCGATAGTTCCCTCGAAAGGGAACATTAAACACTCCAGGCAGTTATTGTTTACAAATACAACACACTTTTAACATTTTACAGAAATGACAAAAAATATTTAAAATATATAAAAATTGGCCATCTCAGTAACAGTCATGAAAGATTAAAGTAAAATCACAAGTGTCATTATTTCTACCATGTATACTATTCAGCAACTATTCTTAAAATATACACATATTATGATAGCATAATATCAGACATGTAGCCTAATATTTGGCTCAGGATAATATCAATTCTGTGTTCATCATGCTTGTAGAGGTACTTACAATGTTAAATAGTTTCAAAAGATTGTGTTTTGGAATACAAGGCACAATGTCTGTTAATAAAACACAAAACTGTCATTTTTATGTCAAATATTACTGGGGTGCTCTTTTTACGGCACAATGAGTGTTACATGATATATAGTACAACGGTTTTTCTATCAGTGAGTGCTCTGTGTATAATTGTGCACTATTATTTAAAAAAAGTGTGACATAAAATACAAATATAATACTATATATATATATATATATAAGGGGCCCCCACACACTGTCTTTGCGTAGGGCCCAGGAATCGGTGCTTCACCCCTGATGATATTACAATGTTATGATGACCTATATGTCTTTCTCCACCGATGTTTTGAGTTGTTCAAAGTGTTTCTAAGCATACTGATTTTTAGTAGTCAGCTGTCTGACTCTGAGATGGTGAACGGACACATGGTTTGTGTAACACTAGCAACACATTATTAGCTGTTTGATAATGCAGTCAAGCAAAAGGCTAATCATATTAATTACCATCATGTGTATGACATTGTAAAAAGCGATACCATTGTGCAGTGTTTACCTCAGTAAGTTGACCGAGTGGATCTCTGAGCTTGTGAGAGTGCGGAGGCGGGGCTAATTAGCATATTCAAAGATCCCCGTATACTAAATGAAGCAAGGGTGTAGAGTTACATTCAAGCTATTGTAAGGCATGAAGATTTTTTTTTCTCCCACAGGAAATTTTTTTTTAAATGTCATTTTGATGATCAAAGATGAGTTTTAATGGATAAAACTATTGACTACAGGGGGATTTTAACATTAGTTAATGCACTGTGAAGTAACATGAACAAACTATGAACAGCTGTATATTATTAACTAACATTAACAAAGATTAAAAAATACAGTAACTAATGTATTGCTCATGGTTAGTTCATGTTAGTAAAAACATTAACTAATGTTTAACTAATGAACCATATTGTAAAGTGTTAACAGTATTTTGTAGTTAGATTTAGTCATTAATGCTGCTTTTAATTGTGATCAATCAAACGAGCTTCAAAAAATATACACTCAAAAATCTTCATTGTTTTTGTGACAAAAAAAATTAATTAAATTATAAATCATACTATCAGATTAAAAACAATCAGATACAATAGAGGTAGCTAATTTTGTTAGCAAAACTATTTTATCAAAAGTATAGCATGAGTTAATTTACATTACATTATTAGTGGCTTGTTGCATCATAAGCTATAGTTTCCTGCCATGACAAGATATTGCTAAATAAGCAATTCTTCTTAACTTACTGTATGTTTTATGCTCTCAAATAAATAGTAATGGGCACTACATTTGCATTGTAATCTAATTGCACAACCTTCTCTGCAGAGCATAGAATAATAAATCATTCGTCCAGTATATTCAGTGATATTTGTATTATTTTGCATGTTTACGAGAAAGAGAGTCATATATAGGACAACGGGACTAGAACATTATTGCGTCATGCTCTTTTATGCCATGCAGGCCTTATAATGAATTGTGGCATGTGCCTGGTTCATCTGGAGTGTATACTGTGTAACCAGACCCACATTTGAATTCAGGGACACTTGCAAAGTGCAGATAGAGGGCACGTCAGAATTTCAGTGCATACAGGTGAGAGATGTAGACCCGTAGGGAGTGTCACTTTATGAAAACCCTGCGGCTTGTCGATGCCAACATCTGTCGGCACCCCGAGTTTGTAACCAGGGTGTATTTTTGGAGAATGTGGAGAGCAACATGAGACCTTTTATATCAACACACATGTAACAACAGGACACAAGAGCTCTCCATATAAACAGGAGAAATAATGATGACTGGTGCTATACATGCTGTGTGATGATAGTCACAAGAACAATTACAAATCCAATTACCTGCAGCACTCCCTCTGAGTTATACAGCAAATTCACTTTCGTTTAAAAGAAAGGCAAGGGGCAAGGAAAAAGTGGATAAACTGAAACACAATATAGAGTTTTATGTGCCCTAACGTGCAGAAAATTAAACGTGGCCACACATGAGATCTGTTTTGAAAGTAGACAAATAAATTAGAAACATCTTGTCTTAATTTTTTTAGTCATTTTTAGTGATACTGATGTGCTCAAAACATTATTTTACAAGAATTTGTTCGGAACTATCGGATAATGTATAATGGATTATTATACATTATTAGCTATGTATAAACCAGTATGGAAGCTTGTTTCCGACACAGAACAAAAATAAAAAATGGTAATTGCGACTTTTTATCTCACAATTTTATTTGCAATTCGACGTTTTTTTGTCAATCTCAGAATTCAGAATCTCAGAATTCTGATTTCATTTCACAGACTTTTTTCTCAGAATTTTACAAATATATATATATATATATAAACTTGGTTATTTTACCCCTCTTCACTCAACAGAAAATCCTTTAAATTTATTTTATTCAGAACAGAACAAGAACAAAAAATAAGTAGCTACAAAATTAGATATTAAATTTGAATATAATTGAAACAAATCAGGTTATGGTGGCATTCATTTTAAAGCAGAAATGAATTTATTTAAAGCAAAACCTGATTGGGCTCACATTGCCTACCTCTCTCATTCTGGAAGAATCCAAATGTTTCCATATTCGCATTGTAACATTTATTGCTTGCTGAACTACTGTTCATTATGTAAACAAGGCTTTCTATTTCACTCTTGTTTCAATATCCACGTAAAACATCACCCTTCACATGCGCAAAATTGGTTGGGCGTTGCACCCCGATTAGCGGACCATTTAAACTGAGCAGTGTTAACATTGTCTGCATTTTAGTTTGCTGATAAATGGCTGAAATGCAAAGTTAGCAACGCTAGAACCGATATGTTGCATCTGCATGTGTGAGTGAGGCAGCCACGCGATCAATTGGATTTAATAAAATAAAGATATGCCTAAATATTTTAATAAAATAAAGAAAACGAATACAACATGTCAAATAAGTGTAGCCTGTACTAGCCCTATACTTAATGCAGTTTTTCTCTTTTGTTTTGTTAATCTGTTAATTATTTCAGTGAAATATATTTTGTGGAGTCCTATTATTTTATTATAGGAAAATAATAAAAATGTTCTCATAACAATTCTCCACCAGATTTACTATGCTGCACGCAAGTGTTATGATACAGAGGGGTCGAACACAGATGTAAACGGGTAAACAGTCTTTATTGAAACCAGTGAGCTATTAATGCAAGCAGGAAGAGTCAGAAGAGTGAAAGGTGATGGCTGGTGATAGTTACTGTCCTTTTGGTGTTTGCAGAAGAGAGAGTCGTGGAAACGGGATGGAGCTGGAGATCTCTGGAGACGATGGAGCACTCACACACAGACGAGGAACACACGGGGAGATCGGGAGTCACAGGAGACAGGTAGGTAGCGAGAGAGGAGTCCTTGAGGTAAGTATACATGAGAGTATAGCTTAACGAGACCGGACAGTGAGTGCTGGGTGTGAGTGCTCTTTATGTTGGTGTTGATGAGAGTGGTAATGAGGTGCAGGTGGCGGTGATCAGTACTCTGGTGATTGCGTGCGTTGTGATTGGTGCATGGTGGAGCCTGACGTGTCTGTGACAGTACCCCCCCCTCCACGGCCCGCTCCTGAGGGCCGAGGACCCCGACGTCGTGGTGGTCATCCTCTTCCACGCGGAGCAGGTCTGTCAGGGTGGTTACTGTGAAAGTCTTGGAGTAGATTGGGGTCAAGGATGTCGTTTCTTGGAACCCAGGAACGCTCCTCAGGGCCATAGCCTTCCCAGTCTACGAGGTATTCTAGTAGACCACCACGGCGTCGGGAGTCCAAGATCTCATGTACCTCGTATGCTGTGCCGTCCTCCAGGATGAGTGGAAGGGGGGGCTCGGCGGCTGCCACGTCAGGCCCTGTGGAAGAGGAGACAGAAGGGTGGTGAGGTTTCAGTAAGGAGACGTGGAAAGTGGGGTGAATGCGGTAACCTGGTGGGAGTTGGAGCTGATAGGTGACCGGGTTGATCTGCTTGATGATCTTGAATGGGCCAATGAACCTGGGACTCAGCTTCCTGCAGGGCAGACGCAGCCTGATGTCCCTGGTTGACAGCCAGACCTCCTGTCCGGGCTGGTAGACTGGGGTGTCGGAACGGTGAAGGTCGGCTGTCAGTCTGCGTCTGCGCAGGGCTCGTTGCAGCTGATGGTGTGCTGAGTCCCAGACCCTCTCGCTCTCTCGGAACCAGTAATCCACAGCTGGTACGTTGGAGGGTTCCCCATCCCAGGGGAACAGTGGGGGTTGGTATCCGAGTACGCACTGGAATGGAGTGAGTCCCGTAGTTGGTTGTCGCAAGGAGTTCTGTGCGTACTCGGCCCAACCCAAGTACTGGTTCCAAGAGTTCTGGTGGTCATGACAGAAGGTACGGAGGAAGCGGCCGATCTCCTGAATTTTCCTTTCCGTCTGCCCGTTCGACTGTGGGTGGTAACCGGATGTTAGGCTGACGGCCACACCTAGGAGGGAGTGGAAGGCCTTCCAGACACGGGAAATGAATTGTGGTCCTCTGTCGGAAACAATATCTTCAGGAATTCCGAAGTACCGGAACACATGGTTGAACAACAGTTCGGCCGTTTCTATGGCAGTGGTTAGTCCTTTCAGAGGGATTAGTCGACATGACTTGGAGAAGCGGTCGATGATAACCAGAATGCAGGTGAATCCATCGGATGCTGGAAGGTCGGTGATGAAGTCCACCCCTAGGTGTGACCAAGGTCGGTCAGGAACGGGCAGAGGAAGGAGCTTACCGGCTGGTAGATGGCGTGAGCTCTTGGAAACGGCGCACTCCCTGCAGCCCTGCACGTACCTTCTGACATCTACTGCCATGTTTGGCCACCAGAAGCGTTGTTTTAGCAACGAGAGGGTTCCATTGACCCCCGGGTGACCAGTGCCAGGTGACGTGTGAGCGGAGTGGATGGTTGGAGTGCGTCGTGACCGGGTGATGAAGAGCAAGCCTGGTGGACAACCCGGCGGAGGATTCGTGGAGGCATTGGAGGAGGGAATGGTCTCTTCCGACCATGTGATGGGGCTCACTATGAGGGAACTTGGGATGATCGGCTCGGGTTCTTCTGTCTTTTCCTCAGGAGCATGGAGACGGGAGAGAGCATCCGCTTTCACATTCTTTGATCCCGGACGGAAGGAGATGGTGAAGTGAAAGCGAGAGAAAAACATGGACCAACGGGCTTGTCTGGGGTTAAGTCTCTTGGCAGCACGGAGATATTCGAGGTTCTTGTGATCTGTCAATACCAGGAAAGGATGTTTGGCTCCCTCCAACCAATGCCTCCATTCTTCTAGGGCTAGCTTAACTGCTAGGAGCTCCCTGTCCCCGATGTTGTAGTTGACCTCCGCCGGGTTAAGCTTGCGGGAGAAGAAGGCACATGGATGGAGTTTGCTTGGAGTCCCCTGCTGCTGGGACAACACCGCTCCCACTCCGGTGGTGGAGGCGTCCACCTCCACGATGAAGGGCAGCTCTGGATCGGGGTGGACGAGGAGGGGAGCGGTGGTGAAGGCTTCCTTGAGAAGGTTAAATGCATTGGTGGCAGCTGGTGACCAGGACAGAGACTTGGGCTGATGGCGTAGGAGGCTAGTGAGAGGATGAGTGATGGAGCTGAAATTCTTGATGAAGCGACGGTAAAAGTTAGCGAATCCCAGGAATCGTTGAAGTTCCTTTATGGTGGTAGGTTCTGGCCAGTTGGAGATGGATTCCACCTTCCTCTCGTCCATCCGGATGCCACTGTGATCAATGATGTAGCCAAGAAAGTGTACAGATGGTTGATGGAAGGAACACTTCTCAGCTTTTAGGAAGAGATGGAACTGCCGAAGACGGGTGAGGACCTCCCAGTACAATTGTTACTGTCACTCATAAACCGCAAATTTCACAGCTGCTAAGCGACAAGAACAATCTTCCGTAGGTTAGACCGTCCCATTTAACAACACTCGTTCCGACCTCGAAGGTGCTGCCTTTGAAGTCCACATCCTTCGAAGGAGGCATCCTCTGAATTGGGACAAAGCTTTTGTGTATTTAAGCCCTTAGTTCTCCTTAGTGTTTTGTCTTGCGTTAACATTGCATGTTAGGTTAGTGTCTATCATTC
This sequence comes from Anabarilius grahami, assembly GCA_003731715.1. Classification (NCBI taxonomy): domain Eukaryota; kingdom Metazoa; phylum Chordata; class Actinopteri; order Cypriniformes; family Xenocyprididae; genus Anabarilius; species Anabarilius grahami. The sequence continues at coordinate 5,145,225 of RJVU01028973.1, forward strand.
CTGTATTCTCCTATGTGTCAGTTTATTAAAGTCTTTATATTGAATTCTATATCATCGTGATTACTGACCAGCATACAGTGACAGTACTATTAAAATATATTGCTTGAACACACTGTAAATTCACTTTGGATTCACTTGCATAAATGCACTTACATGCATAAATGTAAAGATGCAAACCTCTAAGTCCATCTGACATATTTTCTTTTAAGTAAACATTTTTTACCAGGCTCCTGTATTTAGGTTCAGTAATTTCACTTTAATGGCAATGAAAAGGTTATTAGTCAGTTATTGAAATGTCTTATTTTCAAAAATGCCACTTTAGTCAATTCATTGGTATTTAACAAATTTGACTGTCTTTTGGAGCGAAACCATGTGTCCAAAGTCCACTTGTGCTTTTTTTGCAAAAACCTATAAGTCCATCTCTTTGGACAAGACGACATAGTAAAACGTCTGTTTCTGTCAGTTTTACAGCAGCAAAAGAACACTGTTGTGTTTACTTGCTACTCGTGAAATCCTGTCATTGGCACTGTAAGGATGGACAAAACATGATAAAAACTTGCAGCTCAGCAATTGAAAGCGGCTCATACACACACCCTCATTCATCTTGAAATCACATTGTGGCGAGCAGGGCGGGCGAGAGCCGTGAGGGAACGGCGCGAGGCCGGTGACGCGAGTGTTAATGATCGTCACCTGTGAGGCGCACCGGCCTCGAGTCCCTCACGGAGGAGCTCCGGAGGCATAAAAGGAGGAGCGACGACAGTGAACGGACGAGAGAGGACCAGGCCTGGACTTTATTTTATGTTTTATTATGTTTGTGTGGCCGGCAGACGTCCGCGAGGGTCTGCCGGCATTACTTTCGTTTTGTATTTGTTTATTTTGGAATTAAAACTTTTGTTGAATGTTCGCCGGTTCCCGCCTCCTTCTTCCCATATTTACAAACCGTGTTACACACATGATTTGATTTGCGTCTTCCGATTGGTTCTTTTGCGTACTTAGAGGCTTTTGCTGACAAAGGGAAGTGGCCTTTAACAGTTTCTACAAACAATCCAGTATTTCTGAATGGCCTGACGCTGGGATTTAGCGCATTTGAAGCGAAAGTATTTGATGAATGTATACTATGTGCAGAGAGCATTGGCTCAATATCGTTATCTCATTTTTGACGGAGGTGGCGCTTAGTGGCTTTTGCATCTGAACTCTTCAAATATAACATTGAAATTGCCATATTTCCTTTGTCTAATAATGTAATGACATACACAGCCTATTTCAAGTTGTAAACACTCAAGAAATGCTCATTATTCATTTCACTGCATCAGTTTGGTGAGAGTTGAGAAGTCGATGTCGAGAAGAAGATAAAGCTGTGAGAGGCTTCTTCTCATCTTCTACCAAGCCTATGTTCAGTTTCTATCACATCCACTAGATTAATCTTAAAGATTTTGATAATACAACAATCATTCTTTGGTTAATTGGGCAATTTTTCTGAAATTCCATCTCGGAAAAACGCTTGTCTGGTTTAGTAATCTCTCAGATGTCTTTTGTGACATTTTCCACATCACAGTTGAGAAATATAATTAGTGTGACCTAGAATTCAGTTCTATTATAGATCTGATAATATTTATAATGTTGCACAAGGGACAAACAGATGGACAGTTCAACAGTAAAAGATAAATGTGATGCAAATGATTTTGTCCTTGGATGGAGAACATGATAGATGGGAACTAATTTCATTACAGGGCTGTGTCTACTGAATGCCAGGCTGATATGTGTTGTACTTGATCCAACCAGTCCATTAGGTTGAGATTTAAGCTGTTAGCTCAATACTCTTCCATTATGAAATCATTTTGAAGTTGTGGACAGGATCCTAGCAAGACGTGTATTCTGTCTCATGGTAGAGTACACTGTGTGAAAAGCATCTTAAGCAACACCTTCCTGCACAGCATCTTTAAGGGGTCCATTTATAGGGCCAGAATTGCTAAATAGGGCAAATTAGAATGAGATTGCAATTCCAAAAAAAGTACCAATGGGAGTGGAAAGTTCTGTACAGAGCCCCGGACGTGACATGCAGGAAAAATATAGAAGGCTAAATCATGCGCACGATTTACTCATTCGTTCCCTCAATTTACTAAAACGTGCGCACGATTTACTATTTCGCATGATTTAGTAAATCGAGGGAACAAAATAATAAATCGTGCTCACGATTTAATTTTTTTTCTTGCATGTCATGTGCGGGGCTCTAGTTCTGTGCTTGAACACAAACATAGCCGTATAATTTCTATAATGACCAACACAAGCGCAAATTAGCATCGGGTTTAAGACATGCTTTTTTTGGGGCGGTAAATAACTGCACAAATATCAGTAAAACGACTAGCACAAACCTTAGTAAATCACCTTGCATGATTCATGTAAATACTCTTCTCCCTCCTTGCGTCTGAAAGGGAAACTATCTGAAAACCACAAAAATAACTTTGTCCATGCCTTTTCGATGCTATTTTTTTACTGCGTGTCTTTCACTGTAAAACCTGATAAGTTACAGTAACTCAAACCATTTGAGAAAACCGGTTGCCTAAAACCATTTAAGTTTTAAAACCAATAAGTATGAGTACTGTAAACTTATATACACTAAGTTAAATTCACTTATATTTTAGTGTTGATTTAGTCAATCATTAGAGTATACACAACTTAAAGATTTTAAGTTTATTCCACTCATTCAGTTTGAATTCAGGTAACAAATCTAACTTAGTCTTAACAACTATATAGCTACTTAAATGGTTTGAGGACACCGAATGCTTTAAATTCATCAAACTAAAAGTAGCTAATAAAGTTACATAAGACTAAGCAAAAACTAACAGTCACACGTTAGATTAGGGTCCACTTCTCACTCTTAACTAACTGTTGACTATGACTTTTGCCTCAAACTCATCTAGTTGTTAAGTTTAGGTATTGGGTAGAACTATGGGTAGTTGAATATAGTCATGCAGATTAAGGCATTAATATGTGCTTTATAAGTGCTAATATGCAGCCAATATCCAAGTAATATGCATGCTAATAAGCAACTAGTTAATAGTGAGAATTGGACCAAGCTATTGAAGAATTACCAAGCTAACACCGGTACAAAGCAAAGATGACAGAACAGGAGCACTGTAAATTTCAAGTTCAGAACACTCAAAACATTTAAGTAAACTAATTTTAAGTTTGTAGAACTTAAAATTTTCGTGACAAGTGGGGTGGGGCCGAGAGCCGTGGAAGCGGAGCAAGGCCAGTGTGGTGCACAGGTGTCTCTCATTAACAATCATGTCACCGCTCTCCTGTAAATATCAACATAACACAACATTAAACATTAACTTATGTCTCCCTGTGTTCATTTTGTGCAAAAACACACAAAATAACACTTCATTTCAACATTTATTTTCCTTATACAGTCTGATGCAAAGCATGCTGGGAATTAGAAATCTGCTGCAACTAAATCATATTAAGCTAAGCTTAATACAATCAAATTTTGAGTTCATGCAACTTTTTTCAATTAAGTAAATCAATTTCAATTAATTTCACTGTTTGGTTTTACAGCTGACAGTAGTTTTTCAACGCCAAAAGAGGGTTTGCACTGGAGCAAGCTGTTAGTATATCTGGCCCATGATGTCAAATTCAGTGACCAAAAAAGATGTCCAGTGCATGGAGATCTGGGGGCTCAAGCACCCGCACTTTTTCAAAATTAATCAAAAGTGCCCCTTTCAAAACTTACCAACAATAATATAGTGGTCAATACAATTTTTTATTTAATTATAATTAATATGACAATGTGTACAAAACATTACCAAATCGCTCAAAAGTCCGAAAATTCCAGTATATTTGTACTTATCTGCCATCAGTCTGAGATGTCATTGCCATAATGTGCTGCTACGGGTTTGCTTCTTGCTTCAGACCTGATTGACAGCCCTTGCTTGCTAACCACTATTCACTCTTTTTTTTATTTTTGTTGTAATTATTTAGCTTACTGTAAAAATTAAATACAAGGTGTTTGTCAGTATTCATAACTGTGACCACACAGTCTGTTTACAATAGCGATCGAGAACTGCGGCCCATATATGGCTCTCTCAGTAGTTGCATCCCAAATTAGAGGCTGCATCCTTCGAAGGCTGCATTCAGAAGGCCAAATGTGTCACAGCGGCGCGACGAAGGCTGTCCTAATTTGAAAGCTCCTTTGAATGCAGCCTACAAATTCATCCTTCTTTTCCTGAGCCAAGAAGGATAGTACGAGTGGATCTTTCGCAGCCTAGCCTATCCCAGGATTCATTGAGCTCCGGTGGCGATTGGATTATTGTATTTATTTATTTTTTGGCGGAGAAAAAAAAAAAACGTATTCAAAAATATAACGGTAAAAATGTTGGGTTTTTTTTGTTTTTTTTAAAGAACACTTTAAAGACATCTTACCAATATGCTGCCAGCTTGTGTGTCGATTAAATAAAAAATTGTGTCGATTCATATTCACATTCACATTTTTTAAAATATGACAATTCATTGATGCCAGTTTGTCATGTATAATGCACCATCCAATCGTGGCACAACAAGCTCAAATTTCATTGGACAATGTGAAGTGGAGTGGTAATTTCCCAGTCTTGTTCATGAATTGGTTGAAAACTAAGTCTGTTTTCAGTTTTTTAACAAATGTTAAAAGAAAGAAATGTTCTAAAAGAAAAAAAGACGAGCATCGTTTTTTATAGTCTAATGGACAGAATAATTTACATTTGTGGAGCGATCTGGATCTGCAGTTTGTCTCATTTTAATTTTAAATTACGCCACTTAAAAATCTGATGTGAATTGACTACAAAGCCCTTTGCAAAACCATGCAGCACCAGAAGTCGCATTAATGGTAAGTAGTAAATCCATGTTCCATTTATTTACCGTTTGATGAAATGATCATTGTTGGTTAAATTAAGTCCAAGTGAAATTCTACAGTAACTGGACTATTATGTGAAATATAGGTTGTTACATCAAGAACACGCAAAATAAATAAATAAATAAATCACTAACTAACTAACTGAATCTCACTAAACCCAAAATATACAGATGACTAGCTAGGTTTTTTGCTAGGCATTGTCTGTGCTTTTCCTTGTTAGCTACAGTAGCGTACATTACATTTACTGTAATAGCTGGAGCTAAAGCTCAAAAGCTGAAGATTATTGTCTCTAGCTTAAAACTTCCATTATGGAAATAGAAAGAGGCTCCATACAAGCCCCATACAGTGACTCTTTAGGTACCATAAAATGCATGAATCTTATTGCATTAGATAATAAAAAAGTGCTTTGTTTTAAAGAAAACAATTCATCAAAAAATCCTGAAAAAAGGATAATTAATCAGCACAACTGTTCTCAACATTGTTAATATTAACACATGTTTCTTAAGTACCAAATGAATGATTTCTGAAGGATCATGTGACACTGAAGACTGGAGTAATGAAGAAAATTCAGCTTTGCATCACAGGAATAAATTACATTTATTTAAATGTTTTTAAAATTATATCGTTTTTTTTTTCAGTATTTTTCATCAAATAAATGTAGTCTTGGCAAACTTAATAGAATTATGTATAACTGGTTTATATTTGTATCTTTTCATATGCATATTGTAGTGCTATCATTTTTCATTTTTTTATGTCTTAAGTGGAAACAAAAGCTAAAACATGCGTTGTTCTCAATATTATATTCGGCATCACTAAAGATATCATATGTGCATGCTGACATAAATACACAGCTTTATAAATAAAATTTTATTATTGGCATAAACGTTGTTACGTATCCAGCGCCTGCTGGTTCCTGCTACTCTACTGTGACTTGGATTGCTCTTCTGCCTTGCCCTTATGTTTTTGTTTGCTGGTGTTTGACCCTTGCCTGTACGACTACGCTCATTCTAATAAAGCCTGCGTTTGGACCTACCCCTTGTCGCCACGACTCCCAACGTAACAGAATACTCAGCCATACCGGGATCCAGCGGCTTTTTGAGTGTTTCCAGCCTCAGCATGGACCCAGCAATACGTCTCGTCCGCCTACGTCAAGGTAATTGTACCCTCGAGGACCACATCCA